>CM046665.1:11436210-11756210 GCA_025594165.1 Tamias sibiricus | reverse complement strand
AACATTATCCATTTTTTTTTTTTTTTTTTTTTGGTACCAGGGATTGAACCCAGGGATGCTTAACCACTGAGCCACATCCCCAGTCCCTTTTTATATTTTATTAGATTCAGGGTCTCACTGAGTTGCTTAGGGCCTTGCTAAGTTGCTGAGGCTGGCTTTGAACTCGCAATCCTCCTGCCTCAGCCTCCTGAGCTGCTGGGCTTACAGGCATGTACCACCGCACCCAGAAACCACCATCCATTTTTAAAACACATTAAGAAACCCTAGAAATTAAAAAAAAAAAAAAAAAAAAAAAAAAAGACTAGCAGAGCGTTGTTGGCTGATGATGGAGTGTTGAAATGTTTCTCCTTTACTTCCCAAGTGACCAGGACCGCAAGGGAGGTCACTGAGAAGATTGGGGCGTGGCTGCAAGAAGAGAAGGGTGTGTCTACCTTGCCTTGCTGCGCGGGACGCTGGCTGCACTGTGAGGCTGAGGGCCTTGAGGGCCTGTGCCTGTGGCAGGACCAGAGCGATGGGATGGAGAAGTGCTGGGGTGCGGCTGTAATGGGCCACCTAGATGGCGCCCCTTGAGCCAACGAGAAATCCTGCAGGGGTGGAGGCCACTGAGTGCGTCACTGAGCACAGAAGCTGCGGCCACCCTGGGACCAACCAGGCTATCAACCAAGCGGCCTGTCACTCACATCAGGGAAGTGTGCCACATGGAGGCCACCTAGGAAGCCTCTGGTGCCCAGTGAAGAGGCACACCCTGGGAGAGCCAGCAGTCAGCACCTGGGCGGCAGGGGAGGACCATGCAGGTAGCACTTGGTGAGGAATCTGAGCACTTTTTTCTAATTCTCCTGCACTCTGATTGGAGTTGCCAAATAGGAGGGGGGAGGGGGGGGGGGAGTTGAGGGGACAGTGAAAGCAGGGGACGTCTGGGCTGCAGCCACAGAGAGGGGCCGCTTTCGTATTGGAGGCACAATAGGAGTTTTGACTTAGATTTGTCTTTTTTTTTTTTTTTTTTTTTTGGTGGTACCAGGGATTGAACTCAGGGGCACTCGTCCACTGGGCCACATCCCCAGCCCTTTTTTGTATTTTATTTGGAGACAGGGTCTCACTGAGTTGCTAAGTGCCTCGCCATTGCTGAGGCTGGCTTTGAACTCGCGATCCTCCTGCCTCAGCCTCCCAAAGTGCTGGGATTACAGGCGTGCGCCACCGCGCCCAGCTAGATTTGTCTTTTTAATATCTGCAAATGAGTCACAATAGACCCATGAAATTGTTCTTGTGACTGAGAATTACCAGAAAGCTAAAGAATTTGCCTGAGCTGTCGTGGAAGGGCAGGGCAGAGAGAGCTAACAGAATTTGACTAGGACAACTGATGGGAGAAAAATGAAACTGCTTCGTATTTATATCATGTGAAGGATGCGGAAGATCATTTGATCAACTGGATCATCTTTGGAGGGTGCTCTAAAGGAGAAGTACAGGATGTTATGGAGTATTCTGCAAAAAGAAACCCAATTGAACTTATGGCTAAGAGAATACTTGCTTAAAGAAATGGCATCTGGGGGCTGGGGCTGTGGCTCAGTGGTAGAGTGCTTGTCTCACATGTGTGAGGCCCTGGGTTTGATCCTCAGCAACACATATATAAAATAAAGGTATTTAAAAAAAAGCAATCTTAAAAAAAAATAAATGACACCTGACCTAAAATATCAAACAGGAGGGGCACTGATCAGGCCAAAAAGCAGGAAGATGCCTCTGGGTTGAGAGAATGGCTGTGCAAAGGCCCTGAGGCGGAAGAGCAGGGTGTGGAGTGGCGGCCTCTGAGAAGGAGCAAAGAACCCGAGCCTGGAGGGAATGTGTGTCTACACCTGGTCAGCTCTGCTGGATGCAGAAGGTTCTGGTCTTATTTTTGGGGTGGGTAAGAGCTCCTGAAGGACTGCGAGTGGGTTTTATGGGTCAGACTGTTCCTTTCCCTCAGTGCTGATTTATAATAAAGAGGATGACACAGGCACAGGTAGTGGCTGCTGCCACCCTCCTGGCTTTTCAGGGTGACTTCAGCAAGCTGAACGGAATTGGTTTGGCTTCTGAAGCTGCTCTCATTGTAGGGAAAGAGGCAGGTTCTCAGGTGGAAAGGAGTTTGTCTATTAAGAATGGGGCGGTGAACCCACTCACGGAATGTGCAGATGTCACCATGCTGTGTGCCAGGTGTCATCCTCGGTCCTGGACATGCAGCCTGGAGGAAGAAAGACAGGAGCCCTGTCTGAATCCAGTCCATGCCATTAAGGAAGGAAGGGCCTTTCAAGACCTCTGCCTGCTGTTCCTAGTTCACAGGTGGTGAGAAATGACCTGCCTCATGGTGTATTTATCTGGCTAAACCAGAACTGGAACTCAGGTCCCTGCGTGATGCCCAAGACTCTCTCCTCCATTCAGCTCAACCTGCCATCAGACCTGATTCCTAGCCTCACACGTAGAAGACACTTCAGCGTTTCTAATATACATAAATATCCATTATTGTGAATCATTGAGAGTTAACATCATCCCAGATCATAATACTTGATCTGTATCCAAAATATCACTTTTCAGATCTCAAAATACAAGAAACTTCAACAAATCACAGGAAATTTCAAACACAGAGAGAAATAGAGATAAGTAGATGAGTGCCCACGCACCCAGCCTCCAGCTTCAATGGTCTCCCAAGCACGACATTATCCCTTGACACTTTGAATGTGTTAGCCTCATTGTCTTCCTACACTTGCATCCTGTATATTTTCAAGGAAATTCCAGACATTGTATCACTTAGCCCATAACTATTTCTATAAAAACTAGGAATTTTTATCATCTTGGATAATAATAGAATGATTGACACCATATAGCTCCCTTGGCCCTTGAGGCCTTTTAAGCAAAAATGAAATGTTTGTATTAAGATGCACAATAGGAGAGTTGACTTAGATTTGTCTTTTTAATATCTGCAAATGAGTCACAATAGACCCATGAAATCGTTCTTGTGACTGAGAATTACCAGAAAGCTAAAGAATTTGCCTGAGCTGTCGTGGAAGGGCAGGGCAGAGAGAGCTAACAGAATTTGACTAGGACAACTGATGGGAGAAAAATGAAACTGCTTCGTATTTATATCATGTGAAGGATGCGGACGATCATTTGATCAACTGGATCATCTTTGGGGGTGCTCTGAGGGAGAAGTGCAGGGTATTACGGAGTGTTCTTCAGGGAAAATCAGTTGAACCTATGGCTAAGAGAATACTTGTGTACTAAAAGTTCTGAAATAGGGTTTTATGTAGCTGTCAAGACTTTTCAGTGACATTTTCAGAGTGAGTGCAGGAAGAACTCTCTGATGACTTGTTATAGAAATTCCGAGAAGAATTGGGAGAATCACAGGCCTATCTGTGCATGGTGGATTTGGGGGAAAGGACGTGGGTGGAGCTAATCTTCAATTCCCCAACACGTTGAGGACCGGTGATGTGACTGTCAAAGGTTCCAATTTTTTGCTTTTACTAATAAAACCTGTCATAATGTCTTAAGATTGTTTAGGAAACACTAGGGAACTGGCACTGTTTCTAAAATGTTGGGTCATGTCAGAACCTTGGAATGCAAAGGATAAGGAGACCCGAATTGCCTTCACAGGTGATGGCCACAGAATCAAGCGTGTTGGCCCTGGAGTGTGGGCAGAAGGCGGGCATTGCTCCTCCCATCTCCCTGCTGCACAGCCACAGAAAATAGGGGGGGGGGGGGAGTGAGCCGGGTGCAGGAGAGCCAGGAAGGCAGACCACAAGAAACAGCACCCCACAACTGTGCTAACGTCAATTTGCTCACTTTCTTGAGAAATATTTGGTGTGTTTTTTTTTTTTTCCATATTGATAGATTTAATATAGAAATGGATGGTGATCAGGCATATCAAAACAGAACTCTGACCCATCATTTTCCCAGCAAATCAAGCTCTTATTTATAATAACAAACCCAGGAGTCCAGCCTGCTGTAAGTTAGACTTGTAGACCATCAGATTGTTACCTCTAGTAACAATCCGGGAAGCCAAATAATAACTTCTAGAACAATCTGTCCCCCAAAGCCAGGACTCATTGCCAACTGACCATTTCCCTAATTTTTGTCCCCACTTCCAACTCAAGTCCAGCTGGAGAAAACCAAATATGCACCCCTCACCAGTCACCAGAAGGCGCCACTTCTGGTTTGCCACCTCCAGCTTTCCCACATTGACAACCTCCAACCAGGGCATGGTGGAAACCTCCCTTTTTTCCCACAACATTTCCCCACTCCTCTGTCATCTTTGAGTCTCAGTGGCCTACTCCCTTGCACAGAAAGCTCCGAATAAAGAGCCTTTTCTTGTCCTCCTTTGGTTGGATTTGGTTGATCTCCACAACACAGATATCAGCATGTCCTTTACTTTATTTCTCTATTTGTGTAAATCTCCAGCAGGGAGGATGAAAACTACTTATTGGGGCCCCTTATCCATGTGAGAAAGTCAAGTTGTCCTTTTCTAGGGTTTGCAGCCTGGTAGGGGAAGCCAGACTTTTGTACATGAGTTAACACCTGACAGAGACCCAGGTACAAGCATGTAGACCATACAATGAGCTCCTCTGAGCTGTAATCCCATCTTATTTATCTTTATGTCACCCATATGGTGCCAGAGACTGGAATCAGCAATGCTCAATCCAAATGCTAATCTAATTCTAATGCTCCTCTAATTCTAATTAGGTGCCAAAGCACAAGCAAGAAAATTAGTCTTTAATGCTGATTGAATTCTGGAGGCCACCATTGAGGAGTACATATCAACTGCCAAGTAATCACTCTCTCCTTTCATTCAGCGATGACTGGAGTTTCCATCCTGTTGTCTCTTGACTGACATCTTGTGACAGCCTCTTTACTGTCTTTTCTGCACTTGGAGTTTTTTGGCCTTCAAGTTCAACCTCTAGTCTATTGCTACGGGGAACCCATAGAGCAGGCACTTGATAAATGAATAGATGCTAAATGAATTAATAATATCACTTCCTTATTTGAAATCATTCCAATAATTAAATACACTGTTTTTATTTGATCAAGAGAAAAAAATGTCTATGGTGATAAAGAATAGGTTTAAGCAAATGTGTGCAAATTTATTTGCTAGGTCTTTGCCAGGTTTTATAAATAGATCCCTTAAGGCATGTGTTGAATTTCAACCCCCTTCATAGGTAGTGCCCATGTTAAAGGATTTACTAAAGGTAGATGCCTGATTTGAAAAAAAAAATTAAATATGTATTTTTTTTTTTAGTTGTAGATGGACACATACCTTTATTTTGTTTGTTTATTTTTATGTGGTGCCAGGGATCGAACCCAGTGCCTCATGCATGCTAGGTAAGCACTCTACCACTGAGTAACAACCTTGAAAAATTTTTGACTGAATTTTCAACTGGATTCTAAATAAATCAAATTCTTCACTACAATGGTGATCATTGTAATAATGTTGATAATGAAGATGATAGCCAGCTTGTTTTTAATGTTACTGCATTTCAGGCACTGTGCCACCCTGAACGTTGGTTCTATTTTCCTAAGAGTTGCATGAGAAGGCTGTGCCCCAGTGTGAACTCCATGGGCACAAGATTGAGCAAGTCCGTTAAAGAAGGACTTGTTTATCACCAGTTCAGTGCAGGGACCCCAGGAAGCTCTCTACAGTAACTGTTGAATGATTTTTTACTCCCTTTGCACATCTACATAAATCACAGCTTCAGGAGGGTAAGGAACGTGTCCCCAGGCACACAGCTGGTCATTGTTGGAGCAGAGATGCCAAGGGTTTGGTTTCAAGTGGAACTTTCTAGGGCCCTAAGGGTCCATCACAGTTGCTTTTCCTGAAGTGTCCAGCTGGGCTGTGGGTGGGTCTGAACAGCCAAGAGACCCTGCTGGGGTGTTCATCTGGCCAGGGTCCAGTGGACTGATTTGGGGTGAGACAAAGAGAAAGGAGGGGAACTTCAGGGGCCAGCCTCTCAACTCTGGGTAATGTCCCTTCATGAGAGAAAAGGAAAGGATGACTTGAGATCTTATCCTTGCCGGGGCAGGAAGTAGGCAGCTCCTGGCAGCCAGCTAACAATAACCTTCAGCTTGTTAAGAATAACAAGGAGCTGGCTCAAGGGCATCTCATTACACAGAACTTGGCCTGGGGTGAATGCAAGGGGAAATCATGGAAGGTGCAAAGGGAAAGAGGGCTTTTTGCCAGAGCATGGGTGGCATTGGTTGAAATGGCGAGACCCACCTTACTCTTGGATCTCCACAGCACCTTGGCGGCCAAGAAACCTATTCTTGCTTCCAGCTGGCCATGGGCTGCTCCTTCTCTGGTGGGCAGGGGTGGTCACTACCAGTGCCCACATCTGGCTTCCCAGGACATTTGCTAGTGGGCCAGGGCCAGGAACTATCTGAAGGCCTGTGGCTGGCAGCCCAGGAGTCTTCAGGAACTCATGGTAGATACCATCTGCAAGGACTTCTAATTTGAAGGTGGTGTATGATGGTGTCCATTTATTAGGCACTTCCCATATGCTTGCCCGTGAATGCTGACCACTTAGTGAAGGAGGCGGATCATCATTTTATTGCAGCAAGGCTTCCAAGTGAGAAAAGTCGCTCAGAGTCATGCTGCTGTGGAATAAAAGATTTGGCCTTCAAACCTGGATTTGTCTGACCACCTACACCAAACCCTTAGTTTGAAAGAGAACAGCAACAGTACTTAATTCCTTGGATTATTGTAAAGATTAATTGAAATAATTCACAGAAAGTGGGTCACATGTAGCTGAGCACAGGTAGGTGCCCAGTGTGTCTTGGGTGAGTCGACAGTGCTGTCTTCGCTGCAGCTCTGGCTGGTTTTCTCTGCTAAGGGCCATTGTTTGTCTCGTGTTTTTCATGCCCCTCATTCTGTCACCTGCAAACCATTCAGAGCACCGTTGTTGGCTACAGGGAGCCCAGAGGCCCAGAAGTAACGGGGCCATCCGATGACGCACGCCTCTCCACCTGAGGCTTGTGTGACATTCTGTAGGCATAATGGTAGTGACGATAATACTAATAATAGTTCAGATTTATTGTTTACTAGGAAAACCTCCTAAACGCACTTCTTTTTAGGCATCTCCGTTCTATTCAAATGGTTCTAAGCATCTGCCCAGATGGTGGCAAACCCATGCCCCCTGCTTTACTACTTGCAGAAAACGTGGGGCATTTCTGGCAAGGAAGCCCCCGGACACGGGCCAAGCCAGGGTCAAGAGCCACCCCAGACTCAACAAAGGCAGATTTAGCAGCCGGTGGTGCCTGTCGCACATGCACCCCTTTCTAGCCCCGTGTCCTCAGCAGACTCTATTGTAGTGGAGAGAGAAGTGGAAAATCCAGCAATGAGTCACAGCGTGCTGGTGAGGAAAGTTGGGCATCATGGTTTGGCAAAAAAGGACAAAAGCAATGGAATGTTATTCTAGAGTCTAAACGAGCAGGCCTTCCACAGCTTCTCTCTCCTACTGACATCCCTCGGTTCGTGGTTGGTGGAGTAGCACCTCTGGCTTTGGTGGCCAGAGCTATCATTGTCCAGCCACGTGACCTCAGGCCAATTGTTGTGATCAAATGACTCCAGGTGTCTTAGTGTTCTCTTCTATAAGCTGAAATTTTAAAAATGCCCAAACCAATGAAGATTGGTATAGTTCGGTGAAGGTTCATCGCATTAGCTGACTTATCTGTACCACGCCACTCAAGGAACGCTGATTTCTGCTATGGGGGGAGTAGCAGCTTCAAATCAGGGGCGTATGTACCTCTTGCTGGGGCTAGGACGTGCAGGTCTCCGGAGACACTTCCCATGGGTTCTAGATGTGTGATTCCAGGTCAGTCCTATCTCTATGATCAGGATAACTCTCTCCAAGGAAACAATTTCTAAGCAATTTCTAGAGACCCAAAGGATGATTAGGAGGTGTCTAAGAAAAGAGATTCCAGGGTGGGTCGGAGTAAGTAGGCTTTCCAGAAAGAACTAATGGCATCTACAGAAACTGAGTACTGTGGAGAAAGTGAGAAGAAGGTGGTGAGGCTGGAGGAAGAAAAGGAGAGGAAGAAATGGTAGAGACAAATCACAGGCATGGCAGAGGCTAACTACGCGTGTGTTCAAAGTCTGCTGGGCACCTTGGGCTTGACCTTAGGGGTAATAAGGAGCCAGTGAGGAGCACGTGTGGGAGCAAGGAGACCATACATGCATTTTAGAAAGCTCTCCTGGACCTCGATCTGGAGAAGGGATTGGAGGAAGCAAGAATGAAGGGGCTCTGGCAGATAGCATCCTTGGGGAAACATGGGTAACAAAACCACCCAAACATCAGCCATGACTCCAGTAGGATTCTACCAGGCCAGTCACAGCTTTGGTTTGTTTATTTTGTGTGTGTGTCGTGTATGTATGTCCCGCACGTGTGTGTGTGTGGTGCACACGTGTGTGTATGTGATTTACTACTGATATTTTTCGTATTATTTGCAGAGTTTTCAATCAAAATACGTATATTGCTTATATATACGTATATATGCCCATACAATTGCCACAGAAAATTACTCACATTTTATTTTAAATGTATGCTTATTAAAGCAAAACTTGTAATAAAAAAGGTTGAAAAAATAAATGTAAAATTATTTATAGTTCTCTCTTTCAGGTAGCCACTGTTACCATTGTAGTTTAATTTTGTCTTCGGTGCATGCGTATGCACATATCTTTTAGTCAAAGACTTTGAATATTACCTACTCATGGTTGCCGCTTGCTTTTTCTTTAACCCAATAATATGTCATAAGCATTTCATTGATTATATTTTGGAGCCAGGAATGGCCAAATAATGTCCATGAAGTAGTTGTTTTATAATTTATTTAATCCCTTTCCTTCCTACTATTGGACAATTAAGCGGTTTCCATTTTTTTTTTTTTCTATTCTAAATGAGATTACATTGTGCACAAGCCCTTATCCCTAGTTAAGATTATTTTCCTAGGAGAGGTTCCCAGAAATGGAATTACTGGGTCAGAAGGTTTGCATGTTTTATGTCCCTTTTGGTGTGTGCTGCCAAACTGCTTTCCAAAAGGCTGTGTGAATTCATACCGCACCATCCCTGTATGAAAACACAGTCCAGGGGAATGTGCATTCCTCAGCAATCAGGCACCTTTTGTCCCTGGAACACAGACAGCGCCTCATAGTCTCAGATTTGGAAGTCACTTTCAAGGCTGCCGAAGCTGATACCTACCGTGGAGACAGCATTGAAGCTTATTCCACAGTGGTATTGGTGATTATATGTTTCTGCGTTGGGTGGCATCTCAGAAATCATTCTGCACAAAAGCCCCACATTCTACACAGCTGCAGCCAGGAGCTGGGCCATTGACTTGTCATCTCTCAGAATTAGTCTTGTGCCTGGCTCATTGTGGGAACTCCACCTATACTGGCAGAATTGGATGTAGGTGCTGAGACAACGGCCTAGGTTGAAGCTACGGTCTCAGTGTCTTTGTGGGTTGATGGCTCTGGCAGGAACAGAATAGTCCCCTTCCAATGTGGCCAGGGCACCAGAGGCCCTCAGCTCCCAGGGAACTTTTTTTTTTTTTTGGTATCAGGGATTGAACTCAGAGGCACTCAACCACTGTGCCACTTCCCCAGCCCTATTTTGTATTTTATTTAGAGACAGGGTCTCACTGAGTTGCTTAGCACCTTGCTTTTGCTGAGGCTGGCTTTGAACTCCTGATCCTCCTGACTCAGCCTCCGGAGCCACTGGGATTACAGGTGTGCACCACCGCACCCAGCCCCAAGGTACCTTTTTTTTTTTCCTTTTTCTTTTTTCCCCTCCACCCCCCCTTGCTCTCTCCCTTGCCCTCCCTCCCCTTTGACATTTCTAGCATTCCTCTAATCCTCCTATGTACCCCAACCTGACACCACTATGAGTCAGCCTCCTTATATCAGAGAAAACATTCAGTATTTGGATATATATATATATATATATATATATATATTTGGATATATATATATATAACATTCAGTATTTGGATATATATATATATATATATATATATATATATATATATATATATAGTTTATTTTGCTTTAGTTGTACACAATGCATTTTTTATGTTTACATGGTGCTGAGGACCGAACCCGGGCCGCGCACGTGCTAGGCGAGCGCTCTACCGCTGAGCCACAACCCCAGCCCCAGTATTTGGATATTTTAGATTGACTAACTTCACTTAGCATTATATTCTCCAACTTCATCCATTTACCTGCAAATGCCTTTATTTTATTTTCTTTTATTGCTGAGTAAAATTCCATTGTGTATATGTACCACATTTTATTTATCCATTCACCTACTGAGGGACATCTAGGTTGGTTCCACAATCTAGCTATTGTGAATTGTGCTGTTATAAACATTGAAGTGGCTGTGTCACTGTAATATGCTGTTTTTAAGTCCTTTGGGAATGGGATGGCTGGGTCATAGGGTGGTTCCATTCCCAGTTTTCCAAGAAATCTCCATACTGCCTTCCATAATGGTTGCACCATTTTGCAGTCCCACCAGCAATGTATGAGTGTGCCTTTTCCCCCACATCCTCTCCAACATTTATTGTTGTTTGTGTTCTTAATAGCTGCCATTCTGACTGGAGTGAAATGAAATCTTAGAGTAGTTTTGATTTGCATTTCTCTAATTGCCAGCGATGTTGAGCATTTTTTCATGTATTTGTTAATTAGTTGTGTATCTTCTTCTGAGAAGTGTCTTTTCAATTCCTTAGCCCATTTATTGATTGGGTTATTTGCTTTTTTGGAGTTAAGTTTTTTGAGTTCTTTATATATTCTAGAAATTAGTGCTCTGTCTGATGTGCATGTATTAAATATTTGTTACCAAATCGTTGGCTCTCTATTAAACTCACTGATTGTTTCTTTTGCTGAGAAGAAGCTTTTTAGTTTGAATCTATCCCATTCATTGATTCTTGGTATTAATTCTTGTGCTACAGAATTCTTATTAAGGAACTTGGGGCCTAATCCGACATGTTGGAAATTGGAGCTTACTTTTTCTACTATTAGGCGTATTGTCTCTGGTCTAATTCCTAGGTCCTTGATCCACTTTGAATTGAGTTTTGTGCATGGTGAGAGATAAAGGTTTAATTTCATTTTGTTGCATATGGATTTCCAGTTTTCCTAGCACCATTTGTTGAAGAGGCTATCCTTTCTCCACTGTACATTTTTGGTGCCTTTGTCTAATATAAGATAGCTGAAATTATATGTGTTAGTCTCTGTGTCCTCAATTCTGTACCATTGGTCTACCAGTCTGTTTTGGGTACCTTTTATGCAGGGTTTTTGAAGTATAGGCCAGTCTTGAAAGTTCCCAGGGGGGCTCTTTTTAAGGGCAATGTGGTCAGGAGTCATGTGATCAGGGGAGCAGTCACACGCCCAGGGAGACACAATCCATTTCTAAGTCTTCCCCACTCACGGTGTCACTGACCCAGTCCTACTTGTGACCTCTGTGTTGGCTCTGCTGGCTGCCGTCTGGGCTTTGCCAGCTGCTCAGGCGATCTAGAACCTCCTGTTTTCTCGTCCTAGGCAAAAGCTGGCCTTGGCAACTCCAGACAGTTGATTCACTCCATGGAAGTTTATCGGGCACCTCCTGTGTGCCAGTGTCCGCTGTCCAGTGCCCGCTGTTTCCTGGGGGCACAAGTTGGACACATCCATGTTCGTGTCCCATACCGCTGGTTCTTACAGAGCCCTGGGCTAATGTCCCATTACCCTTTATCAAGCTGCAAGGTTTTCTTTCCATTTCTTCACTTGATTCAACCCTCTTCTCATTAAAAAGCTCTTTATCAATCTTTAGCTACGCACCGGGAAATTGGTCACGGACAGAGCAGAAGCAATATAGCCCATGTGACATGGGCTGGCAGCACAGACTCTTGCTAATCTGCTGTGGGCAAGGCCCTGGTGCTGAACATCTCACGCAGGCCAGTGTTTTCACTCTTCCTGTAACTGTGGCCGGAGGTTGGGATTGCAGTGGTGTTATTTCCATTGTTTGGATGGAAAGACTGAGGCATAAAGGATAAGTCACTTTCTTGAGGCCATGTGCTTTTAGGACACCTATGTATTTTTACCATCTCTTTTCAATAAGTAATTGTACAAACCAAAGAGAGTCAAGCACTATGAAAAAAAAAAAAAAGAGGGATTGGAGCTAGAGATTGAAATTGGGGGTGGGGGATTCTGTTTAGAGGATGAGGAAGGTCACTCTAAGAGACACTTATGGGAGCAAAGATGATTTAGTCAGGGGAGGGTGGAATGAGGCTTCTGGGAAAGGGAACAGCATGTGAGAGAGTCCTAGGGCAGGAAAGGACATTGGGAATTCTGGGAACTGAGAGACAAGGGGTCGAGCTTATAGGATGAAGTCGCCTAGAAGAGAGGAGGTCAGAGAAATAGGTGAGGTCAAATTAGTCAGGGCTGGAACTTTTGTTGTAAGAGCAATGGTGACCATGCAAGGGTTTCAGGCAGGAGAGGTGACCATGTTTGTGAAGTTTAGAATGATTGTCCAGGTGCTTTGTAAGAAAGGATCAGAGAAAGCTGGTGAGGACCGGAGGGTAACCAGCAGGGAGGCTGAGGCAGCTGAGTGGGCAAAGATGATCAGGTGGGTCACCGAGGCACCAGGGGCGAAGAGAGAAATGGAGAGATTTTAAACACGTTTTTGTTTGCGTCCTGACGGACCAGACACAGTGTCCTGTGGGAGTCCTGACGGACCAGACACAGTGTCCTGTGGGAGCCTCTTTAGTTCTGATCCCTTTGGCTGGCCCAGAGGTCCCCCAGCCTCCTGTCCCTACGTCACATGAGTGACAAGTCCCACTTTATTTTGTCAGCTTCCCGTCTGGACTGTGAGCTGTCAACTTTGCTCATTTCTATACCACGGGAATGGTGGTGGCTGTAGAGTATGTGCTTGATGAATGTTTTTAAAATTTGTCAGTCACGTACTGTGGGCGGGTTGCCACACAGAGGTTTCTGCAGCACGCACCGTCTCAACTATGCTCCAATCCCATGGGAGCTGGTTATGATTCCATCCCCATTTTACAGAAGAGGCACGGTGAGGCCCGTTGTGTTTCACACACACAGGTAGCCATGAAGTGCCATGTCTCCAATCCGGCTGTACCCATGAAGACCACCTGTGTGAGCTGCATTACAGGTGCCCTCGCTTGGGTCACCTCCAAGATGGAAACCTGGCCACAAGGCAGCAGGCAGCAAGCGGGTGTGCGTGGAACCCAGCCCAACTCAGTCTGTGCATGCGTGTAACTGGTTAGCATTTGACTGCAAAAAGGGATGGACTTCCATTATGTGCCGCATGGATAAATCTCAAAAACATGAGGCTAAGTGAGAGGCACAAAAAGTCACGTGTTAGCTGGGCATGGTGGCACAAGCCTATAATTTCAGCAATGCAGGAAACTGAGGCAGGAGGATGACAAGTTTGAGTCTAGCTTCAGCACTGAAATGAGACCCTATCTCACTATCAAAAATAAAAAGGAAGCTGGGCGTGGTGGCGCACACCTGTAATCCCAGTGGCTTGGGAGGCTGAGGCAGGAGGATCATGAGTTCAAAGCCAGCCTCAGCAAAAGCGAGGTGCTGAGCAACTCAGTGAGACCCTGTCTCTAAATAAAATACAAAATATTTTTACTTATTGTTTTGCTCATTTCTATACCATGGGAATGGTGGTTGCTGTAGAGTAGGTGCTGGGATGTGGCTCAGTGGTTGATTGCCCCTGAGTTCAATCCACAGTACCAAAAAAAAATTAACAATGAAATAAAAAGAACTGAAGATATAGCTCAGTAGTAAAGCACCCCTGGGTTAATCCCAACTACCAAAAAAGAAAAAAAAAAAAAAAAAAAAAAGAAGAAGAAAAGAAGTCACATATTGGGTAGGTGAATCCATTTCTATGAATGCTCTAGAACAACGCCTGGCACGTAGAAGGTGCTGGATAAATACTTGAATAAAAACTAGCTATGGGGCATGTAGATTGCAGAATTATAAAGTAGCACTGTATAATCTTTTAGGAGTGCAGAATTTATATTGACAACTATATACAGCATCTTAAAATTGTGCATGTCCCTGATTTAATCTTAAGAAAACAATAAAACTGTAGTTGAAGCTGGAGGTACAAGGCTGCTGCTCCTAGTGAAATCTGGTTTTTACTGTTATAACTGACTTTGTCTAAAATTAGAGGTTGAAAACGTCAATGGCACATCAGCAAAAGGACTGTTTTGCAACCATTAAAATCTATGTTCTATAAGAACGTTTAATGACAAAAGCAAATATTCATGATATATTTCTTAGGGAAAATGTAGGCTACCAAATAGTATATATAGTTTGGAACATTCATTCTGGTTTAAAAATAATATAGACATCAGATAAAAAGATGAGAAGGCTCAATAACACAATATGAATGGGGCTACATGGCTGTGTGGGAGGGTTATGATTTATATCTTCTACTTTCATTTCTATTGTATTTTTCAAGTTTCCTGCAAGAGGCAATCAGCATGTTCTGATTTTAGAAACAAGTTGATATATACTGCAAAAACAAAAAAAAAATCAAAGCAAGCCCTCTTTACCCGCTCAACAGGCAATGTGCTCTGTGAATGAAATACACCCTTTCTCAAAGAAATCAACAGCCGATAATAGAATTAATATTTTTGGGTATTTCTTCTATTGTATTTTCTCTTTCTCTCCACCCTTCCCGACCTTCTTTTCTTTTGGTTCTTCAGTATACAACTCTAGCTCCTTCTCTGGTTGGCGCCACACTTAAACATTTGGTTAACGTCGCAACTTCTCTTCTTCTCCTACGTTTTCTCATTGAGGAATTTGAAAGCAAGGAGTTTTGGATTTCAGACATCTGGGAATGACCAAGATCTTGGACTTGTTTTGTGAGGGGATGTATTTGTGCAGTTGAGCAAGTGTGAAACAAATGCTTTCAGCGTGTCAATTAATCTTAGCAGCCTGAGTGATGTAAGGGTTCTCTCACTTGTATTTTATGATGTTTGGTTTCATAAAAAATATGTTTGGTTTCAAGGCATTGGCCCCTGTTCTCTGTTGAGGAACAAATTTGGAGTATGGAACACATTTTGAATTTTATCCCAAGCCTCGTTTGTTTTTTAATCATCCACTGGAACTCTATGATAGCTATGACTAAAACGTTTTGTGAGTTCATGAAAACATTTATTTTGGTAGGAAAAAAATAGAACAGCAATAGAATCAGAGTGATTGACACCTTGTTTTGCCAAAGGACTCTCGGTGGAGGGTTTTGTTGATGGGTTTAGAAGGCTGTTACTGCTTATCAGAGAGCGGAGAAGTGGAGAGAGCCTAAATTTAGGGCACAGAGTATAAAATGTAAAGGAGGCTAAACAAAAAGATTTTCTAGTCAAGTTGGGGAACTGTGGCCTGATTTGTAACAGCTGGGATGCAGCCGAGTTCTCTTTTGATCACACCAGAGTTGGAGTTAATAATGTGCTCAATGGCCTGAAATTTGTCTGTACCCCCCAAAGCCATATTAGAACATTCTTCAGCTTTAATTAAGCTTCAGGGCTACAAGCTGCCAAGGGGCAATGCTTATGTTATAAAGTCTAGTACAAGAGTCCTAACATTGAAATGTGTGCACATGACTTTTAAAGAGAAAAAAGGGGGGAAAAAAACCAACAACCTTTATATTCAAAACAACGATAAGGCCAGAAAGAAATATAACAAAATGTTACTTGCTTTTTGTTATGATCCTGGAATTGTCGGTTCTGCTCTCCTTTACTCTATTTTCTAAAACTCTTAATGATCACATCTTATCTTTATAATAAAAGATTCATCCACTCTTCTAACATACAGGTGTCAATCACTAAGTTTAGAGATTCAAAGATAGTTCAACCCCATCACTGCCCTGAGGAAGCTTGTGGCACTCTAGGAGGGGGACAAAGAAGAAGGGAATAGTTGCCACAAGAGAGGCGGACTTGAGGTCCAAATGTGAATGACAAAGGCAGCGGCCATTAAACCCTGTGCACAGAGTCAAAGTTTAAAAGCTGCTAAATGCACAGGACTAAAATAACAATACCCCACGTGCATAAAAGAAAGAATAGCAGGTCCCAGACTCAGGACATTCTCTGCCGTTCCATGTGTTTGAGAGGATGGAATCCGAAAACTGAGATGAACTATTGTGACTTCACAACGAGTCAATTTGAGAAGCACAGTGATTCCACTCTCTGAATCCTTAGCTCTACCAGCAGAGGCTGGAACTTGATGCGTCTCTGAATTTCTTTATATTGCTGTGTGGTGGACTTGCTCCCCTGGCTCCCTTAAATAGATAATCTTCCTTTTTAATTTTAACTATAACTGAAGCACATCTCTTTTAGGAGGAATTGAGCAGTAAAGAGATCAACAAATGGGTTAGAAATCAGTTTTTAAAAAGAGAACAGGCTCTGGAGTAGGTCTCGAGGGCTTTTCCAAAGGGACCGTGCATTCACTTGGACTTGGAGCTGTTTGTGTTGGCTGTCGAGAAGTCTTTTTGGAGGGCTCGTTAACTTTTAGCATCCCAACCATGATGCGCGTGGTTGGGTTTGCTCACGTCAGTTATTTCTGGATCATAGAAGAGTTATTCGTTTATTATACAAACATTTGTTTAGTGCCTGTGATGTGCCTGTCCTGTACTCAGAGGTGGTGTGACAACAGTTGGCAATAGACAAGTGCCTAACCTCTACGAGGCAACAGGAAACAGGTAAATATGAGACAGGTGCTGAGCTGTATTAGTTTTGTCTTGCTGCTGTAACAAATGATTACAAAGTTAATGGCCTAAAGCCGCACATTTATTATTTAACAGTGCTTGAGATCAGAAGTCCAGAATGGGTCCCACGAGCTGAGTGGAGGACAGGGATGGACCGGGGTTCAGAGGGCTGCCTCATGCCACTGTAGATCCCCTCTGCTTGGTGTTGTTAAAGGGTTGGTGTTCATTTTGATCACAGTTGGGATCAGTCATCTTTTAGGGTGGACCCACCTGGATCCTAATCGCAGGGCTGGTGAACCTCAGGAGAGCTGCATAACTACTCTGAGCCTCAGCTCTCCCTTTCTTATTTTGGAGACAGTCTGTTTTCTGTTAGATTGTGAAGGTAAGTGAACTTACTAGAGGCTTGAAGACTGAGGGTTGATATATGGTCGTTTAATGCTCACTGTCTCTCTTCTATTGCTGGCTCTGTTGGGATTGATAGAATTCTCGATAGTTTTTCATTTCTGCAAGATCTCAGGAGGGTCAGAGCTATAGGGCAAAGGTGATGGAGGACAGAAGCAGAGGGAAGCAGCAAGAGAGAGAAGGTGCTACATCAATGGCTTTGATGATGCAGGAAGGGGCCATTCACCAAGAAATGCAGGCAGCCTATAGAAGATAGAAAAGAAGGAACTGGCTTCTTCCCTAGAGCCTCTGAACCCATTCTAGACTTCTGACTTCAAGCACTGTTAGATAATGACCGTACTGCTTTAGACAGCTAACTTTGTGGTATTTTGTTATAGCAGCAAGAGAAAACTAATACAGCATGTGAAAACAGGAGACCTTGCCAGAGCTGTATGCAACAACAAGAATAGGGTTTCTGGGCCTGGTTAATGATTTATGAAGCCAACAAATTTGAAGAACAGCTCCATCATCTACCAACTGCGGTCAATTATGAGAAAATGACAGGCTCTCTGTGCCACAGCGTGTCTGCTGTAAAACGGCATGAAAGTCAGGATAGGGTTAGGATTTCTAAGGACCTTGGCACGTCGAAGGTGCACAATAAATGCCAATGGTCATTAATGTAAATGGATTCTAATTGGAATGGACTTAGTGTTTCCCTGGAACAATGGAAGATGAATGAATGATTGCTGCCAAGGCACAGGTGGACACACACCAGGCTGTTGAATAATACGAAAGGACCATTGTAGTTGTATACACACTCCTTTGCACTGAGAGTGTCCTCTGTGGGGGCCAGTGGCAGTTTGTTTTCCTTCCTGTTCACATGTGGAACAAGAAATTCAATTTGGATAACAGGCACTGATGCTTTTCAAAACCCTGTTTTGTTTCTTGGTTGTGACTTTAGATTGATGATGTAGCTTTAGCAGACAAATGAAGTAATGCCCTTTGACTCTTTTGCAGTTCTGCTTGTCTGGCTGCTTTGTGGAAGTCCCTGCTAGTTCTGAGAACCAAGGAAAAAGCACATGCACATGGAGCATTTCCTGCATCTTCTAAGTTTACCTAGTTAGGGTAATACTGTTCTCTTTTTTTTTTTTCTAAAATATTTGTATATATATATATATATATATATATATATATATATATTTACTATATTTCTAAAATAGAAGACTTGCTGCTTGTATGAATCTAACCTAAGGAACTGATTCTTAATTTGCTAAAAATAAATTGCGTGCAACGTTGTTCATAGCAGCATTCTTTTTTTTTTTTTTTTTTTTTTTTTGGTACCGGGGATTGAACTCAGGGGCACTCGACCACTGGGTCACATCCCCAGCCCTTTTTTTTTTTTTTTTTTTTTTTTTTTTTTTTATTTAGAGACAGGGTCTCACTGAGTTGCTAAGTGCCTCGCCATTGCTGAGGCTGGCTTTGAACTCGCGATCCTCCTGCCTCAGCCTCCCAAAGTGCTGGGATTACAGGCGTGCGCCACTGCGCCCGGCTATAGCAGCATTCTTAAAAACAGAAAAAGATAGGAATAACCTGAAATGCTAGACAAGAGTGGAATCATTAACACACAGTGGTCTTGCCACTCAGTGGAATATTATGCCGCTAGTTCCAAGTGTGGTTATAATGGCTTTGCCATAATAAGGTCTGTATGTAGAATATACTATTTAGAGAAAAAGCTGGGAGACAAAATTGTCTTCAGTGTGATTATAATGATTATGGCTCACGCACTAACAGCTTAGTGGAAAATATACCAAAATACCAGTAGCCACCGTGTTAAGGTGACAGAATCGTGAATTATCTTTTCTGAACATTTAGGAATATAGTTATTTACATCTCTAAGGGAAAAATTAGTTAAATGAAAACATAAAACAATAAACCTAAGCTTTAAAATAATGTGGAAGATATCCAAGAAAGTTGTACATGCACATGCTTATAACTAAGTTAAAATGCAGAGAGATCTCTGATTTCCTTAATTGTTTCTGATGGTTGGAATGCTGTGTGAGAAATTTTGGCCATTAACACTTACCAGGGCTATGGAAACTGTTTTAGCATTTATACTTTCTGCCTTTAAGGGGACTGATTTGGTTTCATGCAAGAAAGAAGAGTTGCTTCCCCTTCAAATAACTCTGATCATGTCAGTAACCCCCATCCCAGCACTGAGGCATGGAGCAAATGAAAAGAACAATTCTATCTATGATTTATTAAGGGCTGACTGTGTGCCATGCTCAGTGTGGAATGCTTATATGCATTATCTTAGTTTAGTCTCCCAACCCTGCTAGGGAGCTGTCTTTTACAGATTTCATAGATGAGATGCTCAGGAAAGTGAACAAAACATGCACAGGGTTGTGAGTGGCACAGGGTTGTGAGTTGCACAGGGTTGTGAGTTGACTGAGAAAGGAAGGGGGTTCAGAGCCAGGCTTGTCGGATTTTGCAGCCCACTGTGTTACCTAGGAACCCCAGGTACTGCGGCTGCCCCGAGAGAGCCCCAAGTTGATTCTGCACAACACTCTATTATGAGGTTCAACAGCATCTCACGGGGTCATACTTCCTGTCCACGGTTCCCTGTTCACATTTACAGTGACTTTTGAAAGATTCAGACAAGAAAAAGCATATACACTGAAAATAAGTCTGCCTTGCCTATCATCTCTCATTCCCTGGTTTTTCTTCCCTGAGACCACCAATGAAAATGAGGAGCACTAAATAAATGCATATAGACACCAGGGACCCATTCTAATGTCACAGAATCTCCTAGGTCTGTCCAGGAATGTGGTGGATTTCCAGCAAGCTTCCCTGATAGTCTGGGTGCAGGGCCTGGGAGTGACGCCGACCGCTCCAGTGATGCAGGGATGCCCTGATGAATTAGCAAAACAGTACGGTAACCTTGTGAATGTCGACGATATTTCAGTTGCACACAGTCTTTCAGGAATATAGGAGTTTGATAAAAAGAGATGACTTTTTTTTTCTTGGCTTTGTCAAATTCAACAATTAAAAGAGTGCTGCCTTTTAGATGGAGAAACAGAAGTGAAATCGAAAATTGACCAGACAATTTCATCTGTCCTTGGGCCCCAGATGGTGTATTGGAAGAAGCATGAACTGGAGGAAGACTGGATGTCCTAGTGGGCTTGGGATGCCCTAATCAAACACCATAGATTGATTTCTCACAGTTCCAGAATCTGGAAGTCCAAGATCAAGGTGCTGGAAGATTTGGTTCCTGGTGAGGATCCACTTCTGCTTGCAGACAGCTGCCCTCTTGCTCACATTGCGGAGGGAGGGAGGGAGGGAGGGACAGAGAGTGGGGGAGGGAGGGGGAGGGGGAGGGAGAGGAAGGGAGCAATTGGGCCAGGGTTCCCCTTCCTCTTTTTTTTTTTTTTTTTTTGGCACCGGGGATTGAACTCAGGGGCACTCAACCACTGGGCCACATCCCCAGCCCTTTTTTGTATTTTATTTAGAGACCGGGTCTCACTGAGTTGCTAAGTGCCTCGTCATTGCTGAGGCTGGCTTTGAACTCGCGATCCTCCTGCCTCAGCCTCCCAAAGTGCTGGGATTACAGGCATGCGCCACCGCGCCTGGCTCTCTTCCTCTTCTTATAAAGACACAAATCCTACCTGGGGGCCCCACCTTCATGCCACATCTAAACCTAAACACCTTCTAAAGTTCCCACCTCCAGAGACCACCATACGAATTAAACTCAAAACACTGGCCTTCTGGTCCACTCTGCCAATGACAGTCTGGTGCAGTTGGGGGTTTTAGGTAAGCCTACAGGACCAGATCAGGGTAGCCAAAGTGCTTCTGCGGGGAGCCCAGAGCTGCCTTTGGGGCTGAGGTGGGGAGAGTGTCAAAGACTGAGCAGACAGGTTTCTAGCCCAGCAGCCCAGCTATGTCCCCCGCAGTGTCCCCACAAGGGCAGCTCCCCGTCTGCATGTGTTTACACTCCAGGCTGTTCAAATTTCATCAGTTTTTTTCCACTAATGTTCTTTGGCTTTTCCAGTCCAGGATATCACAATGTAGTCAGTGTCTTATTTTGTCTTATTGATATTTTTAGTCAAATCAATGTCTCCAGGACAACTGTCAAGGGAGCTGTTTGGCGAGCACCAGACTAACTGCTCATGGTGTCTTCCTCCCTAGAGGCACGAGGCTGACTTTATAAAAGGTGAACCTGCAGAGTCTTTGGGGTCAAGCAGAGTGGGTCTTACTTAGACCCTCTCGAGGATACCGGACAAGTCCCTGAGCCCCTGATCTTCAGGATTCTTTTCTCTAAAATGTGAGAACCAAATCTAATTTTGTAGGTTATGAGGATAAAGTGAGTTTGGCGCAGGGTACAACTCATAATTGGCATTCCAGCTGTGGTGGCTGTTTCCCAGGTCATATGGTGCCCTTGTCTCTCAGGCTAAGGGCTGTCTAGATCTTGTCATGGCTGCACTATTGGTGCTACCCTCTGGGCATTCTTGCCCCATGCCCAGCTGGTGTTCTGAAACATGTGCATGTGTCTGGAAGAGTGTTTGGTTGCAGCCTGCTCTGCACTCCCAGGACAGATCTCTGATAGCTAGTGTTTTGATCATGCTATTCAGATGGGATTTAAAACACGTACCCTAATTCAGTTCTTCCAAACCGGAAAAAAATTTACACCATAAATGCATACTAATCATAGAAAATTAGAGTATACAGACAACAAAAGGAAGGAAATAGAAATCAGCTGTAATCAGACCACCCAGAAATAACCTTATTATCATTTTGGGATTTGCAACTGGAAAATCATGTTCTCTCTCTCCCTTTCTTTTTTTAAAAAATCACACACTGTTCCGTGCTTTACTTTCTGCGTATCCGATTGTCCCTTACTACATGATGAATTTCTAGGTAATAGAATGTAATTTTGCAAAACATAATTGTTCAATTATATTAGGTGGATATATTGGAATTGCTTTCACTAATTCCCTATTGTTGGATGGTATGGTTGTTTTCAATTTTTGTTTTTGCCAGTAATATCACAGTAAGCCTCCCTCCAGTGAAATCTTTGCACATCACTTTCCAGTGAAGACGTTTGAAGCTGGCAGCCCCCACCCTCTATGCCTCCTACTTCCTTTACAGAATCCCTTGCACTGTTTCTCCACGCAGTGTTTTCCCAGGTGGACCGTATTGAAGGAGCCCTAATTAGGAAGGGCTGTTGTAGCTAGCTGGAAGCCATGGGTTCCACCTGATATGTATGTGACGCACCTGTAGGCACCCGCAAACCTGAAGGTATATAACCGGGTGAAAGCGGTCCGAGTTAGGAGAACGGAGAATTCAGTCAGCCGGGCAGTCACTCGGTCGGTCAGAAGAATCAGAGCGGCCAGAACGTAGGCAGAGCGGTTACAGAAGAGAAACCAGATAGAAGAAGTAATGACTGGCCAGAGTTAGGCCGAGGCTCCAGAGGACTGGTCAGAGTAAGGCCGAGGCTCCCGAGGAAGACAGAAGACAGAAGACAGAAGACAGAAGAAGGAAGAAAAGAAGAGAGAAGAAAGAAGCTCTAAGAAAAATCTTTCTTTCCCTCTCTAAGCTCTAAGAAAGTAGAAGTAAAAGTAGTAAAAGCTTAACTCTGCCTCCGAGAATTTTCCCGCGGCACCGTGGCTGGCCACAACAGGCAGCTTACACCGTATGTATGCTCCTTTGAGGACAGTGAACACACGGATCCCATCTTCATTTGTTGTTCTCTAATACTCAGCACTGCGGAGGGGCCTTCGCGTGTTTCTGCTCTGTCTAGCATTCTAAATTTGTGTTGTCATTGTTGGTTTCGTTTGGACATTCACCACCTATGTTCTGGGCTCTGGTCCACACCCTCACTCCTTCAACAGAGAGCTACTGAACACCTGCTACGTGGAAAAAAAAAAAAAAAATGGATCTAGGTGCTGGGAAAATAGCAGAAAATAAGACAGAAGAAAAGTCCTGCTCTCAGGGAGTGGCATTATGCAGTGGCAGACAGACATTCGACAAGTGAGCAAATGCAGTGGTCATTCTGAAGAGCATAGGGCTGCAAAGACTAGAAAGTCATCAGCCGGAGAGGGGAGCATGGGGGAGATGATGGCCAGCTAGTTCAGGAGGGGATCAGAGGTTTCTTTGAGGATGCATCTAAATGATGCCATCTGTGACCAGAGGATATGGAGGGATGAGAGGTCCCCACAGATGGGGCACACAGCAGGAGCAATGGGCAGGAAGGAGAGCAAGATGGCGGAGAAAAGATGGAGGGTGAGGGTGTTGAAGACGGGAGGGGCTGGACAGGGATCAGGTCATGTGGGGTCCCTGGGGAGGAATTTAATTTAATTTGAAAGTCAATGGGAACTTCTTGAAGGAATAAGGAAAGGGACATGGCCTGGTTTTTGTTTTTAAGAGATCCCTCTGCTCACATTCATCTTGAGTTAACCAACCCAGACAGGGAGGAGGGGGACGGCTCTTCAGCAGGTGCTGGTGAGGACGAAGCAACAGGGGCTTCTGAATATGAGTTTCATCATCTTCCTCTTTTTGCAGCACCTACTGTTAACAAAATTGACACACCTTTACCACCAGAATCTTGATTCATTGGGTGGCAACCTGTGCCCACTTGCATTCTTATTTCCCAGCCTCCTTTGGAAGGCGGGCTTTGGAGACCTCTGATGCATGTCAGCCAGTAAGATCTGAGCAGACCTCTCAGGGGAATTCCCAAAGGCTTTGCCTCTGTTGAAAAGTCACAGGCCCAGCTGGCACCCCTCCCCCTCTGCCTGCCGCTAGTGCAGATGTGACATCTGAATTGAGGTGCCATCTTGCTATCATTTGACAACCAGCACCAAATGTAACAAGTTCAGTGTAGAGAGGGGGAAGAGAGAAGCAGCCTGCGTTCCTAATGGCTTTAATGAGGATCTGAATCAATGATGGTGACCGCCTGACATCTTGTTCTGTGGAGGAATAAAAACCCTCCTGGTTTTAGCTGCCGTTACTCAGGTACTCTCTGCTGCTAACAGTCAGAGCGTTCCTAATGGATACACTTACCAGTGGAAAAGTGGGAACTAATTCAGTTAGAGATGCCAAGGAAGATTATGCAAATCACTGGAGTTCTGACCATCATAATACATATTAAAATTGAAACAATTTTTGAATCCAATGTATGAAGACTGTGTGCTGTGGAATTAGGGCTCCTGATCTCAGATGCTATGGGGAATGTGCCACGAAATGTCACATGATACAAAGAGTTTTCCATAGTGCTATGCAGATACCCTTTTCCAGAGAGGTGAGCCATGCCGAAGGTTTTGGTGCAAAGGTGATTAGGTTTTCCTTTCTGCTCAGGCTGTTTATTTTCCTTAATCTTGTTCCCATTAAGAATGAAATGACACCCCAACTCCTATCAGCCCTGCTTTGTCCATGCCACTTTGAAGTCCCAAGTACACACAAAAAAATCAAAGGACATACAATTTAGTGATCCTGGTCGTGCGTGGACTTAATGCAAATAACTTTGGGTTTGGCTGATTCCCTCTTCTATGTTGAGATTATTAAGATGGGTCTCCCTGACAAAAAATCTCTCTGAAGTATGATTCATGCTGGCATAATGAACACCTAACATATTCTGGACATTTCATGAAGCAATTTAATCTCTAATCCTGGCCTAATCTTCATTATAATTTTTAGACTAGAGGTTATTTTCCTGGTGGAAATCAAGACTCAGAAAAGTCAGGTGATTTCCCCAAAGTCATATAATTAAGTAAGAAGAGGTAGTACTCTCACATCCCTGATTCCCAAACTACCTGTGCTCTTCTGGGATCCTTGGGCCCCCTGTGTTGAGTGACACCTTCAACTAGTGGCCAGCTCACTCCTTCCATGCACAGACTGCATGGGATGTGCAGATGACAGTTGTGGTTTTTAAGCTCTTCAGAAAGCACTTGCAGCAGGTCAAACGGCAGTCTTTCAAAAGACAGATTCACCCAAAACCTGTGACTGTGATCTTATTTGGAAATAGGTTTTCTTTTTTCTTTTTTAAATATAATTTTTATTTGTTCTAATTAGTTTCATACATGACAGTAGAATGCATTTTGACACATCATACATAAATGGGGCATAACTTCTCATTCACCTGGTTGTACATGATGTAGAGTTACACAGGTCATGTAATCATACATGCACACAGGGTAATAATGTCAGATTCATTCTACTATCATTTTTACCCCTATACCCCCTTACAGACATAACTAAGGATGTTGAGATGAGATTGCCCTTGATTAATACACACCCTAAAGCAGACTGTCCTTAGAACAGCAGAAAAGGGGAAAAGACACTGAAGAAAAGGCAAGGTGAAGAAGATTAGTTGGAGACACATACGATGCATCTACAGTCTGAGGACCTCCAAGGATTGCTAGCAGCCCTGGAAGGTGTGAGAGAGGCTGCTTCTGATCTCCAGAACCGTGAGAAAGAATGAATTGCCATGGTGGTAATGTGTAACGGCAGCCCTAGGACGCTGACACCACATACCTCGTGGAAGAGGGTGAGGGAGGAGGAGACCAACGTGCCAAGGTGTGAGAACCCTGAGAAACGGAGCTGAGCATGCTGCTCACTGGCCACGTGCACCCCCACCCCACCACGCACATGAGCAGGCTCCTGGTCTTGCACAGGGCTTGGGGGAGCATGGAGCGCAGGGACAGGCAGATTTCCAGGGGCCTGCATTGATATTAGCTGTAGGAGAGTGAGTATTTCAGTGAGACTGTGCTGATCCAGCTTGTGGAAATGTAGTTGCTTATAAAACTATTATAGATAGTTTCAGGATAGAGCAAAGAAAAAAATCAAGCAGAGCAAGCCTCCACCTTGCAGAAATCATTTTGTCAACATTTGATGAGCATCTGGATTTTCTCTAGGCATAGTTTAGCCAGAGGCTTGGTGAATTTAAATTTACAAAAATAGATACATACTATGCATGCTCTTTTTATAAAAATTGGTAAACATAAGACTACTTGAATGTGCCAGGAGGAACATAAACTAGAATCAAACTGAAGGAATGACTGAACTTCAGACAACTGCTGTTCATAACAAGCCATGTGAGTTCTAGAAAGGTACTTTCCAGGTTAAGATGCAATTATTAAAAAAAAAAAAAAAAAGTTAAGAGTTTTGAATAGAATTTTTCTTTTTCAAAACTTGGCGTATTTCAGCTTTAACCAACATTTATCTACTATATTCCAGGAAAGAGGAGGGTTTTACAGCCTACTTTTTCCCTTCCACCAGCCTCCCAATTTTTGTCCCTAACATAATTTTGGAATTGTCTGGAATTATAACATTTCTATTCTGTTCTGTCAACTAATTCCCATTATTGTTTAGTTTTGATTTTATGTTTAGACAGATCAAATACTTGCTCTTCTCCTTTTATGGTGGCTTCTCTGTTGCTGGTTGTTTAATTTTGATGCATGTCTTGTTGGGCTGGATTTCATCATCAAACGTTTTCAAGAAGGGCTTTGTTAATATAGTCCTTGAGTTCTTGCGTGGGTAAGAACGATGCCTTGTTTCTTTTATGGTTGCAACTCAAGTTGGCTGACAGCAAGCCTCTGGGGTCATCCTTTTCTGTTTTAGGACTTGGAGGATGCTGCTCTGTTATTTGCTAGTGTTGAATGTTGTAGCTGAGATGGAAGGAAACTGCCAGTCCCTCTTTGTGATTCACATTCTTTGGACAACTTGTACTGAATGTTTTCCTTTGAGCATCAGTATCTTTAGAGTACATACCTTTTTTTTTTTTTTTTAAATATATTGTTTTTAGTTGTAGATGGATGCAATACCTTTATTTTATTTGTTTATTTTTATGTGGTGCTGGGGATCAAACCCAGTGCCTCACACATGCTAGGCAAACGCTCTACCACTGAGCCACAACCCTGGTCCAGGTACATATCTTGATATCACCAATTTTGCTCGACTTTCCTGGGTGTGTTCTTCAAATTTAAAGATGCCTAGTTCTATTTACTTCAAGAAACTTTTTTGAAATTAAGTGTTTTTTCCTGTTTCTTTGTTTCTGTTTAGAACACCATTTGGAGTAAGTTAGCCTCCCTTTTTCTTCCATTTGTATTGTCTTGTCTGTAATTGTTTCAATCTCATTGTTCCTTTCTGTTTCTTTGCGTGTTATTTCTTAAGTTTGTCCTGTGCTTTCAATGGTGTTTATTGATTTTCTGTTGCTAAGTTGATGTCTATCTTGATAATTGTTTTACATTTGTCTTCCATTGATTTTCTGAGCTCTTCCACTATACTTTTCAGTGGGTCTTCATCTTATTTCTCTTTAGATCACATATGTTTCTTTGGTGAAGTTTTTTTATTTTTTTATTTTTGAGATACAATGCCGTTAACTCATTTAAGACTGATGAGCACTAACCTCTGTGCTCTCCGGGGGTAGATCACGTACGATGCATGTAATTTTTTATCTGCCTTCTGTGTTTGCTTTTCTTCCTGTCCCCCTCGCCTGCTTTTTGCAATGCCCATGCCAAGTGCCTTGTTTGGTTTCTGTGTGGTGTTACTCAGGCATGAATAAGTACATCCAGCCGTTTTATCAACAATAGCACCAAGGAGGCTTGGAGGCCCTAGTTAACCGGGATCCACATTAGATTTGTGGTCTCCCCAGTTCCTTCTGCTCAGCCCGTCTGGGTGAAATGCCTCGCCTATATGGTAGCATTCCGGAGATCAGTGTGGTTCAGAGGGAGGCCCTCAAAGGTGCGGATTTGTTGTGATTCCAGGATTAGGCCTCCCGCACCCTCTCTATCCTTTTCTGTCCCAGGCTGGTGTTCCCAACCAGAGCCAATTCCTGAACAACAAAGATGGCATCTTTTCCTGGTTTCTCCTCATTTAGCAGCCTCTCCCTTCCTCCTGGCTCATCTGCAATGTGAAAATAGATTTTTATGGGAAGATTCTGTCTTCTTCTGTGTGTGGTATGCAGCACTGGGTGTCTTTTCTCCAGTTTTTCTGGTTCTGCCCTCTTCTGAGACCTATAGCAGGGTCACCCTTCCTCCTCCTCCAAAATTAGGCCAGTCGGACCTGACAAATGGCTTGGGCAACAAAATCTGAGCTGAAGTCACGTGAATCACCTGCTTTCTTCCCCTTCCAGCCTGGGCTCGGAAGACTCATGCTACGATGGTTTAGTTGGAAGAGGGTGAAGTTGGCAGGTCCCTGTGTCCCTGCTGTGAACAGAAGTCCCAGCTGGTTCACCATGAACGCGTAGCCTCATCAATTCACAATTTTTTTTTTTTTTGCTGTTTGAAGCCACCAAGATTTAAAATGTATTGGTTACTTCTGCAAAACTTATTTTCCTCGACAAATTACAGGAACACAAAAGCCAGTCATTTCCACAGCAAACACGAGGAAGCCTGGGAATTGAGGTGGTCACATGGGTGGCTGGAAGGTACGGATCAGAGCCGAACATCCATCACTCACCCAGTGCTCTGACCAGCTGCGATGGGGTCCTTGAGGGCTGGGGGGAAGTGGAGGATCTCCAAAGTTTGGGTCTTTTGTTGCAGAGGGTTTCCGATTGCTTGGGTTCACTGAGAACAAACCAATGGAATCTAAGCCTTTTCTGTTTCTCTCTGCTTCCTTTCATATAAATATATCTTCTTGTGCACTGAGTTGAATGCTGTTGACAGGATTATTTATACCCTTGAACAAACTTGGCTGATTTATGGTGGATTAGAGGGATCATCTATATCCCTCAAAGAGCCATGGGAGCTGTTGCCCTGGGGTCTTGTTGCTTATAGTCTATAAATGTTTTCTCCTTTTCCTTTCTTCAGTCAAGTGTTTTTTTTCCCTCTCTCTCTCTCTCTCTCTCTCTCTCTCTTTACAATTAGAAAAAAAATGTGTGTACAATCAGAGATATATTTGAAGAATAGAACTTCGCATCTCTGTGTTACTGTTGGGCCTAGTGACAATGGAAGATGATTTAGCTCCAGGTTCATCTTTCTAAAATGCAGCTGCATATTAGAACCACAGTGTCATCTCATGTCCAGAACTGGAAAAGGCAGGTTTCAGTCCCTGTCCTGCCATTCACTAAGGGCATGGCCTCAGAAAATATCCCATAATCTTTCTCACCCATAAAAATACAAGAATAGTCTTTTCAATCCCATAGGAATATTGGAAAGACCAGATGAACTCTAATGTGGGAAAGGCTCTGGGAACAGAGCTTAGTCCCAAGTGAGCACTCGGTACATACAACTTGAAAGCACCTTGTGAATTCTTCAAGTGTCCTCTAGTTCATCCATTCTTGCACTTAATTATCAATTTACCAGGCATTCTGCAAGACAGTTGGATCTAAAGTTATATAGGACATAGGTGATGGTTGAGTTAAACTAACAATTAAAGTGAGATTTACTTCTGAGATTACAATAGCTGACATTTGGGGCTTACCATGAGCTCAAGGGCTGGGCTGGTCTTTACAGTGATCGTTTCTTTTAACCTGTGCATACCCACTGTTAACCTCTGTAGACATTACTATTATTATCCCCATTCCAGACAGGAGGAAAACAAGGCTCGGATATGTGAAGGAACTGGCCCAGGCCGCAGGGCAATGGGAGAGACCCTGCAGATGGTACCATTCTGAATGCACGGGCTTAGCTCTGACTGACACCTCCTGACACACTCACAGCTACTAAAGATGGCTGCCATGTCAGGATGGATAGCCATGCGAAGCACATCAGAAAAAGGTCTGTCTGAGCTCAACTTGAGATGAGGATAAGGGATGCCCACTCAGACAGAGGAGTCCTAACCCTGGTCCCAGAGAGTCACTGAAGAGGGATGCTGGGTAACTACAAACAGTTCACAGTGGAAGCACAGAGTCTGAAGGTTTGCCCTGGGGGCCGAGATTTGAATAGTAAGCAGGCAGGAATCTGACCCAAGTGCTTAGATGTCCAAATATAGGAGCTTGAACATGGAAAGGCAATGATAGTAGATATTAAGCATGAGTCTAATATGATTAGCTCTGCCATTGTTTGTGTTCAATAAATGGATTCTACCTGGGTTCATGAGAACCTGTGGCAACCCTCAGGTGCTTTTAAAATTGTCAGTAGAGCACAGAAGAATAAAATTTCAATAACCTCTATGACCTGTCAGATCCTTTTCACTTGGGGCCACATCTCAGTCATGGTTGCATTGAACAAACCAAACACAGCATGTGACCCATGACAAGCACTGAGTAAATTGTTGGATGAGTGAATGAATAAATGAATGCAGACCTAGATTAGTGATAGTAATCAAGGTGAGAAAAAAGTAGAAAAGAGCAGAGTTGTGGGAGTGCTCATGTGTTGACCAGTTGAGGATGGACTCTGTAGGGAGAGATGTGAGGGTGGTGGGATTCCACCCCCCTGCAGATGGTACCACTCTTACAACTTCAAAAGTAGTCTGGATATGTTGGGGATTCTTGGAAGTAGAAGTAGGTAGTCACCAGCAACCATGGAGAGATGTTCATGTGATTTGTTAGTAAAACTCTCTGGCTGTGGGTGGGGTTTTGGTAGCTGAGCTATTAGGGATCCTGTGATTCATTTAGGATCTAGCGTGAAGCTGATCCCATAGCGGTTGCTTGTGTTTTCATTCCTTAGAAGGCATGTTACCAAGCAAAGCCTTGAGGACTCCTGGGAATGTTCACAACCTAGTGGGTATTGAGATTCTCTTGCTCTTCAGACATTAAATCCTTGAAGATGAGTGCCATGACTTACTGTCTTCAAGACCAGTGGGGCTCAGAGCACCCGTGTTCAATCACTATCTATGGTGACTTTACAGATATCCCTGGGTACTGGAGGCAGCTGCTGCTTCAGGTTGGCTAGCCATGAAAGACATTTCAGAGAAGGGTGACTTATTCTCAGCCCTGAATTTGAGTAAGAGGTTCCCACACAGAGGAACCCTGACCCTTGGCCAAGATGGTTGTAGAGTAGGTGGATAACTACAAATAATTCCCTGTGGAAGAACAGTCTGCTCTTGGTATATTGGGATCTTATTGTATTAGGAATGGCTGCTGCCCTGCTTCAGGGTCTTAGACCCAACTTGGAATCTACTTGGAGCAACAGAGGAAAGTCCTGTCCACACTGACTGCTTGAGTGTGAATTTGAGTTCCCTTGAGCATGCCTGGGACTTTCCCTTTCTTCCCTGCCTGGGGCTTCCTTGGGAACTATAGGAGCCTGTCCAGCCAGAGTCTGGGCTGCCAGGAAGTGCTGGTGATGCGAGGTCCCAGGGGCAATCCCAACCAATCATCTAGCTTGCAGCTGCTTCTATAGCAGTTCCTTGCATCATTTCCCAGAAATGAAAACCCTAGTCCCTAGGGAACAACTCCGAGGTGTTCTCTGCACAGGTCCTTAGAGCCCCCAGAAGGAAAGTGCCCTTGTGGCTCACAGAGTTATTCCACTTTTTGGCTTCATTATCCTTTCTCTGTCTCACTTTCCTACTCCCTACTTTAGACATATAAATAATCTTCTCCCAAGTCTTTGTCTTAGGGCATGATTTAGGGAAAAATAAAATATGATACTCTGGTTGGTGCTCAATAAATACTGGCTGAATGTGTAAATCTGCTCAACTCCCCAGATGAGGATTAACCCAAGGAGCTGGAGGACATAGTGTTCAATTACACCACTTCACTTGACCTCCAGATGGGACTTCTCCTGCCCTGGAGATACTTTTCATGGTCCTGAGTCAGTGGCTGTCAAACTCCTGCCCCTGCCACTGGGAGGCACTGCTTCCCTCACATCCACAGCCAGGGCCTCTCTCTCCATTTCCATTGTCTTTATCTCCATCTCCATCAACTCCATCTCCATTCCATCTCCATCTCCATCTCTATCTCTATCTCCATTCCATCTCCATCTCCATCAACTCCATATCCATTCCATCTCCATCTCCATCAACTCTATCTCCATCTCCATCAACTCCATCTCCATTCCATCTCCATCTCCATCTCTATCTCTATCTCCATTCCATCTCCATCTCCATCAACTCCATCTCCATTCCATCTCCATCTCCATCAACTCCATCTCCATCTCCATCTCTATCTCTATCTCCATTCCATCTCCATCTCCATCAACTCCATATCCATTCCATCTCCATCTCCATCAACTCTATCTCCATCTCCATCAACCCCATCTCCATTCCATCTCCATCTCCATCTCTATCTCTATCTCCATTCCATCTCCATCTCCATCAACTCCATATCCATTCCATCTCCATCTCCATCAACTCTATCTCCATCTCCATCAACTCCATCTCCATTCCATCTCCATCTCCATCTCCATCTCCATCTCTATCTCTATCTCCATTCCATCTCCATCTCCATCAACTCCATCTCCATTCCATCTCCATCTCCATCTCTGTCTCCATTCCATCTCCATCTCCATCAACTCCATCTCCATTCCATCTCCATCTCCGTCTCCATCAACTCCATCTCCATCTCCATCAACTCCTTCTCCCTCTCCATCTTCATCTATCTACATCTCCATCTTGTAGCCCCCCCAAAATCCCAACTAAGGCTGGCTCAGGACCATCTTGGTGAGAATCTGGCTATTGGGGCCCAGAATGTGGTACAAGTGGCTTAGTCTTCACATTTGAGTGCACTCAGGCTGTAGCCCTTATCCATTCCTGCTGCCCTGGCCAGCTTGGAATGAATCTGCCTTGAGATCCCTGTGAAGGTCTCAGCCACACTAACTTACTTGGAGACTCCACTTGGAATTGTCATGTGGCTCTGCCCTGACCAGGAGCCACCACTGTGTAGAGCCTTCTGCATACCCTCCCCCATACCAGGACCAATTTCTTTGGACATCACCATCTACCTACGTTCAGGTCCAAATTTTTGAGGAATGAGACTTTAAAGTAAAATGCAGTGTTTGAGGATTGAAATGAACTAAAGTTTAAATTCCATTTCCCCCATTTTATGGCTGGATGATCTTGGGCAAAATACTTATTCCCCTCTGAGCCTCATTGTTCTCATCTGTAAAATGATAGTAGAACATGTGGTTCAAAGTGTTGTCACAGGTAATATGTGTAGGGTTCCCTGTATTTACTCAGTAATGGTAGGTCATCTATCTTACTGCTTTTTCAGTATCGTTCAGATTATTGGACCTGCTCTCAGTCCTGGTGCTGCCCACCCCCCTCTATTTTATCTACACTCTCCAAACATCATTCCATTGAGCCTCCCGGCAGAGAATGTCTGAGATAAGATCCAGGATGCTGGGCCTCTTCTAATTAAATTGTGGTTACCATGCTTTCTTAGAGTCTAAATTTGTCCCTTTATTTTTTATCCATTTATTGTGGGGCCACTTGGAATAATTACATTTTTTTATTTTCTATATTTTCAGTGCTCTAAAGTCTGACTAGAGAAAGAATGACCCACTCAGGACTATGCAATTTTTAGAGATGATAAAGTGTAGTCGTCTGAAGCGCTTGGAGCAACGGAGCCGCGGGAAGAACTTTAGAAGTAAACTGGAGACAAACAGCTTTTTATTTTGATAACTTTTCTCTCTGGTTCTAACAACGACTAACTCACGCCAAACACACCACTAAAATGGCGCTGACCCGATCAGCAATTTCGGCCAAGTCACTCGAGATCCCACAACAAGTCTCGTGAGACTACGAGAGAAGACAATGCCCAAATCTCCACGGCTCATAGTCAACTACAATTCAAGCCAATCCCCAAACAGGGCTCCTACAATAAAGGGCTTGCTCAAGGGCTCTCCTCCTGTTCTATGCAAACCAACCAACGAGAGCCTATGCCACAGTCATCTCCTTCCTTGAACTCCAAGTACCAAGCCAATATTTCCCCTGCTCTAAAGGGCCCAAGGACCAGATATTAGTTAACTAAATGCAGTCCCTCTGCCCCAAAGCCTGTCAGAATTATTCCAGCTGAGCAATCCTAAACTGTTGACTCTGGGGCAATTCCATTTTCCTGTGGAGAACACAGTAATAGCTCGGTCCCAGGTTTTGTCTTTACTCCATACTCTGCCCACCCCAACCAAAACCATGTTTTCCCATGTGGTCCTGGGGCCATGGTGCCCCTCCTCCTCCTCTTGGGAAAAACAAGTAATAAAAATCTTCTTTTCACATCATCAACCTGTGTTGTCATTTAGTCACCTCCACAAATTAGTCCCTGCAAATATTTAGAGACAGTTCTCAAATCCTTTTGGGAAACATGTACTTGCTTATTAGTAATGAGAATCCAGTTGGCTGCAGAGTTCTTATCTAAGGCACTTAGGGAAGATGGCTTAGGTAAGAAAGTGCTAGTCAGAACCCCTCTTAGCATCTCTTCTATAATCCCCCAAATGGGAATGGTGGAGAGTCCAGTTTAATTTGGATCAAACTTGTTTTTTTTTTTTTTTTGAAATTTATAGAAGGAATGTATTTCTCAAAAAATTAAAAATGACATGACATAAAATGGGAGAGTCCTAACATGCAGATCTTTCCTCTGAGGTCAGTTCCTCCATGATTCCCTCTGTTAATAGTTGTGTGTGTGTGTGTGTGTTTGCGTGTGCGTGCACGTTCTTCCACATTTTTTTACTCTGCACAAATATGTCCACATATTGAGGTAAATTTTCTTTAAAAAAAAAATGCCTCTCAACATACCTATTTTCTTTTTTCTTTTTTTTTTTTTTAACTATTTTTCTCCACATTTTGTTCTTGGTACACTGTAGTTTACTTAATGGTGGGGTTTATCATTGTTGCTATTCTTTACATGTTCACAACATAACAATAACATTTGGCCAATATCACTCCCCAGCACTTTTCCCTTCCCTCCCCATCTCCCATTCCTGGTCCCTAGCCTCTGCTACTCTCCCTTTGATTTTCATATGACCTCTTTTCCCCATCTTTCTTTTCTTTTTTTCCTGTCTAGCTTTCACATATGAGAGAAAGTTGATCTTCAGAGTCTGGCTTATTTCACTTAACATAATGGTCTCTCTCGTTCCATCCATTTTCCTGCAAATAGCATAATTTCATTTTTATTTACGAATGAATAAAACTCCATTGTGTATATATGCCACATTTTTTTTCTCTATTCATCTGTTGATGGACATGTCAGCTGGTTCCATAGTTTGGCTTAGGTAAGAAAGTGCCAGAGCCAAGCCTCAGGGCTCAGGACCCCTCTTAGCATCTCTTCTATAATCCCCAAATGGGAACCGTAGAGAGTCCAGTTTAATTTGGGTCCAACATGTATTTTTTGAAATTGCTAATTGTGCTGCTATAAACATACCTATTTTCTAACCATGCATTTTTCACTCAACACCTTGTACTGCTGGTCTGTCTTTGGCCAGGGTTCTGAAATAGGAGTGAGTTAACTTATTTAGACATTTTCCTACTGCTGTGCATCCAGGTTGCATTAACTCAGTGTCAATGCAACTACTATTTCTTGAGATCATACTGAGCAACTACAGGAGCCACCAAGGCCCCATGTCATCTGCCCTTGGGTTCCTCTTCTGCATCCTCTCCAGAATCTCTCTTCCAGCCACGCTGTCTTGCTATCCCTGAACACGCCCACCGCAGGGCCTTTGCATGGGAATGCTGGAGCCTCCCAGGCTCATGGCCTCAGCTCCCTCAGGACCTTGCTGAGATGCCAGCATTTGTGAGCGTGTCCCTGCCCTTCTACATGGAAGAGAAGGCTCCCAGCTTGGCCCGGCCCATCCCCTGCCCTGCTCTGCTTTCTCTTTGGTGCAGTCGCGGCTGATGTAGGGAACAGCTGCTGGTTCGGTTCAGGGTCTCCCAGCGCTGTTCCCCTCCCCCCAGGCCTTTCCGCAGGACTCTTGCACTGTCTCCCAGACTGACTGGTCCTCTGTCCTAGGCTTTTATTGCAATTGTACGGTGACTTGCTCACGGGAGGGCAGCAGGCTCCCGGCCTTTGTTGTCCTGGTTACCCTCACCTCTGCCCTTTCCTTCCACCGACATTCCTCTTGGAAACTCCCCACGCCTTCCTTTTACATTGTAATTACTGGCATTTGTTGCTAGGACATGGAGGAAGGAAACAGGCCTACAGAGAGGCAGAGTGGGTTCACGAGCAATTCCTGGCCCAGCGCTTCCCCATCAGTGTTCACCTCCCTGCCGGAGCCTCATGGTATCAATCCACGGGAAGCAGGGCTGCACCCTGGGCGTCCTGGAGAGGCTGAGCTGGGAACCAGAAGGATGTGGAGGTGCCCAGGGCTTTATGGGAAGTGTGAGGTTGGGGCCCATGTGCTGGGCAGCAGCTGCTCTCTTGTACAGGGGTCTGTGGTGGGCGAGGAGGGTGCTGGCCTTGGGGCGAGAAGTCAGGTTCACACACTGGCTGCACTCCCTCCTGCCTGTGCTGTGGGGCTGGGACCAAGGTCATGTCTACTCACTTAGGGGCTTTGGAGGATGGTGAATGAGGCAGCCTATGTAAATGCCTCCTAGAGGTACTCAGCTGTGGACCATGGCCCCAGTGAATGGAATCTGAGTCTCCGGGCAAGACATGGAGGTGCATTTCTCCACACCTGGAGGGGTTGAGGCGTTTAGGGATTCTCAACCTTTAAATTCAGCTTGGTATCTATGGCACGTTCCTAAAACTTCAGTTCCTTTTGCCCTCATTAAAATGTTCTCTAACAAATCCATTCAAATTAGTATCTGTCAATCCATGACTAATGGAATATTCTAGAACATTTTGCTTCTTTCTATTCCTCCATACCTCCTCCCATTTCTTTCTATATTTCTGAGGTTTGCATTGCAATGCTGTGCAAAGAACACAGGTTAAAATCAGTCAGGACTGTTTCAAGTCTCAGGTTGTCTACTTTATTCCTTTTGCACCAATTTTTTAATCAGAAAATGGAGATGGGGATACCTACCCCTCCAGGTGAGTTTGAAGGCCAATAGCAATAGTTAATATTTACCAAAACATTTAGAATACACCCAGCACTTGACCTATATCAACATGCTGAATCCTCACAATAATCCTGTAAAGTAGGTACTATCTCCCTTTACAGATAAGGAAACCAGAGGTTAAATAACTTGCCCAAAGTCACATGTCACATAGCTAGGCAGGAACAAATCTGTAACTCTCAGTACTCTATTTTTTTTTTTTTTTTTTTTTTTTTTTTTTGGTACCAGGGATTGAACTCATGGGCACTCAACCACTGATCCACATCCCCAGCCTTATTTTGTATTTTATTTAGAAACAGGGTCTTACTGAATTGCTTAGCGCCTCGCAGTTGCCGAGGCTGGCTTTGAATTCGCGATTCTCCTGTCTCAGCCTCCCAAGCCTCAGGGATTACAGGCACGTGCCACTGTGCCTGGCTTGGTACTATAGTTTTAATATAACTATAACTCTCAGTACTATAGTTTCATCCTTGCAAATGGGAACTCTGAATACAAAGCCTTGCCTGTGTTGGCTACATTAACAAAACAGAACAAAGCCCTCTCTACCTGTGGCACTCACTACCCAAACAAGACACTTCTTCCTGCTTGTTATCTTCCTTCTTGTTCTGCCTTTTCAGTCCAAAGTGAAATCCTGCCTCATCCAAGAAGATGTCATCACACCTTATTTGTATATAATGCAATACCTTATTTGATTTTTAATAATTCTGATAGCTGTGATATATACTAAGTGTGGTTGTTACTGTCCATTTAGAGGTGGGCAACAGCTGCTCAGTTAGGACAAGCGCCTCAGTGGGACCCTCAGCTCTCTCCTGACTTGTGCTGGCGTCTGGGGCTTGAGTTGTCATGTCTGGGGGGAGGATTGACTTTCACCATTTACCTAAAACCCAATCCATTCTCTCCTCTGGAAAAGCTGCTGGACTTGCCTTTGGGGACATTTCCTTCTGCTTCCATAAGAACTAGTGGGTCGGGTGGGGTCCCACGCTCCAGCATCTCCATGCTACTCCATCGCTGTGGTCACAGTGGTCCAAGGGTGGGAGGGCAAGTGTCAGAGACTAAGACAGGGCCTGGGATTCTGCTCCACCCTGGAGCCCGGCAGACTTCCTGCCTGGGGCTACTGAGCTCCAGAGGTAGCCTGGAGTTGCTGGTGGTGCTCCCGCTCAGTACCAGGAGAGACCTTGCCAACAGTGAAGTACATCAGGGAAAAGAGCAATAGACAGATGAGGAAAGACATTTCAGACCCTGTTCTCAGAGTACCTGGATGCAACAGAAATTCAAGGGGGAAGGTCTCCCCACAACTTTGTCATATCTATTTAGACCCCACCACACCCCACTTTTCTCTTGCTTTAAGGCATTTGAATTGGGCATTTGTCACTTTCAATTGGAAGAATGCTAACAAATGGAGTCCCCAAATAGAATGCCCCTTGTGTAAGAGGTTTGTTAGGAACTATGGACAGTTATTTCCCCTATTTTCATGAGAGTGCTGGGCACTGATTAGGTACCCCAAAATGCTCATCAATTTGTTAATTGTGAATTCGATGGAAGCTTGGATAGCTGTTGGGAATTTGATCTGTTACTTAAAAATCCTTACACACTAGACAAATAATTTCTTTCTTGAGATGTCCAGGGAAATTTGGAATAACTTTTCTTTGGGGTTCTTCCCAACTTGCCTTATTTCCCACTGAGAACAACTATAATTCACATGGATTTGCACTGGACAAAGTCATATTTTATTTTTAGTACTGTTTGTTCAAATTCTTTGCTAAGAATTCTTACCACTTAAGCATGAAGATTTAATCTTTCTGAACTAGAAGGTGGACACATTTCTCCTACAAGGCTACACAAACTCCCTATGGTGTTCTTAGCCATGGATCTATAGGTTATAGGGAAAACACTGACATCCTGATCAGTTTCAGGAATCCACTTGGCTAGCCTCCAGTCCCCAGTCATTATCACACACTAGGTTTTGCTGGGAAGGAATTTTGTACTTGGGATTAAATTCCATGCTCTGTGGACTTTAAGTTTTCTAGGTGATCTCGGTGGCTTGATTCAATCAGCTGAAAGGACTTGTTCCATTTTGTCTCATTGTTCCAGACGTGGAGCCCCTACAGAAACCTAAATATACCACTTATTGTAAATTGAAATAATATTTGAATATTGATTATGTTCACAGCATTGAAAACCTGGTACTTAATGGGTTATAAAGAGAGCTGAGGCTTCCCTGATGGAGAAGAAATTCCACCTGTTAACCATAGCACCGGCTCCTGCCTGTCAGTTGTAGTCTATCCTTCCTGGAGGCCTCCCTGCCCTAGAGATTTCAGACTTCCAGCCAGTCCCCACATTTGCACAACATAAATTATGTGCATTTGAGTTGAAGACATTTTTTTTTTTTTTTTTTTTTTTTTGCGTGTGTGTGTGGTACCAAGGATTGAACTCAGGGGCACTCGACCGCTGGGCCACATCCCCAGCCCTTTTTTGTATTTTATTAGAGACAGGGTCTCACTGAGTTGCTAAGTGCCTCGCCATTGCTGAGGCTGGCTTTGAACTCGCGATCCTCCTGCCTCAGCCTCCCAAGTGCTGGGATTACAGGCGTGCGCCACCGCGCCCAGTTTTGAAGACATTCTTGAAGATTTCAGCTCCTGTACTTGCCCCATGCCCTGGTCCTATAGTTCCTTATCTTCCATTCAACAGCAGCCTTTCATCCCATGATCACCTCCCTGAGCTTGTCATCATTAATAGCTACAGAGTTGTTACAAACTCAAGGTCGAGATTCCCTTTTTCCCATTTCCTGTCATTCCCGCCCACTCACTCATCCATCCAGTACCTAAAAGCCAATGGCCCTTTGACCTCACGTGGACACTTCCACCTCTAAACTCTTCCTCATTCATCTTCTTCTTTCGTAGCCTACTTAGATCCTATGATGATTCCTCTCTGAAACATATTCTTGGTCCCCAGCCTCCTCTTTTCCTTTTTTATACCTGCTTGACTAGTCCACCCATTGGCGCTCACCTCAAGGTGTCCTTGATTAATGCTGCCCATCAACGATGCTGTATCTCCCTACTGCATTGAAACCCACTCTTCCTTATAAGTATTTCATACCTTTTTCTTTATCTCTTCCCCCATGGTCACTCCCAACAAATGACCCTATTTCCCATCTGACTGAGAGAAGTAGCAGTGATCAGAAGAGCTACAAGCCCTCACCACCACACAGATGCTGCATACCCCATAGTGCTGTGTGCTGTGCTCTCATCACTGAATGAACAGTCAGTGCCTCACGCAGGGTCTTACAGCCTCCCCTTCACCTGCACATCCGGCAATTCCCCTCTCTGTTGTGCGTAAGTTTCCTTCTCTTGGATAATTGGCATGTGTGTATAGATATAGATATGTATATTGCTATGTGTACATATATGTGTAGCATGGTAATAAATCTGTACATATATAGTAATGTTGATGACATATCTATAATTATAATGTATTGATATGTGCATGTAGCAATAAAGTGTGTAGAAATAAGACATATAAGTAATTACATATGGAGTGATATATACTTAACATACATTTTCTCTCTATATACTATATGTATTATTTCTAATGTATATTCCCATTTCTCTTTTCAGACAGTGTCTCATTTGGACACTCCTGCTTATAGTAAAAATTCCTTGAATAAATCACCTCTGCTCACCGTGGAGGATTTCACCGCTCTTAAACTTACTCATTGGGCTCCTGCCTCACTGTGTGCTGAACCGCCCTGTCAAGGTTCCACTCCCGGGTGAGCGTTCCGTCTCTGGGTTCTTGATGTGTTCTTCCTCTGCCTTTCCTCACTCTTCCTTGAGAAGCCTTTGTCTCTGGGTTTCCCTCCTGCCCCTTAGTCTCTGTTGCTGCCCCTTCTCCAGGTCCCCTTTCTTTCCCCAGGTGCCATTTGGGTCCCTTCACTGCTCCATCTGCACCTCCCCCCTGGTGATCCCATGCAGCCACACGGCTCCGCGTGGCCATCTCTAGCCCAGACCTCCTCCTCAACGCCAGACTCAGGCTCGTCACCAGCGGGCACCTCCAAGTGCGTATGCCGCGGGCACCACGGGCCGTGCACGTCTAGCACCCGGGTCCTGATCCGTCTCACCCTGCTGCCATACTTGCTCATCTCAACAACTCGTAACAAATCCTTTCAGATGCTCAGGTCAGATTCCACGGAGTGTCCCTCAATTCTCTTCTTTCCTGCAAACCCCCATCGACAAATCCTTTCAGCGTCCCTTAAACCTCTCAAGCATCTCGCCCCTTTTCACCACCTCTACTGTTGCCACTTTTTTTTTTTCTCTTTCAAAATCACCTCCTGCCTGATTTACTGCCACAGTCTCCATGTGGTCCTCCTGCTTCTGCCTTTGAGGAAGCCACCAGCAGACAGTGCTGTCCCGTTAGGACTATCCAGTGGCTGCTCTTCTTACTCTGAATATGGACTGAAGGCTTAGAATGAGCCCTGAGGTCTCATATTCTGCTTCTCTCTCCTTTGGCATCCAGCTCCGACCACACTGTCTCATGTTCCTGCCACAGGACATTAGCACACAGAGCTCTTCCCGCCTGGAGAGAGTTCCCCCAGGTGTGCACGTATATTGGTGTCTGTATGTCAATCTATGTCATCTACATCTATTCCCTACCTTTAACTTGATCTATGTCCCCATCCTCTCCACTGCATTTCATGTTTATACTCAAATTTCTCTTTCCAGTGAAGCCTCTTCTGGCCATTCCTCTTCAGTCACAACGACTGTCTGTCCCTTCCTCTCTTTATTTTCTCTACTGTGTGGATCATGAACCGACATACTTCCTATTGTACTTATTTCCTTTCGAATCATCTGTCTGTTCCCAGGACAGATTTCCTGGGAGATTCGGGAAGGTGGGATTGTTGTCTGTGCTCTTTGTGGCTGGGTCCTGAGTGTCTAGAACAAGGCCAAGTGCATACTGGGGGCACACACGTTGAGCCAAATCATGAAACAAAGGCTGCAAAGGCATCTGACTTGGGCACCGTGATCTCTCACCTCACAGTCGTCAACTGGCTAGCTTCTGTATTAGACCCTTCCACAGGTTGCTAAAAAAGGCCCTGCACGGGAGGCCAGGCCACGTGTGCATCTTTGCTCACAGCCCCCGAGTAGGACCTCAGAACCCTGCTCTCTGGGAGGTATTCCTCTGATTGCCAGGGGAGACTTGTCCAAGGAAAAGGAGTGTGAATAGAGAGCTTTTTCCTTGGGCTTCCAGGTCTGGTTATGAACACAAGAGTCTGGTATTTGAACTTTTTGGCTGGTGAAATAAAATGCTACAAATAGACTAGTCCCTAGTCAAATTAATTTCATTTTATTACCACGCTATGATGTAATTTGTCTGTCCTCAAACACAGCAATCTGATGTAGAGTATAAGCTGTAAGGTAGATGGTGGTCACACTTCTATGTGTGTCCATTTTAATCTGGCCTGTGAATCCCCCATCAAGCGAGTGGGCAGTGTTGAACTTGCCCTTCCAGCCTGCTGAGAACGGAGCAAGGATCCTTGCCTCCCCTCCTGAGAGGCGACATTCCAAAGAACAGACAGAAGGGAATTTCAGATTGCGCGTTGGAACCTGTCAGTCCCTTGGCTGCTTCAAAGCCTGCAATAGCTTGCCACCGTTCCCCTGCAAGAAGACCGGTCTTTGAAAGACCTTAGTTGATCCCCCACTTCCTTCAGACCTTCCTTCCTCATCCCAGGCACAAGAGACAGGCGATGCAGTCCAGCTGCCTGGTATCTGTGCTTTTCCTGGAACCAGCCACGCACCCTCCATCCTGCCTGTCACTCTGCAGCCCAGAACTCTGCCCTGGAGGCTGATCTCTGGGAGCTCGCTCTGCTCAGTGTTGCCGTCGGTGGCTCCAGCCATCGCTGGCCCACCTGTCTCGGGCAGAGCACCTGTCCTTTCCTGTCCCTTGCTCCGCTAGCTTTTTCATGCTCTTCCCATCCTGAATGTCTTTGAGTTTTGTTTTCTATCAGCCGACAGGACTGGAAAGTCCTGGAGGAAGGGAGTTTGTTGGTTTTGATCACAACTCTGTCTCAAGTGCCTACAATGAGGTCAGGTACCGTGTAGTCCTGAAGCCCAGTTCTCTATTATTCTACCAGTCATGTGGGTACTAGAATTTAAAAAAGAGAATCCAGAGACCAGTATTTAATTACAAGAAATTGGAGAGGGGCAAGGGTGGGAGGAGAGAGCGAGAGGGAGAGGGAGAGGGAGAGACACAGAGAGAGACAGAGAGAGAGAGAGAGAATTTTCCAGAAATCCCCATCTCCAACCCTTGTTTTTACAAGAGGGTTCTCCTCTTGGGGTGACACTGGCTCCATCTGGTCCTCATCCACCCACATTATTTCTGCCCCCCCTGGCCCCCCATGGTTGGGTGAGGGTTTATAGGGCAAAATGAAGAAGGCTCCTGAGTACCCACCCCTGAAAGCCTCCACCTACAAGGTCTGTCTGCCAGCTGCCCTCAAGTCTGAGCACGAACCCTCCCCAGACCAGCCCTGTGTTTTCAAACAATCAAAGGAAAACAGTCCAAATCTGAACCACTTGAAGCCAAGAACCTGATTTGGCTCAGGAGAGCTCGTGCTTATTAAAATCTTCAAAGGCCCAACACAAAAATGGCCCGTGTTTTCGATTATCTCCCTCTCGTTTGTCATGTCTGGAATCATTTTTACAACACAAAACACAGAGCGTCTGGAGTTTAGTTCTCTTCCCACACACACCTCTTGCTGGCGAGGTTCCAGAACTCTCCGGGCTCATGGGTCATGGAAGAGAGTACGTGTGGTCAAAGGGCTTCTCTGAGAATGTGCACAGGGGCTGAGTTATTGTATTTAGAGAGGTCATTATAGATCAGAGTTTAAAATAAGTTTCAGGAAGGTTCATGTATTTCATGTAAAAAGCAAAATGTGTGGGTGATGTTGTGGGCTATTTTTACATGAAGTCTCTCGCAAATAAACATTTACTATGAATTTCAGTCTTCTTTTTCTAGCACTTACTCTATGTTCAGCCCTGGATCCAGTGATCTCTGCACATTTAATCAGTTCAGTGTCTTTATCTTAAACAACTATTGCAGTTCCAACCCCCTAGAAAAGAACAGAGAGCATCCTCATAGTGCTGTCAATTTCCCTACTATCCCTAATTTAGTCACATTCCTCCTCTATCCATACTCTCTGGCTTCCCTCCTGTCTCAGTGGACACAGGTATGAGTCAGGACACTTGGATGTTCAACATCAGGCCCTCCACCTACCTAGTTGTTTTGATGTACCTTCCGTTTATCCAAGTTCACCTGACCCAATCATTGTCTGTTATCTTCAACTTCTATCGCTGGTTGGTCATTCTCAACCAATAAAAAAGTTCAAATCTCTTCCATTCTGGAATAACCTTGACTCAGCTCCGTTGACCCACCTCTAATCACACCCATGCATTTCTATCTCTCCAAGGGAAATGGACCTGATGTGTTAAAGGCATTCTGTAGGACCAGTAAGGGGTGAAGAAAGCAAACTGGCTCTTTCCAAGGATGCTATAGAGGTCACTACCTGAAAGCATTTAGATGTGCATGGTCAACAATCTCTGCCTTTGAGGTGTGCCTTCAAATTGGTTCTGTTTGGAAATAGTTGGTACTGTCTCCTTTCCTTGGAGTATGTGGTAATGACCATTTTCAGACTCTACCAATTTGAAGGCACAGAGCTTTAGATAGATTTTCCAGATTGCTTGGTTTCTAGAGTGTTCTGGCTAAGACCAACTAGAAGTTGGAGACTGACCATTGAAGGTGAGAAGGTTGGTGAATGTGTATGTGCAAATATCTGAATGGGAAGGCATTATATAAAGACAATAGAAGATATAAATTATTTCTGTTCTTTTCCCAGTGACAGTTTTTGAGGATTTATGGAAATAGTTGTTAATGTCAGACACTGAAAGCCATGTTTCCAGTAGGGCTTTTCAGGATGACATTTGCACTGAGGACTTGAGTCTTGGGGTACAAGCATAACTACTTTGGGAATCAGTGACTCAACCTGGGGAGGCAGCTTCCTTCTTACCTCTTCCCAGAAGTTAGCAAATCTGGCTGCATGGAGATTACCAGTGTAGGGGAAGATAGGTGATTACATCTTTCACATGTTATTTTCTCAAGATGGGTACCATCAGGTCCATCATCTGCTGTAATGTGAATAACAACTCTTACCATGGAGTTTATGAGCACATGTATGCCCAGCACAGAAACACCAGGAAGTGTTTGGGTCAAGTTGCTCAATGAGAGGAGCAAGCATGACATTGGACTGCTGAGGTTTCTCACGAGACCAGAGGAATGCTTTCTCCAGGAAGGCAGCCAGTTTTGTCTGTTTTGATCATACCTGACTTTGTAGGTTCTAATAAATGGTACTAATAAGCTTGATGGAATGAATCCGGATGCATGCATACTAGGAGAGGGTGGTTAGGCTACAGAAAGAAGGAATCTCCTTCTGGACTGATGGAATCAAGTAGAACTCAAGAAGAATCAGCTACATCCAGATTAAGGGCATGTGCTTGTTTTGTATGGTGCTTCTATTCATTGTAATGGAGAGATGATCTCAATTATTTTCATATCAAGGTGATATGGGTGGGATAGGTATGGTCATTCCTCTTTCTAGGTGAAAAATGAGAGAATGATGCTAAATGGTGGCTTGTGACTGGTCCCAGCATCCATAGGTGAACAGGAACCCATGACCTAGAAGAATGAGCTAGAATTTCCACTTTGCCATATTGCAGAAGGGATTTTGGTTCATGGATAGATTTTGACTACATGCAAATCTGTAGGACCTCTTTGGTTTGTTTCACTATTTAGATTTTGTGGCGGTGACTATGAGGTGAAAAACTTTAAGCCTTCCCTCTTCGACTGAAAAGATCAGAGTAGCATGGGGAGATAATTAAAATGGGAAGAAACCCAGTTGAAAACTGGGCTCATGGGTTAAGATGAGGATAATGTTACTGAAACAGCTGGGAGCCTCTGTGAAGGCTGTATTTCACTTCTCAACAACACAGAACAAATTGCACAAATTCTAGGAATTATAGCCCTTCGTAACAAACACTGGAGTCCCTTTCTAAAATGTCACCAAATGTCTCTGTTGACTCTGTTTTGTAACTAGTCACAAGCAGATGGCACTTTGAAGCATACAACACGTTTTGGAAAACAAAATCCCTTAGACATTTTTGTCTGGTTTGCTAAGATAATGTGATAAAGCCCCAAATGAAAGAATCTTGGCGTGCACTGATGAGAAGGGCGACACACCATTCAGTGGGTTTGCTCTAATTTCTTGGGAAGAGTTAATTCTTCAACTGTCTTCTCTGTCTGAGTTGAATTTTGTGAAGGGTTATGAACTTGCTGAATAAAAGAAGCAAAGCAAGGGAGGTGAGAACTACCATTTCCTGAGTTCTTACTGCATGGCAGAGGCTTCATCTAGCATATAAAAAAATCCATATAGTTTATTTAATTCTAAAATGATCCTGTGGGTAGCTATTTTTGCTCTCATTTTAAATATAAAGAAATTGAGGCATCCCATACACCTAGTTAGGTACAGACCTTTAACTAATATCCAAATCCACGTTCTTCCCATTGCCTCTACTTCCAGTAGAATTCTCTATATATGCCTTTGTCGCTTGCTCTACAAATATTTTCACGTTCACAAGAATTCTTAAATAATGGAACAGATGCAGCTAGTGAATGTTTTTGTGCAATGTAGTCCTATTTATGCAAAAAAAATCCGAATTTATTGTTTTCATAAATAGGAATTTTTGGCATATACTGACAGGTACACACTCAAAGCCCACTTTAATTCACTTTCTCTTGCATTTTTTTCTAAATCAAATACAATAAAGCAAAATGTACAGATGTCCATTGTTACCAGCAATGGCCATTGCTATGGTTTAGATATTAGGTGTCCCCCAAGAGCTCATGTGAGAGACAATGCAAGAAGGTTTAGAGGTAATGACTGGGTTATGAGAGTTTTCTTTTTTCTTTTTTTTTTTTTTCAAATTTTTACTTTTTTTAATGTTTTATTTATTTACTTTAGTTGTACACAATGCAATGTATTTATGTTTATGTGGTGCTGAGGATCGAACCCGGGCCGCACACGTGCGAGGCGAGTGCTCTGCCACTGAGCCACAACCCCAGCCCCTGGGTTATGAGAGTTTTAACCTAATTAGTGCATTAATCCTCTGACAGGGAGTAAGTGGGTGGTGCTGGAGGCAGGTAGGGTGTAGCTGGAGGAGGTGAGTCATTGGGGGCGTGCGATCAGGGCATATATTCTGTCCATGGTGAAGGACATCTCTTGCTCTACTTCCTGGTGGCCATGTCCTGAGCCACTTTCCTCCACCACATATTCTTCCACGATGTCCTACCACACCTCGGGGCCAGAGCAAAGGAGTTGGCTGTCTGTGGACCGAGACCTCTGAATCCATGAACGACAAATGAACTTTTCCTCCTCTAAAATTGTTCTTTTCAGGTCTTTTGGTCACAGTGGCATACAAGCTGACTAAAATAGCCACGTTACCTGCACAGTTTGGCTAGTAAGATGCCAGTCAGTGGCATGTCTTGGAATAGGGCTTCCCCTCCCAAATTAAACAGCAAAGTTTGACAGGCAAAGTCTCTGCTGAATAATAAACTTAACATTGGAAATACAATGGCTATGTCACCACCATGAGAACGAAAGCCACATGGTAACACTGGTGGAGGAGGAACACGGCAGGAGATGGGTTTCTTGATGACTTCCTGGAATAGCTATACCACCCTGGACCACCTACTCTGAGCTTCCTACGATGAGGGGAAAATAAACCTTTAGATATTAAAGGAAGTGGGTTTTCTCCTACAGACAAATACTAACTGATAGATTGAATAGAATTTTAAAAGACATTCTTATTTTCCAACACAGTTTTGTTTTTACATGAGTTTTTGTCCTGATCTGTGTTCCCCAAACATTGGAAAGTAGACAATAGATTCTTTGGCATAATGTTCATTTTGTTGGGCACAAGTTGGAACAGAGTTTCATGCCCTCCCTGGCTGTGGGAAAAGGGTGAGCACGGTTGTGATTCAGGAGACTGTGGCTCTTCCAGACCATCTGGGCATCTCTAGCCAAAACCATCAGATAGGACGGGAGAGGGGATCAAGGGCTGGCCGGCACGTGTCCCCACCATTTTACTTTGTGCGGATGTAGACTTGACCTTTGCCTGGAAAGTTGAGCAAGGAGCTTGAGGAATCGTTTTTGTCTATCTTTCACCTCGGGGAAGGACCACACTGAAGTCATACCAGACATACATGATAACCAATCTGGTTTTAATAGACCTCCAAGGAAGACAGTTCCTCAGCCTCTTCCCTCAGGAGGCCATTTCAACATTTAAAAACTTTCAGTAAATTCTTCTTTTACTTAAATAGAATGTGTATTGTATATTTGAAGGAAGTGTCCTTTCGATCTGTAAGGCAGAGTGGTAGGGCAGAAAGTTGGTGGGTTGTACAGTCAAGCAGTCCCGGGTTAAACTGTAGCTCCTCTACTGACGAGCTAGGGGACTTCCTTGTGACTTAACTTCATTGAACCTCGGCTCCTTATCTATAAAATGAGGGGGCAATAGCTACACTAAACCCCCTAGGGCCATGGTGGGGAACAAATGTACTAAACACTAGAAATACCATTTGCCATGTGGTGCCTAGCCACAGTCCTCCTCTGTCCCTTTGGCTGGACAGCAGCTCACCACACTCCCTGTGTGAGAGTTCTGTAGAGTCCTCAGGGACATCATGGAATTTTCTCTACAATGTTCCTGTCCGTGGACTAATTAACTCTAATTTCCTAATCTTACCCTCTTTGCTCTTAACTTTTTAGTCCTTGAACCTGAACTTGGAAACTTGTTTTCCAACAATTTTTTTTAAAAAATGTGATTTTCAATTTGAGGAGATTGCATTTTTACAAAATAGGCAAAAACAAGGACACCAAAAAAGAAATGAGAACTTAAAAATTGGAAACATTGACCTGTTATAGTTTATGTGGCCGTGCACCCCAGATTCTTGTTCTAGGTTGTGACTCCATAACTGAGGTTTGCGCTGTGGTGACAAAAGCAAAAATATAGCAATAAGACAACTGTCTGGATGGTGACAGCTGAGAATACTCTGGATGCAATTATTTGGTTAATTGAAAGACAGTCTCCTCTGGTGCAAATTGTCTGTTTTGTGACCTTCCTTTAGGGTAGACACTGTCTCAGACTTAAGTAAGGTCTGCTGCACCATTTTAAGAAAGGAAACGTTTCAGACCATGGGCTGTTTTTGAAAGCTGCACACATGACTCTTGGCTGCAAGAGCCCTGGATCTGCTGGCTTCTGGCTGCTCTCTGTTGGCTCCACAGCATACGTACGATTTCAGACGCGCAGCCACACATGAAGTAATTGTGAAGCCACACAATTCATCCCTAAAAATATGCCATACAGTGGTTCTTGTCTTCTCCAACAATGTAATCCCTCGAAATTGTGATGACTTAAACTTTTAAAAAAACCATTAATTAATCTTCATTCACTTAAGATGTACTCATAGATCTTATTTGGGGAAGGACATTTTTAAAAAAGTCTAGAAATTGAAATAAAAGAATGAAGCCACTACTGTAGTGGAGTTTGGTTCAGAGATTTTTTTTTTCGTCGTCTTCTTCTTCTTTTTTTTTTTTTTTTTTTTTGTACAATTATTCAAAGCACATGATACTAAAAACGAGAAAGAAAATTCCAATACAGAGTTTCAGGGCTGGAGGAAGCCCCCAAGGTGCTTTGCTGTCGCTCTGCGGTGTGCAGGTGATGAAATAGTCCTAGAAGGAGTGGCAATGATGTGTTTCCTGTCACGTGGTTAGAAATTTAGCTGTGGTTTTGTGTCATTGTGTTTTTCTTACAATTTAAGTCTATACTAGAAGCCATTTCCCTGATGAGGGGTCCTGAGCACCTCAGCTAAAGATGTGTGTTCTTCCTGGCACAGCCAGTCATTGTATCCATTATACACTTTGTGTTTCTCATAGCGCTTAGGCTTGCTGTTACTTTCTAGTTAATGATTTTGTCATTTCTCAATTCCTCTAACGTGCAAACTCCAAGAAGGCAGGGACTCTGGCTTTGGTTCACGGTTAGGTCTAGAATAATGTGCAGCACATGCTAAGTGCTCCATGGAGACTTCCAGACTGAATGGCCCAGAGCTGGAGAAGGAAGGGCATCTTTTTTATTAGGTACCTGTCATGCTGGGTGCTCAGTTATGTCTGCTATACAAACTTTGAGAAATAAGTGACGTGCTTGGAGTCCTAAAGTTGAAAAGTGGTAAGAGAGTATTTAAAGCCAGTGATATTTCCCATGGAGTCTTGACACCTGCCGCAACACCATGGGAAATTATTTCCAATGTTCAATAATTCCTGTCCCATGACATCTAAAGCTCCCAGGTTCCACGTACATGCTGTGGCGTTCTCCCTCTTTGGTTATACCTATCTGTGCTGCCGTAGGCTTCAGAGAAATCAAGTGGAATAAATTTTATTCAGCTCGGTAAGTATTCTCTGTTTCTGACTTTTCTGTATTAAGTGTGTTGAGTATATTTCTCAGGTGATAGGTACAATATCTTACTCTCTCCCAATTTGTTGATGGATCCTATTGAGTTGCCCCAATTTGCAACAAAGCCTAGAAAAGAAAGCAAGCTACCCATCTGCTGACTAATGGAGCCTGATGCAATCGAAGGGATTGATGGCAAAAAGTTCAGATCGTCACAGGGCTCAGAAAGTGACATGTGCCAAAAGATGAAGAAAGCCCTGCAATATAGACAAGGCAGTAAATAACCCCAAAGGGCTACTGACTCTGACCACAGGATAATCCACAGTTTTGAGTGGAGAGGAAGTGCCAAATACCTGTCCTTAACAGAACTTTCTACCTTCTTCAGGTGAAGGTCCCATCAGACATGACAATCTTCACTTCTTCCTACCACACAGAACTCACTGAGGATAGCAGCCATCAAAATTTGATGTATAAGAGAAACATCTGGAGAAGTCCTTTACAAAGGGACGTGGGGACCTGCGTTAGTTGATGAGGCAGGCAGTGAGGGCCTAATTGATGTGTCCTTGTCACAACTGTCTAGCTCACTCTTCTCCGTGGGGCATGTATGCAACTGACCGGGTCCGCAAGACAAGGAAGGAACATGGGGGTCATTAAAACAGCATAGGATTTGGAATTTGGAGAACCGTGTTTGGATCCCAGCCCTGTTAATTGCTAGGGCGTGACTGTGGGTGAGATTCTTCATGCCTTTGAACTTCAGTCTGTTTGTCTGAAATCATCAAGGTTATAAATGTTTACGTAGAGGGCATTGTGAGAGCTGGGAAAGGAACGTGAAGGACTCCAATGCCAACGGGAAGGAGGCAGCAGTTCAAGAGCAGACCTTCTCCATTCTGATCAAAGAAGATAGTTTCCTTCTACCTCCTGGCCTGCCCCTCATCACTCTGTGTGGCCCAGGGTGAGTTAACCTCCCAAGTTCTAGTTTCCTTATATATGAAAGAGACAAAAACTATACCTACCTGAATGTTCACCCTTTACCTGAATCCTGGTGTCATAACCTTTATTTTATAGCAAGGAAACTGAGGCACAGAGGAGTTCACCTACCAGCAAGGGATCCCACCGAGCCAGTCTGCTCCGTGCCCCGGATGCTCTGGCTTCTGACCTCTACTCCTTGGTAGTGATCCTCCTGCTCCACAGAGCAGGTGGGGCAGGGCCAGTCAAGGGCCTGGAAATTGGCAAGCACTCAGCAAATGTTCCCTAATACTTGAATAATTTCCTTTCACTTTCCAAACTTGTATCCCCCTATTTGATGACATGGTCCACCCTACAACTCAAAAGAACAGCAGCCACCTTCTGTAGTGACAGCCCATGAAAATGGAAGCTCACTTGGGCTCAGCTACAGCCACGTATCCAAGAAGGGGAGAGCTGTGGCACATTCACTCTGTGTTGCCGTCACACGCCAGGCACATAGCGTCTATTTACTAGGTAAAGGTGAAAGGTTAGCGATCAATTGAGGCTGATGTGGAGAGGACTTGCTTGCCTAAGAGCTGTTACAAGTTCCCAGTAACTATAAGGCCTCTTTCTCCTGGGAGCTTTTTGAACCTTGCAAGCCCCTTAAGCGTGTGGGTTGACATTACTGACACCCTGAGAGTGGAACCAGTCAGTCTCCTGTCTCAGGATGGCCACGTGTGAGCCCAAGCTACTCAGAGAAAAGAGTGAAGTCAGATACTGTCACCCAGAGTAAAAGGCAGATATTCATGCAAATTTGGGAGCATTCTGGGAAGTTGGGAGTGGAGGGCAAGGAGCTTGATTATTTAAATCAAGAATGTGGACAACTAAGAGATGCAGTCTGATGATGGGGCAGAGGGTGACATCTGGGGACACATATTCTGTGCAGCCACAGAACACGTGACAAGGAAACCTGTAAAAAGACCCTCAAGTTCCTGGGAAAGTAGAGGGTCTCATCAAAAAACACAATTATTTCCCTTAAGTTTGTTATACTCCCTCAATTACTTCCTGGTCATCAACCACAGTCTGATTTAAGACGCCTGTAAAAGAATCACACACTAATATAATGCATTGTTCATGGTATGCGATCCATTCATATAATTCCCGTTAATAAGAACCCATAGTTTTACCAACGAATGTTGATGCTTATGCTAATACATTGCAATGATTACATTATCCCCCCATAACCGTGGGGACCGACAAGCACATTTGTTTAATCATAAAATAGACAGTAAATAAATCAGCACCCTTAACCAAAAATAAATCGAGCACAGGATTTATACCACTACAAAGAAATCTCCACGGAACAATATTAGCTTTAATGGTTTCTTTTTCCTCCATTAAGACCCTGCAGTATATCAAAACAAAGGAAGCATCCTGAACTTGAATTACATAGGCTGAGATGACAAATCTGTTCTGGGCGGGGTGGGGGGCAGTGCGCCACTCCTGCTGGTTCCTGCAGTCTAGGTCGGCTTCCTTCTCCTATTGAGTGGATGTATAGCTCCAGAGGAGCGCAACGCCAAGTCCAGGGCTGGGCAAAACCAACTCCCCCATGCAGGGCCAAGGCCGATCTGGCCACTTTCGCTTTCCCTATGCTGCTCAGCGGAAGCATCCCCTTGAGATGCTTTATTGACTGAGCCTTGGTCGGTAAACACCCCGAACATCACAGAAGAACAGAGGGAGTAATGCCGACAGGAGCCAAAGGACTCATCTCCAGGAGGAAAAACGCCCGAAGGAGTCTGCAAAGCCGGGAGAGAGGGCTGTTTACTTACAGAGCTCGCAGGGCTGTCCAGCAGCTGGATTCTTTGAACTCAGCGCGCACAGATGTGGAGTCTTCGCTCAAAATCCCCTTCCCTTTGGCAGCAAGGAGCACTCATAACTCTTTGCGGCTTCAGCTCGATAAGCAAGTTCTTGCTTTGCTTTCAAAAACGTTCTCCTAGGTTTTGAACGGTGGCAGAGAGAGAGAGAGAGAGAGGACAGCGTGCAAAGCCACCAGGGTGCAATGACACTGTGGCCTCCGCGGACCTCCCAATTGTTTGATGGAGCCTCACAAACAAAAAGAAATATCTTCTTTATCTGTTGGCTCACTCCCCAAGTCATATTTTGGAAATAGCACAAGGAGTCTGGACAATGTTTGTTCTGAACGCGTAATACTCAAGTTGAACGGGTTCTCTTTCACACTGGGGAAACTGGGGCACCTCTGTCCAGTTTTCATGAGGATTTCTTGCCAGCTCCTTAAGGGGATGTTCTTGGAGGTGGTGAAATTTGGCCCTCTCAGTTGGCAGTCAAGGGAGAAGCAGCCCAGGGCTGGGGAGACCTAGCCAGGCTCACACAGTTAGTGGAAGGACTGGAACCCAAGGGCCTCCTGACTGCCAAGCCAGAGTACCACTGGCAGGTGGAGGTGGAGGCCAGGGTTTGAGATGTGGCTCTTGGCCTTTAGGATGCACGCCACTGGACTCGACCCCTGTGCTTCTGAGTCTCTCTTCTCACAGCTGCACAACTGCATTCGTGGTGATGGTGATCCCTGTTGGCCCACAGTGTGGTGACTGTCGTGAAGGAGCGTTGCGGAGAATGGGAGCGGTTGTACACACAATGGAGTTTTGTCAGCACGGGGCCACCCACTGCTGCTTTTCTCCCTTGCATTTGATATTCCACTCGATGTTACATCCCATGTGAAAAGAAGCCACCGGGTGACTTTTGGGTGAAGGATAATGCTGGTTGGGGGAATGGAATAGGATATGGAGAAAACTTTTGACCTTGAGCATCCAGGTCAAGATCAGAAGGAAGGGTATACAGCTTGTCTAGGCATTCGCTGAAGGAAGAACTGGCTCTGGAGATGGAACACTCCAGGCTCAGGCACTGCCCAGAGGACTTGTCAGTTTAAACATGGGGTCATTTAAACCTTCCAGACCCACTGAACATAGTTCCCCATGTTGCTGTGCTGACCTTGTGTTGTTGTGGTGAGGGTGTTTTGGAGATTTTATTTTATGTATTTATGTATTTATTTATTTATTTATTTTGGTACCAGGGATTGAACTCAGGGGCACTCAACCACTGGGCCACATCCCCAGCCCTTTTTTTTTGCATTTTATTTAGAGACAGGGTCTTACTGAATGGCTAAGTGCCTCGCCATCGCTGAGGCTGGTTTCCAACTCACCATCCTCCTGCTTCAGTCTCCCAAGTGCTGGGATTACAGGCGTGTGACACCGCACCCGGCTGTTTTGGGGGTTTTAAATCATGAGAATGACACCCACATGGATGGGATTGAGGACCTTATTAAAAGACCGGAAGGCCGTTTTTTTTTTTTTGCCCTCTGCCTCTTTGTCATGTGAAGACACAGCATTTGACCCCTCTGGAGGATGCAGCAACCAGACGCCATCTTGGAAGCGAAGACCTGGCCCTCACCAGACACTGAACCTGCTTTCACCTGGATCTTGGGCCTCACAGCCTCCAGAACTGTAAGAAGTAAATTTCTATTGTTTATAAATCACCCCATCTGCGGCATTTGCTGTAGCATTACTATTGGACTAAGAGTAAAATTTTTTTGGGGGGGGGGGGAAATAACGCAGAGAAAAATGCTGTTGCTAAGAAGGCATTGCTTCCATGTCCCCTGCCATCATGTCATTGACTGACACCCTTCGTACCAGTGCTCCTGGGTTCCATCTTGCCCTTCTTTTCTTCTTTTTTAAGAAGCAAATTTCACTTTCCTTCCTCTGTCATCTGCCTCTTTCCATATGTCCCTCCGTGCTAACCCCTATGGGTTTTCTTAGTTTTAGTTCAAATTGTCCTTCTCTTTTCTCACGCAATAATAAAAGTGAGAAACCAAAAAGAAACATGGCACTCAACTGCAGAGAAAAGCGTCCACAGGGCCTTAACGTGTGGGGTCATCTTTATCCTTGAAGTAGTCACAAACACCAGCTGAATCAAGATCAGCTTCCCTTTCGAAAATGTTCAAGTCCAAAATCCAACTCATATTTAATTATTCCACTCACTTCCTTTGCCTTTTCACAAATTCATTCCTTAAATGTCATTTCAGTTAACAGTTGCACTCTATCATCTGTAAGAGCAGTTTTCTAATTGAGCCTTGTCTTGGCTTGGGCTACCACGTGACTACTTTAGGGGACACAATTCAGTCTATAACAAGCCTGGAGAAATTAAGACAAGAAAGCTAACATTGATTAAGCCTACTAATTTCTTTCCTCACTGAATCCTTAAAACAACTTTGAGAGGTTGGTAGTTGTGTTTCCAAGGTCACAAAGCTAATAAGTGGCAGTGTCCAAAGAAAACTGTGATGACCAGAGCCCTGATCTTTTCATGACACATCTGGCCTCCCTCTCTCCTTCTCTCTTAGATTCTGAGCCATAACCCTCAGCTTTCCCAATTCAGTGGCCTTGATGGGGTACATTGTTATCCGAAGTACTGTGAGAAGCAAAAGGGAGTAAGGGCAGTCATGTAGTGTCCCTCAGGGTCTGCACCGAGTGAAAGCTGATGCCTATGATAAGTCCTCCCTCTGCTTCCTTCCCAGCCTCCTTTCTGTTGATAGATTCTCCTCCTTGATTTGCACTCCACTCACATGTTACTTATTTAAGGCATCTTTCTTTGACCAGCCACTCACCCACATTTGCTGTCCCTTGCTATATTCTCTTATCCTCTCCCATAATTCACCTTCATAACTTTTCTCCTTTTTTTAATACTTCATAAATGTTTTGTCACTGTCGTGGTTATAACAGTGTTTACGTACTTCCAAGACAACGTGTGCAGTGTCTGTCTCCCTCACTACTCTGTGAGCTCCCTTGCGTCTCCAGTCATTAGGACAGCAGTGTGAGAGTCTTCAGGGAAGAAGGGGGATTAGGTTAAGACAAATAGTAGCAGAACTGCACTGTGAGAGTCACCTGAAGCAGCAAAGAATTACAAACGTGCCTGAGAGCACCGTCTAATGGGGCCCCCTTATTTAGTCATCTATGAACCATCCAATGTATTCTTTTCCTTTCTCTTTTGCATGAGGACGCCAGAATTGGCTAATTGAGGATGAGTTTCTTTGCGCAAAGAGAGGCAGCTGAGATCTTGGGTCACATCTGCTTGCCTGCCAATCACCGTCTGGATTCCTGCAGGGGCAGCACAGCTCATTCATATACCATCAGTCTCGGTCTCTTGGTAGAAAGAGAGGAACTAGGGAATAAAGAGGTGTAGGAACCTGCCAGGGGGAACTGCTACCAGGGAAAGGTATTTTAACTGCAGGGACCACATGTGTGAAGACACGGAATGACAGCATGTTGGGCTTAGAGAACTAAGGAGCATATTTTGTTCGTGGACTGTAGGGAAATGTGATAATGGAAATGAAAATGCCTGATAAGTATTATGTTTTTTTTTTTTTTTTTTTTTTTTTTTTTTGGTACAGGAATTGAACTCAGGGGCACTTGACCACTAAGCCACATCCCCAGCCCTTTTTTGTATTTTATTAGAGACAGGGTCTCACTGAGTTGCTAAGTGCCTCGCCATTGCTGAGGCTGACTTCGAACTCGCGATCCTCCTGCCTCAGCCTCCCAAGTGCTGGGATTACAGGCGTGCGCCACCGCGCCCCGCAAGTATTATGTGTTTTCATGATTATTTATTTCTCAGCCCTGTTTGGAGGGCCAATGAGAAAGTACATGTGGAACTGTTTTATAAACTGGGAAAAATCCCTTGAAAATATTTTTATTTTAAATTCTTTTGGATGAAGATAGCTAGAATATTAGACTAGAGAACCATGTTGGGAAAGTGAATTATTTATGAATTTTTTCTATTTATAAAGTGAAATTTTTGATTAACTTTCTTCTAATCTTCTTTCAAAGTCTAGATTATAAGTTTACAGAGTCTGTTAAATATCAGTGAGTCGAGATGTATTCTTTCAACTCAACATCATCCCTGGTCCTTTTCTGTCTGTCTCCTCCCTCCTCCAACATGGACTGGAAGAGTCTGGGACTGCATTTCCCAGAATCCTTTGAAAGCAGAGTCCTCATTAGAGTCATCTGATGAGAGCACCCACAGAATGTGTGAGACGGAAAGGAAGTGGAGGGCATTTTTCTTTCATGGTGGTTGCAGACAGAGCAAGAACAGTGAGCTGATGTGTGGTTTGCGGGAGCTCCAGGGTGAGGTTCTTAAATCACACACTTAACTGTGGCTCCCCAGCAATCCTGTACATCTGGGTTTGCAGCAAAACAGCACAGTTTTCTTCAATTGTTGTTTTCCACCGTCCCCTTTTAAGAAAGCTTTTTATTTAGAAATAATTATAGACTTCTGGAAAGTTAGAAAAGCAAAACCAAACAACAACAGAAAACAAATTAGCTTCCCTCTATAGAGACATCTCATATCACTAGAGCTCTTAATCAGCTCAACTTGTCTGCAGAGATGCACAAAATCTTGGTAAAACAGAGAGTAGTTGGTTTTTTTTTTTTTTTTCTCCTCACTCTTCCCTCTGACTCTCTAACCACAGGTGATCATTTATTCTTTCATATTTAAGACACATTTCCTCTCAAAGTGCCCTGGTTTGTAGAGATGCCACTGGCTCCAACTTAAAAAAAAAATGTTTTTAAACATTATTTCCTCTAAGACAGTATAACAGCTTGAAATCACATGTTTCATAAGGTGATCTTGGCTGTATATTCACCATTTAGTTTGCTTTCCCAGAATAAATAAACAGTCTGCCCTAAAGAACTGAAGAACTATCCACATCTTTCTCTTTCCATCAACAGGACCAAGAGCAGAAGCATGGCTGACGTTTGCTATGGACTAGCACAGGTCACTGATTTTCCTGGGCATTATCTTAATGAGTCCTCACCAGTTTATTGGCAAAAAGTTTAAGTCATCTTATCCAAAATCTTAAGGCTGTGAAAGGTAGAATCAAAATAAGAACCACGTGCGGCAGCTCCAAACCCTTCCTGAATGCACTATGCTGCTTTTCTTGAAGACGACAATATTTTTCTCCTTAATGAGATTTCAAGAACATTAGTGTCTGAAAATCAGCCTGAGCCCTCTGGACACTGATATGCATGAGCCCCAATCAGCTGCACCGTCTGCTCAGTCTGTCTGATTAAAAAAAATTACAGAAAAATGCCAGTAAACAAATGGCATAGGTGGTACTCTATAGTGACAAATATCATGAAAGTGATTTGGGAATGCTGACATTTGGGAATCTCCAATGTGAAGGCAGTCCCAAGTACTTGACCCTGACTTATCCTTGGAAACCTTGTTGTGAGGAAGAATATGGATTCCCACCTAAAGTGGAGTTAATTCTTAGAACCTCACACTTTAACAAAGGCAACAAAATTCACAAAATATATAATTTAGTAGACTATTTTCTCCAGCAATAGTTCTCTTTTGAAGGCTGGAAATTGCTTCCCTTCTAAGCTTAATAATTTGATTGGAGACATTAAAATACAGAACTTCAAAGCATAGTTTGTGGCCAAGAAGTATTTCCTGGTTTACATTGCATAATGAATGATAATATTCATGCAAAAGAAGAAAGGGTCTGCAAATCCTAGCAATTGACATGATTCATAGATACATCTTCTATAAACAGTTATACCAAAAAACTGTCTCTTAAAGGAGTCCAATATCATGCACCTCCAATTTCAATCTTCTCGTCTTACAATCATCACCAACTTTTTCCACCCCTTCCCCCCAAATCTTCCATTCCCTCCACTTGGCCATCATGACCACAGTATCTCAGAACACCTACAGAAATGGTACCCGCCTTTCTTGTCTTAACAGTGAGGTTTCTAAGTATTGGGTGGATTCTGCAGGATAAGTGTGTTTACTGAGGCTGGCTTACTTTAGTCAACTGGGGAGAATGCAAAGTCTAAGTCACACGTTCCTTGAAAGGTAAATATGGAGAAATAATAAAGAAAGATAAAACAAGGGAGGGAAGGAAGGGAGGGTCATCTGAAAGGAAGGGAGGAAAAGAAAAGAGAAAAAAGGACAAAGTGAAAGAGAAAGAAACTAAAAGCAGAGTGGGAAGGCTAGGAGGAAGGACAGACCTGAGACTCCAAACAAAGCAGACACAGTCTGTGCCTGTGCCCCTGGGGCTGTCTACGACAGCACACATTTTTCCACGGATGAAGCAACTCATAAACTGCCCTCAGACCACAAGTCACACTAGGATTTTCACTTAGAAGTACCATTTTGTGCTTGGCTGGCCAGCTGTCCCGGTTCGTCCGACAGACCGAGAGGTGGGAGTTTCAGATTTGAAACCAGGATTATTGAGGCAACCCAGGGCGGTTTGCCTGGGACTGAGGAGTCCGCAGCATGGGACATTCAGCGCCGAGCCAGGAAAGTCCCTGGCAAAATGGGAAAAGTTGATTTTCTGATCTTTGGGGAAAATAGTTCCTCTTATCTCGTATGTCCTTTGAGCATTGTGTGCTTTTTAGCTACTAGTCACCCATCTTCCATGTGCAGTCTTTGTTCTCTGATCCCTGTAGTGGACATTTTTTTTTTTTTCTGCCTGTCCAGCACTCCATAGCCCGTTTTCTATCTTACGTGGCTCAAGCTGGGATATCATGTGTAACAAGTAACAGGCTGAGCTCGGCCCAGAAGGCCACCTGATTGCCAGGCTACAGTGAATTGTTGAGTCTTGATGTAACCCAATTAAGATGGCCTTCTCGGTGCTCTTGCGTCTGGTGAAGACTATCATGGTGTATCTTCTCCACCATGTACGACGAGGGGAGGGGGGTAGGGAGAGTGAGATTGAGAGGGAGGGAGGGAGAAAGAAAGAGAGAAGGGGAGAGAAAAGATATCCAGGGCCTCATTTGAGCACCTAGGTTCCACCACCCATGAAGCTGACCCTATTCTAAGATCGCCCAATTGCATGAACTAATGTGTTCCCTTTTTTTTTTTTAACCTAGATTGAGGTGGGTGCCTGTCATGTGTAACCAACAGTTGTGACTAATAGACACACAACTCTTTTGTTCTGGACTCTGTCCTGTGAGACAGGCATAGGATAAACCATGTGAAATGGTCAATATTCAAATTCCTTTGACTGCAAAAGTGGAAATTTCATTTGTCTCGATTTAAGTATTATTATTTCTATTTCACAGATGAGGAGAAAACTGTGGTGATAAGTCTCAGGCTCAAGGCTTTACATTTGTTAGATGGCAGTCCTGGGAATCCAATCCAGATCTGCTTAATTCTAAGGCACACAGTATATTTTTAGTGTTTATGCTGCTTGGGGAAAAAAAAAAAATCTCTCAAGAGATATCCTAGCTCACATTAGGTTTTGACTCAGCCTGTGTGTAAACTAATCTATGTTGCCAAACACCTGCTTGTTTGCTTCCAAAATCCTTGTTGGACCAGATGTTTCACGACAAGGAGTCAGATACACGAGTGTGTAAAGCAAGATAGGAAACGATATCCCGCCCTGGTGTGAATTTACATTTTGCAGAGATGAAGCCCCAGGCGATGATATGTCAGATTTCCAAATTCATTCCAGCTTTGGTTTTCACCGGCCACCAAGAGGTGCTATTCTTGCCTCACAAAAGAGAGATTCTTACATTCAACTCTGTCTGGAGAGACCGCTTAACTGTTTCCCATAATTCAGACCCAGTGTGTGTACAACACAGCTGTGTCAGTGAGATAAGAATTCTGGGTACTTGCTTTTATCATCCTTGTCCCATATGCTTGGATACTGATGTAACAGGAGGATGCTTGCCCAGGAAGTATTTGTTTTCCATGGTGCGTTCTATACATTCTATAAAAATCTCAGAGTATGATTTTGAGAAGTTTATGGGCCATTTCTTTAGTATTTTTCATATGTGAGGTTACTACCTTTCAAGATCATCTGATAATTTTAACTAATGGTAGAGGGACAATGTGCTTGTGACACTGTGGGTAATAATCTATATAAATGCCTTTTTCATAATTCAATGAGCATCTCTTTCCAGTGAATTTCCTTCCCCAGTCTCCACGTGGCAGGTTCTAGCGATTAGTTCTTGCTGCTAAAATGCTGCAGTGTGATAACTCCAAAATTCCAGCAGCTCATAACAACAAATGTTTCTTTTCTCACTCATTGGAGGTATCAAGCTTGCCCAAGATGGCACAGCTGATCAATGATGAAGCTGATATTTGTTTTTTCATTAGATATCATTGAGTGCCAAGCTCAAAGAAGAGGCTGATAACCACCAACGACTATTTATGTCTTAGCTGATGGTGTTAAAAGTGAATGCATTATCATTACAGCTCTGGAGAGTCAACCCAAGTGAAAGAACATGAAGCAGGAAAAATTTGACATACTCTAATAAGTCTGCAGGGTTGTGTTTGCCCGGTTGGGGATATGGAAAACACAGAAGAGTAGCTGTAGTTGGATCACAGGATTAATTAGACAATGCAAATATAATGGCATCCCAAGTGGAAACCAGTATTACATCTCTAATTTCATTTGAAAGAGAGGTGAAAGAGAAGGAAATATTCGAAACCATTTTTGAGTGTTTACTCTCTGCCAGGCTAATGAGAAAAATTCATATAGCAATGTTTTGAGAAATGTGCATCCCATTTCATATTGTATGTTTCTCTGTCACTTTTTAAAGGTCTAATGCAAGGACAGTGTTCTTTCTTTCTTAGCGCTGTCTTAGCTTGTGCCTACCACGTTGCAGGCCCTTGGTGAATGGGAGTTTCCTGGCAGATTCCGCTAGTTGCTGCTCAGTGTCTAACTTGCCCACTCTTTCTTACTAACAGAGAGCTTTTTGTTTGGAAAGGCATTGAATGTGACCAGGTACATATACACCTTTCTAGACTCTCCTCTGGCCTGCCCAGGCTGTGTGACCCACCCATCTAGGACAATCATAAGTAAGCAGAGGTTGTTAGAACAGGTTGCTGAGTAAGAAGAGAGTCTCAGACAGTGCTGTCTGTTCAGACTTTGTTCTTTGTAGTGAGTTGATAAACACGGCAGCTGCGACATTGAGGCAAACATCTTGTGGTCAGAATAGAGACACCTGCAGGCCAAGACAGAGGAATGGAAAGGTGGAAAGAAGCTGGGTCTCTGAAGCCAGTGTGAAGCTGCTGGGGACTGAATGTTTTTGTGCACCCCCCTCTCCATTTTACATGATCCCCAGTATGATGGTAATTGAAGGTGGGACCTTTGGGGAGGCATTTGAAGGTGGTGCCTTCATGAGTAGAATTATTACTCTTGTAAGAAAAGACATGAGAGAGAGATGACTTCTCTTCCCTCTGCTGTGTGAGGATACTGTTAGAAAGTGGCCGTCTGCATCCAGGAAGTGGAGCCTCGCTAGACACGACACCTGCTGATTCCCTGACCTCAGACTTGCCAATCTCCAAGACTGGGAAATGTTTGTTGTTTAAGTCATGCACTTGACGGTTCCTTGTTATAGTAGCGCCAACCGAGACAGAGCCATTGCACCAATCCTTGGACTCCTATCTCCAAACTTGTTTCTTTTTAGGTGAGAAAAACAAACTCCTATTTGAGCAGGCTGCTGAAGTTGGTTCTGTTGCACGAAGTCAAACAAATCCCCTAACACACACATCTCTCCTCATTTCTATCCTAGACTCATTATGGAACTCTTTCAGATTTGTGTATAATACTTCATTGTTGCAAAAGATTTGGCTTCTTTTTGAGAAAATTTTCTGGAATAGTTCATATTTCCTTTTAGATGAGGCATCATTTGGCCACAGAATAACAAGATCCTGCTTGAACAAAACACCAATTAAAAAATATCTTTTTTTTTTCTGAAAACCGACAGACAGTCCAATACACAGTCATAATAGCCTACAGACACAGCTCCACCTGGCTGACAGACTCTGCTGAGCTTACTCTTGCCAACCATGGTAAAATAAGACAAAGGAGAAAAATCAGAACTCAAAATAAAAAATATATGCATCCAAAGGAAGAGATGCAACCAAAGAATTAATGAGGTTTCTTTTAAGGTTTGCATTTTTAATCCTATAACTAATTTTTAATCCTATAACTGGATTTTGAAAGGGAAAAAAAGTACAAAATTTTAAGGCAGGGAATGCAGAGTCAAATTCCCACTGCACCTCTGAGTGCGGCTGAGTGGTTTGGGGCAAGTCTTTTCACCTTCCCAGGTTTTAGTTTTGCATCCTCCAAGAAGATGGGAATGATGATGATGATGGTGTTGGGGATGATGGTGGTGGTGGCGGTGATTATGATGGTGGTGGTATTGATGGTGATGATGATGGTGGTGGTATTGATGGTGATGATGATGGTCATGTCCTTGTGTGTTGATGGGGAGAGTACGTAAGGTAACGTGTGTGAAAGTGCTTGTTAAACCATAAAATATTCCACGGTTATGCTAGTGTTTGTTACTACTGGGAGGTGAAAAGATATGCTGTGTGTGAAACAGTGCCAAGCTCTAGGCAGCTGCCATCTGGCACTGATGCGTGGTCAGAGGTGTGAAACTTCCATGCCAAAGGAGATATGGGCTGCAAATGCTGTGTTGAAGGTGAGTAATGATGGTCGTTCATGGCAATTGTTAAGTTTTTCTTGCAAACCTAGGTGCCAGTCATTAATGGGGTGCCAGTCATTAATGGGGGCTTGAGGGAAAGAAGAAGGGAAGCCATCTTTCTTTTTTTTTTTTTTTTTTTTGATCACCGTTATGAGCATGTTGGTGTTCCACAGATTTGATCTTTAACTGGAGAGGTGAAGCAGCCCCCTCCACAAATCCTTTACTTCTTCCAGCATGAGTTGCACTGCATGAAAAGACATGCTAACATAGGTAAAGAAGTTGGGTCGGGGCCAGGTTAGGGGAAGGGGCTGTGATTTCAAGTTACTCACAAAAGGAGGGGTATCTTGGTAATCAAAGGCGAGGGACACTCAGGCCTGTTTATCTGCATGGAAGGAAGGGAAGGGACTTTCCTGGCCATCGAGGACCTCCTATGCCCTACACTTCTTGGGAAATATTGAATGGAGGTATTTTGCAGCGTGGCTGGTCCTGTGCTAAATTATTACCTCCTTAATCTCCTCTACAACCCTATGAGGTGTGGGTACTAGGCTTACCCCCACTTACAAGTGAGAGAGCTGAGGAATAGAAAGGGTAAGTGACCTGCCCCCAGTCAGTCAGCTGAGTTGGAACCCAGACAGCCTGGCTTCTGTGCCCTGCACTTTATCATGAGAACGATTGCCCCCTGGGGGGAGGAAGAAAGTACAACAGATGTCAGACAGCTGGGTTATGAATCCTGAGAACTCTGCTTCTGAAGACTCAAGACAGCTCACGTATTTTCTTTTCTTCTTCTTTTAAAAATATTTTAGTTGCAGTTGGACATAATCACTTTATTTTATTTATTTATTTTTGTATGTGGTGCTGAGGATCGAACCCAGTGCCTCACACATGGTAGGCAAGCGCTCTACCACGGAGCCACAACCCCAGCCCCTCACATATTTTCTTATTAGGAGGCTGTAGAATTGCTGAAGATCTTTTTGGATTCTCGGGGAACTAAATGTAACCATCTACTTGCATACAGCAATGTCTCTTTTTAGGCTAATGTGAGATTTAGGGATTTGAGAAGACATCTGGAATTTATTTGTGCCATGTGAGTTTTGAAATTCAATATTAGAGTCTTATAATGAAAGAGGCAAAGAAGTCTGAGTAGGCCATATTCGCAAGATCTGACAACACAGGGCATCTGCTTGCAAACTGGGCTTTCATGTCTGGCTAAAATATTGCTTTTAATAGCCTGGGTCATTCCTTTCAAAAGGGAATAAACACATTGACCTTCTGTGCACATGGCAATGGAGGTGACTTTACTTCAGGGTTTTTTCTTCCCCAGATAATGTCATAAAAAAGTGATTAAGTTGGGGCTAGGGTTGTGGCTCAGTGGTACAGCTTTTGTCTAGCATGCATGAGGCACTGGGTTGGATCCTCAGCACCACATACAAAAAATAAATAAATAAATAAACAAAATAAAGTTATAAAAAATGATTAAGTTGCCCTTGCTGAGATTGTAGCACAAAGATCATTAGAACAAAATGGGACCTTGACAGTCCCGGTTTTTAATTTTGATCCTGGGAAGACAGCACGAGCTTCAGAGACAGGCAGCCTTTGACTGGTCTTGCCACTTCACTAGTTGTGTGATGGACAACCTCCCTGAGTCAGTTTCTTAACTTAGAGGATGTTCCAAGCAGAGAAGGTGGCAGTAGTAAATGGGTACAGATTTGGGCAACTTTAGGAGCTTCGTTGTGGCAAGTTGGAAAGTGCTTGTGAAGACTAAAGGAGGTGACAGTGGAGAGGCAACATCACAGACAGTCGTCTGTCCCCAGGCTGGGGTAACATCAGAGATGGTCTTTTCCCCCAAGATGTGGTAACATCACAGAAGGTCTTCTGTCCCCAACCTGGGGTTACATCATGGGCTACCTTCTGCCCCATGCTGGGGATTTTGTATTTCATTCTGAGAGCAATGGAAAAACCACTGAGAAGTTTTTTGATTTTACTCTTTCTAAACACTAAATAGAACTGCTTTTCCTTATTATAAACGGAGTAGCTTATTATCAAAAACAAGAGATAAAGAAGAGAAATACTTTAAATTGTACCAACCTTAGATAGTGGATATTAAACTCTGGGAAATATTTTTCTCTATGCATCATAGATGGAAAATATAATTAGGTTGCACTCATTCTTTTGATCCTCTAATATGATTATATGGAAGTCAAAGTGGATTTGTTTACATTGTTGTTTAATGGCTATGTAGTATTTAAAGGCTAGATGGACATGTCATAATTTCTTCAGTATTGTTCTAATTTTTGGTGTTTAAGCTGTTTTCGCATGTTGGTGTAACAAAGAACCCTGTAATGAATATCCTTGGAACAAGTTTTAGCACATGTCCATGAATATTTCCTTAAAGTAAAATTTTAAGACATGGAAAGAGAGGATCATTTTAAAGAGTTTTATATATATATATATATATATATATATATATATATATATATATATATTTTGCCAGATTACTCCCCAGAAAAGTTGTATGAATCAAGTATCCTGCCAGCAGAGTGTGAGACCACTCATTTAATTCTGGAACCCAAGCAGGAGATGGGAATCAGATTGTGGAAAATCAGAGCATGTCCCAAGTGACCAACCAGGTGGGATGTCAGAAGGGGAAGTTGCTGTCTTAAAAGAGAGAGCTGGTAGAGTCTTTGAATACTTGAAAGACTGCCCTTGTGAAGGAGGGGCCATGTTCTGTGTCATTTCTGAGGACAGAACTAAGATCCACTAGGTTGCCCAAAGTCTGACTGACACGGGTGGGTCGGGAGGACATTATGACATGAGCCAGAAGCAGGCAGACACATGCCAACCATACTTTCTCACTCATACGCAGGAGATGAAAAACATTGATCTCATAGAAGTAGAGTAGAGTAGTGGTTACCAAGGGCTAGGAAAGGCAGGGAGGAGAGGGTAAAGTTGGCTAATGGGTAAAAACACAGTAGAAAAAGCAGTAAGTTCTAGTGTGCTTTATTGTATATTTCAAAATAGCTAGATAAGAGGATTTTGAATATTCTCAGCACAAAGAAATGGTAAATGTTGGAAGTGATGGATATGCTAATTACTCTCTGATGATCAATACACATCATATACCTAAGTCAAAACATTACCCCCTGGTTATGTACAATTACTATATGTCAATTAAAAATAGTGAAAAAATTTAGTTAGAAAAAATGGGGAAAAAAGAAAGAAAAGGAAAGAGTCTGCCTTAATAGCAAGACCTTCTCAATAATTAATGCTAAAATGTGCAAGTGGCTTATGTAGTATCTTGGAAAGATGTGTCAGGGATACATTTGTGGGTTTTTCTTTCAGAGAAAAAGTACTTTTCAATGGGGCAGTTTATTTTCATTTGAAAGCCTGGTGTCCCCTCGGCCAGTTAACACTTGGAGGCCTTTAATAGAAACATAGCTATGACTTCACTGGAGACGTAGGCTGAGTTCAAGTGCAAACATAATGCCTAGTGTGTGAGTGGAGACGTAGGCTGAGTTCAAGTGCAAACATAATGCCTAGTGTGTGAGCGACTCTTAGAGAGTCCTCACTGTTCACAGATTTTATAAATTCAGACTCACCTATGTGCTAAAATTTATTTGTAATTCCCAAGGAATTACTTGTGGTGCTTTGATGGTCATTTACAGTTCGGCACAGCTGAGATCAAAATGTTGAGATGGAGACCTTCTGCTTTCAGCCCTCACACTGTAAGCAAGCGTCCTTTTTTGCAGTATATTTAGTGACATGTTTCTTGTATTTCTTGTGCTTTTCTGGGTGATTTTGCAGAGTAAAATGGCCCCGAGCACAGAAATGCTGTCTAGTTTTTGGAGTGCAAGAAGGCTGTCAGATGCATCACAGAGAAAAGGCCTGTGTGCGTTAGGTAAGCTTCATTCAGGTGTGAGTTACAGTACTGCTGGTCTGAGTTCAGGGTTCGTGGCTGAGCAATATATATGAAATAAGGTGTTTTTAAACATAAGCATACATAAAATGAGGTTATGCAGTAATCAATTGCTGAAGATGGGGTGTCTAAGGCTACCAGGAACCTAACCCTAAGATCACTGGTTCAGCATTTGCTAATTCAACATTCATGGTGAATTTGTATAACATAAGTACTACAAGTAGTGAGAACTATGTGTGCTTTTATGTCTGATGGGTTACTTCTGCCTTCAAAACCCAGCCCTCAAATGCCTGGTTAGCCAACATAACCCCAAAGCCTGGCTTCTCAGAGGGCAGCTGGCTGTCCATGTGAAGGCCTTTAAAGGCCTTTTCTGTGAACAGGCTATTGCTGTTATCCCCGCCAGACCCTTGGTGGACGAGTCCAAACCTGAGTACAGTAGGATCCATAGACTGCAGGAATGGTGCTACCAGCCCATGTCTAACCCTCCTGCACAGGTGAGGGGCTGTAGCCTGGCTTCCTGCCTCTGGCTGTGTCTGGGAGGCTGGGTGTAGGTATGAGTGCTTGCTTGTGTTTATCATGCACTGGGAAGACTTGTCTCTGGGCAAAGAGCCGTTCTTTGGAAGGGAAAGAAACCATTCCAGCTGTGTCCCTGAAACAGTAAATCAGACTCTCTTAGAGCGGACAGGTCACAGGAATTCCCATGAGATTCCAAGTGGCCTCTTAGGAGCTTCAGAAGTTTGATCAACAGCCCCCAAGGTCTCTTCAATGTTGAAATCCTAATTTTTTTTTTGTTGTTGTTGGTACCAGGGATTGAACTCAGGGGCACTCGACTACTGGGCCACATCCCCAGCCCTTTTTTGTATTTTATTAGAGACAGGGTCTCACTGAGTTGCTAAGTGCCTCACCACTGCTGAGGCTGGCTTTGAACTCGCGATCCTCCTGCCTCAGCCTCCCAAGTGCTGGGATTACAGGCGTGCGCCACCATGCCCGGCTTGAGATCTTAAAAAAATTCAATTTTACAATCTAATTTCTTGTTCTAATATTGCTTTTGACTACCTTGATTTTTTCCCTCTCTGTGGGTTTAGCATAGGTGTGTGGTGTGGCACCTCACCGTTTTGGAGGTATTTGGGATTGGCACTTTTAGTTAGGAGGCAGGAGGGCTGGGATGCCAATGTCCCACAATGCCCTGGACACTTCTAGATGAGGTAGGATTGTGTCACCCCCATGTGCCAGTAGCATAAGTCAACTGTCATCCACCTCTACCTGTCAGGTTCCCAGAGATTCTTCCCATCTCCAATCTCATTTCTAGAGCCAGCAACAAAAATTCATGAGCTCAGTACACAATGGAAATGTGAGATGTCTTGTTTGAAAAGCCAGAGAAATCTTTTCTGCCTTTCTTCCCTGGTGTCTCTGTTGACTCATCAGAGTGTTTTCTGGTCGCTATTCCACGTGGCTCTCTGGCATGGGGATGCTAGGTGGTGGGCCACAGGGGCTCTGGTTTCTCAGGACTTCATGTAGTCCAATGGATCCATTCACATCTCCTGCCTGGCTCCGTCACCACTGATGGATGACCTGCTCACTGCTATGTCAATACCTGACTTTGAGTAATGCTGGCATATCTACTATAGCATTGGAGCGTCAGGCTTCTACTGATACTCTGCAGATGAGTAAACCTGCCCAAGGTTACATGGCCAGGGAGGGGACTCGGCTTCAGTTCTTGTTCCCTAACGCAGCCTTCTTGAACTTCTGTGACCTGTAGGCATCATGAACCCATTCCTTCCAGAAGCGAGTCCTGGTGGGGTCTTACCCATGCATTGATCTCTGCTGACTGCTCTCATGACACCAGGATCCAGTGGGCCTCCTGTCTATGTGAGTAGGGGAGAGAGAGGCAACCTGGCTACAGACATTGTTCCTTAAGCATTAGCGACATTTATGTGAGCCCTTCACTGACTGTGGTTTCTGCTTGGGGCCCATAATTTAAATATATGTCCTATGGCAATGGGGAAAAAAAAATCTCATTTTTCCCCAACTGTGTTTTCCCCCTCATCACTCTCCCTCTCTGCGCCCTGTGGTCAACATGTCTGCAGTGTGGGGCCTCCTTTATCACTCGCTGGAAGACTTCCTGGAATTCCCTCAAGTCCTGATGACATCTCCACATCAAAAGCCGTGGGGTGGCAGCCCATTCATCAGGAACCACGTAGGCAGAGCAGGGCGGCCAGAGGCACTGCCTCATCTGCACATCTTTCTGGCCCCCACGACAGAGCACAGCAGAGCTCCAAGGACTGGCAGAGTCCCGCCACCCCCAAGCCTTGACCCCCGGAGAGCCAGGGGATGGCGAGGGAAGTCCCCCATCCGGCCTCCTCCACTTCCAGTCCCTCCCCCACCCCGCAGACAGCTTGATCTTCCCAAACTCTGCTTCCCACATGTCTCTCTCTCCCTCGGAAGCCTTTGATGGCTTCCTCCTTCCTTCAGAATAAAAGAAGAATTACCTCTTATCTCTTATATTCTTAACTCTTCACAGTTTGAACTTTAGTCCTCATCAAACTTTAAGGTTATGACTTTCCTTCCAGAACATTCTTCTTTGACCAAATGGGGCACCTTGGCCTTAACCAAGGATGGCATATACGGCTTTCCCTGTTCCTGTCTATGTGAGTTCTTCCATTTCTTCCAGATTCTTCCATCTTTTCTTCTGTGAGGACGGAGCCCTCGGAGCCTCACCCCCCTTGTTGGAGAGTGGGTTTTGATGAGGGGTGAGTGCATAAGCTGGCTCTCCCAGAGACCTTCTTCCACGGCCATCTGTGGAGGAGGCCGTGGTCCTCTGGGAGGCCCTGACCACCCTGATGTGCCCCGACTAAAGCTCGAGGCTTATGGAGGAGGTCCCCTTCCTGTCTCCCAGGGTTAGAATGAACCAGGGCCGGCAGATTCAATGTATGATGAAATTTCTTTTTTTTTTTTTCCTTTTTTGTTGCCTTCTAAGATTCATCCATCCGTTGATTCAAACAAATATTGGACAAAGAAGAATTTCAGTCTGGTTTTCCACCTTGGATCTACCTACCCCCTGCGCCAGCCATGCTTTTCAGTGACTGCACCTTCCTCAGCTTCTTTTCCTTTATTTTCTGCGGGGGAGGGAATGGGAAGAACACCTACTTCAAGGGGGTAACAGGGAGGCCCACAGGAGGCAATGTTTGTCCAGTGCCTAGTCAGGACTGAGGGCGCAAGCCTGACACACAGTAGGCCCTCAGCCTGTTCTTTCCTTTCCTTCCTTCTGGTGATGTTGTGATCAGTTGGGAACGTCATGGACATCAACCTCGGCCACAACACCACAAACTCCCTGGGACTACTTTTTGTGAGACACAAGCCCTGTATAATGTTATGTGTATATCATGGGTGTATCATACCTTCTCTCAAATTTTAAAATCTGAAAATATGAGCTGAAAAAGAAATTCTTAGCCAATCCTCCTTTTTATGGGCATTTTTGGCATTTTTTTTTCTGTCCAAACTAAACAGTCTCTGTTATGGTCTTTCCCAACTTTATTCTCAAAGTATCTCAATTTGTCCTGGGATGAACTTGAAAGCCAGCTTCTTTTAAAATATAAAATTATTATTATTTTTCTAATTAGAAAAGGCAACAACATGAAATGTCACAGACTCTTTCAAGCAGACATTGCACCAGCAATTCTTGAATTTGAGGTCTCTTTCATTGGAAAGGAAGTAATATTTTTCTCATCCCCCTGTCTCATTACAAAGGATAACTAATACTTACTTATATTTACACTCTGAAGACCAAATGGGAGTCATCTCATTGACACAGATTGTGCTGCTATTTGGAACTAATATATTTTTATTAGATTTCATTATCTTCTAAGTTAATATTCCAGAAACCAAAGAAGCCCTGTAGATCATATATACCTGGATATAACAGAGGGAAAATGTTACAAATGGACTCTAATCAGTTTTCAGGGGTAATTAGGGCTATGGAGATTGGGTTTCCGCAAGAGAAGATGAGAAGATGACCCGATAAGCTGGCACACACAGGATGATTCAGCAGGTGGAAATGGGCAAGAGCTTCGTGCATAGGAGAGGAGGCAGGAGTGGGCAGATGGTGGGCATGAGTGGAGCTGGGTGATCATTCCTGTCCAGACCCCCCTGCCCTCAGCTCATAAGGATGCACATTCTCCTTAGTGTCCTTGTGGGCAATCGTGACTCTGGCTGCTTCTCCACTACCTTCCTGGGCATCTGTGTCAATGATGGCAAAGACCTTGTGCCCACCTTGCTCTCCCTGAAATCAAGCCTTCTGCAACCTGAAGGTTTAGCTGCAACCTTGGCGACACTTTCACTTTTCACTGATTTTGTTCAGAAGTTACTGATGTTGGGTGTATCTTTCAGGACATAGTTGTTGTTTGTTATTATGGTTGTTTGTTTGTGTGTGTGTGTGTGTGTGTGTGTGTGTGTGTGTGATTTTGCAGGTTTTGAAGGAAGTATGCAGTTCTTCCAGAATTGAATTTTTTCTTACACCCAGAGTGGCAGGGTAGAAACACTGTGAACTTTGGGGTCACCCAAACCCAGCCTTGAGTCCTAGTTTTGCCACTTACTGACTTCAGGCAAGCTCTCTGTGTTTCATTACTCATCTGAGAAATTTCCTGTCTGTGAGATGGGATGCAGTCACTTTACAGGAGTTTTGAAGGTGTAGGGAAGTGATCAAGTGACATACTTGACACAGCACGAGATTTAATAAATGGTGATTAAAATGAAATACATGGTGAGGTGTGAAGCAGGGGACATCCTTGGTTGGTTAAGAGCCTCTGATGAATCTGGGCCAAAGCACATGTGTTTTTCTTTTTATCGTTTTTCCAAAATTCAAATTTTAAGCTTACAAGATATGGTAGAATTGTTTTAGCTTAAATGTGGTTAGGTTTCCCGTATTCAAAAAATGAGTTGCATTCTAAAAGGAGTCATGCTGCCTTTGTTAACTCCTCCAGCTGTCTCCCCCTCCGTCCCCAGGGTTCTACCATGTCTGTTGAAGGCACAAGGCCCACTGTAGAACTTTCCTAGCCACTCCCTCCTTCCTTTCACAGCAGAATGACTGTTTCTTCAAATCTCCTGAGAGGGCTCTGTGGTGTCTAGAAGTTTATCGATGTCTTCACACCCAAGTACACCGCGCAGCCCTGGGGTGCGGCAGCTCTCCACACCATAGGCCATCCCTAAAACCATGGGTCTCAACTTTGGCTGCACATTAGGGAGCTTTAAACAATTATAAATGCCAGGGTTCTGCCCCCAGAGACCCTGATGTCCTGGTGTTGGGTGCACCCTGGACTTTGGGGTTTTTCCAATCTCCCTTATGGATTATTTGGCTACAGCCAAGGTTGAGAACACCAGCCGGGACTCCTGCCCTACTTACACCATGTTGTCACTGTCCGTTTCTCCCACTTGCCAAGCACTTCTTTCAGGATCTCCCTCAAATCCCGTTTAGAATATCATTTTGTGTAATAAAGGACACAAATCTTATATTAAGGCAATTTGTAGTTGGAGTTGTTGTACAAAGAAATCTGCAATTTTTGTTGAATTAGAAAGCTTATTGAATGTATGTTCACACTGGGTAGTTTTGAAGGGAGAGAAAAAAAGGAGGAAGAAGGGAAGGAAAAATGGAAGAAAGACAAAAGGAATGGAGGGAAAAGGGAAGGAAGAGAGGGAAGAAGAGAGAGAAGAAAATCTGATGTTTCATGATTCAGTCGCCACCCTGCATACCTGATGGTTTCTCTTCTGTTTCATTCCCATCGTAGAAACAGGAATTTTAACATTAGCTATAATTTTGGTGGGGCACCGTATTATTTCATATAGTCCTCACAATAACGCTAATGAAATACCTACTATCATTCTCAATTTTGGCAACAAGGAGGTGGTGAGAAGTTAATCGACCAGTGGTACCAGCCCAGAAGATCACAGCTGGTGCTTCCCCAAAATCTGTTCCAACTTCAGAGCCAACCTACCTTGTGCTGCTTTATTGGATTAAAATATTAAGTAATTAGCACTGATTCTTGGAAAATTACTTTGGAATTCCTACTGGAGGGAAATATTCAGAACCTGAAGTAAGAACACAGGTGAGGAAGGATGGAGAAATGAATGTCTTAAAGGCAAAATAGCATTCAGGAGAGCTTTCCTTTCTTCCTTTATCTGATACTTTCCTCCCATATATCTCCCAGCTGCAGCTGGAACTGGTATTCAGTAGGCTTTCAGATTAACCAGGAATGACAGGTTTCCTCTAGCAACGCCATAGCAACAGCTTCAACTGTGAATTGCCTTCATTATAAGACGCGTATTCTCTACTGCACAAAACCACATTCTAAATAGCATCTGAGTGAGGCTTTAGCACCACACAGCACTGACTGCTCCGTGAGAGATTAATGGATTGCTGAAGATAAAACCCAAGTACAGGGAAAAACAGGTGCTCCAAGGCAGGATCAGGTCAGGGCAGAAGAAAGGGCGCTCAGTGCCCTGCTTTGGCCCTTCCCCCTGAGCATAGCTGAGAATACACGGGTCACTTTTTGTCTGAAAAGACTCTGGTTTGGCTGCCAGGAAGTGAAATTTCACACTCAATCTCAGTAACCAGATTGGTCCTGTGGTTCACACATTTTGTTCTTCCTCCTATTCATGGCTTTGATTTTCTGTTTCCATTTAAATTGCTTTATTTTGCACATTTCTTTCAGTGGACCTCAAATCATGTGTGCAAGAGGCCAACTGGTGTTTAGAGGGTTTTTCCCACATACCAAGCACTGGGATAGGCACTTTATTTATTGGGGGGGCGGGGGGGTGGGGGGGGGCGCTGTGAGCTACAGGAAATGAAGCACAAATACAAACAAAGCAATAGAACTTAGACTTGAGGGGGAGGCGTGGAGAAGCGGGCAAAATACGAAGAAAGAGGAAGGGACTCTGGAGAAGGTGGGCAGGAGGAAGAGAAGGGTGGGGAAAGCCGAAGTGGAGAGAATAGGAGGAGGATGTGGGTGATGTAAAGAGAGACCAGAGACGTGGTGTGGAGGGAAAGAAACACAGGGAACAAAGGATGGGGTGGGAAGAGGGTGAGACTGAAAGGAGCAGGCTAGGTGAGAAGAGGACTAAGTGAAGGAGTAGAAAAGGAGATAAGGGGGACTGCAGGAGAGGCCAGTTCTCCATAGAAGGGATAGAAGGCCAGGGAGATTAAGGCCAAGAGAGGACAGGCGATCACTGCTCACCCCATCCACCGCTGGAGGAGTGAGCAGCGGGAACATTTCACATCACTTCCTCTGGTCCTGTGCAGCACAGGTCATAGGACTCCAGCTCTGCTGGCCAGCAGATCGTGTGTTCGTTTACATATGTGTCACTGCTGACCGATGGTGAGGTGCGGGTCTCATTTGTAAAACAGGACCAGACACCGTATCGGCCTCATAAGGGTGTCGGGAGATCACTTGAGGGCTTGCCGGCAGGGCCTTGCTGCGCCGGAGTGGGGAGCTCTGCTTTCCAGCCTGATGGGCAGGTCACGCGCACGTGTGTGCATGTTTATTCAGGACTTGTTTGCAGAACGGCAAAGGCTCTTGAGATTTCTCACACAGCAAAAAAAATGGGAACTCGTTCTGTCTCTAAATTACAGGGAGTTCAACTCGATGAAAATGCTGTTTTATAGGTCAAACACACAGCAAGCATTTTCAAATAGGAACATTTCACCTAAAAGCATCCAGGTATATGGATTTTATTGAAAATAAAATGACTGGCACTTGCTGGGCCACGTTCTCCTTGGATTCCATTCATCAGATGGTGCCAGCCTGCTGCAGGGAGAGCAGGCAGTCCTGACTCTCCAGGGTCCCCCCCGACCCTCCGCTTACCCACTTGTGTGCATTTTCTGCTTGGCCTTGTAGATTAAGGGTTGTGGCCCCTGAACTAGTGTGTTGCCTAGAGCTATGTTAATGTCCTACTGATGATGTAGCCCTGAGAAATGCTTATACATGTTCGTGGACCAAAGAACAGAGCAGCAGTGTTGAACTGAGTGAACAAATGGCAAGCGCAAATCATCCCCAACCACACGTTCAATGCCTTGGTTACAGGAGTTCCCCCTTGTCAATGGGCCCGCCATGGGATGCCCGAAATTCAGATAGTATAGACCTTTCTATATATATTGTGATTTTTTTTCCCTACACACTCATATCTTTATGTACATCTTTATAAAATTTAATTTATAAATTAGGTCCAGCAAGAGATTGACAACACCAATAGTAATTAAGGAAATAGGACAATTATAACAACATATTCTAATATGAGTTTGTACCTTGGGGCCATTATTAAGTAAAATAAAGGTTATTTGAACATATGCATTGTTATATCATGACAGTTGATTGGACAACTAAAAGGACTACTCTAAAAGGACTACTACTAGCAGGTGAATAGCATATACAGCATGGATACACTGGACAAAAGGCTGATTTATGTCCCTGGCACCATAGAACAGGATGGTGTAAGATTTCATCATGTTACTCAGAATGGTGCATAATTTAAAACTTGTGAATTATTTATTTCTGGAATTTTCTATTCACTATTTTTGGATCATGGTTGATCAAAGAATGTGGCTGAACTGCAGTGAAACTATGGAAATTGAAACCACAATTAAGGGGACATGAAAGAAAGCCAGGCAGAGCTGCCTGGGTTTTGCAAAATTGTCACTGCTTTGACCACATCATGGAGACATTTCCATCTTGGTGGAAATTCTCTTCCTTGATATGTGTGCACTCACATGCAAATCCATTCACCAAGTCCCCTGTGAATTTGCACTCCTGTTGCTAATACTTTTGTTGTTAATCTCCAACTAGGTGCCAAATTGTCCAGAGAGAAGAACTCCACCATAACAAAGAGGCCAAGGGGAAATCAAGCCGGCCAGTTAGAAGAAATCAGGCTCCTAACAATAACCAGCATTTAAATTTCACCTTCTAGCCTTATGCTTTTTCTTACATGGTATCTCACTTCACACTGTCAGTGAGTCCAGTAGAGCAGGTAAACACTGTTCCCATTTTCAACGGTCTACACAGGCTGAGTATTCACCTAACTTGCCCATCAACACACAGCCCTGAGGAAGGGTTAGAGCTGAAACTGAAAGAGATCACGATTCCAGATTCTTTGTTATTTTTTAGTTCACTAAGAAGAAAAGTGGCACCATAACATGGGTGAAAACAAGCTGTGCTGTAACTAAGTTTAAGAAATAACCTGAACGTTTTATTCACTCGTTTCAATTTTTGCATTAACAAAACTGATGCAAAATTAGTATTAAGGAAAACAAGCATTTAAGTAAAAGTAACAGTTTCCCTGTACTCTGGGAGGTCAGACAATATCCAGGGTAGTAGTTAGGACAGCCCTGGAAAATATCTGATTTTCTGTTTGACATCACTAATTGGTCTCTTGCTGAATCCAGATGGGGTTCAGATTCTTTCTCAATACAGGGCCTCAGGGAGCCACGTGCCATCCCAGGTCATCAAGATGAAGTTGGCTGGAATTGTGAAAGTCATTTGGAAACTGGTGGTCAAGTCTAGATGTCTGTTTCAAGAGGGCCACACAAATCTTAGGTGAGTCCCAGGTGTCTGGGAAAGCCCTCCCTGTGTGTTCTGGGAGAGTTGGGTACATATTTAAAATGCCAGAGGGAAGAGGACTTTGCCTCGTTACAGCTAAAAGCAAAACAAGGACCAATCGTGAGATGTTAGAAAGAACCAGATTCGGGCATGACATAGAGCATTCTGGTGACCAGTGGTGTTTTAATGGAAGGGGTGGCTCTACTGAGGATGAGTGTTTTGCTACTGCTGGCATGGGAGCTGAAGGGAGGTCTGCAGCTTGGATGAGTTCTAGAAGTCTGTTTAGATGCCCTTCCATCTCAGGCTCAGGGACAGAGGGTGATCAACACATTTTTTGTTGTATGTAAGAGCTGGCATGTAAACTAACTTTAAGAAGTCAGAGTTTTGACATCAATACACTAAGTGCATGTATAAAAACTCAAATGGTATGAAAATATTTTGTGTAAAACCAATGACTTGGAAAACTGTGCTCTTTATATCTAATATGAAAGGAACTGCACTCTAAAAGCATGTATGACAAACTAACTAGATTAAAAAAAAAGAAGTGAGAGTTTGTCTTTATTTTTCTAGATTATATTGGAATCCTATAAAATTGTAAAATTTTTATAGGTAAGAAAATGATTGAGGACCAGAAATTTCATAGTTTTAACATAGTTTATCCAAAGGTAAGACGTGGACTCAGGTTCTTTAGAACTATGTCGGGTAGACAAGAGGGCTGCCTCAGAAACCGAGGAGCTCACTGTATGTAGAAAATGGGTGTCTGGAGGAGAGTGGCAGGAGTGTCCTTGAGTGTCCTTAAGCAGTCAATAGACAAGTTTTCAGAGGGCCGGGGATGTAGTTCAGTGGTGGAGTGATTGCCTCATATGCATAAGGCTCTGCGTTCAACCCCACAGCACTGAACAAAAAAAAGAGGGGGGAAAGAGAGAGATTTTAAAGCCCCCCTGTCTTTATCTGTTTCATGCTCTCTAAGAGAATACCTACAATTAGGTAATTTACAAAGAACAGATTCATTTCTTTCATTTCTGGAGGACAAGAGTCTTCGATCAAGGGGCCTGTGGCTGGCAAGGGCCTTCCTACCATGTCATCTCCTGATGGAAGGCAAGATGGCAAGAGAGAGCATGTGCCATATAACTCACAGCCCTTCTCAGTGGGCATTAACCCACTACCGAGGCTGGACCCCTTGTGACCTAAACACCTCCCATTAGGCCCCGCCTCCCAACTGTTGCACTGAGCATTGATTGTTTCCAATACATGTTTTTGGGGGTGGCATTCAAACCATAGCACACCCTCAGACCACACCTAGGAGCATGATTTTTATTGTGAAGGAAAATAGGAATTGTGAATGATCCTGGCAGCTGATAGAGATACCTGTGATAAAGTGGGTTGGCAATGCTGATAAGATTCCAGTGGTGTTCAATTAGATTTCAAGTGGAATGAGATAAAAATTACTTCATAAAAGTTTTTTTTTTTTCTAAATAAATTAATGCTTCAAAAAAGAAGCTTAAAAAAAATATCGCCTATCAATCTAAGAAAATCTTCTGTGGGGGATTTCAGCCGTGAGCAACGCCATGGTGTTTTAACTACAGCTCTCAAATCTTCCTAGAAAACATGTTAGGGTGTGTTTTAAGGCACCTACATTAGGGCTGGTCCTATGTTGTTGGTAGCACACAAAGGTCCTGAAACTGCAAATATTTAATGCTGTTCTATAAACAGCCTTTCATTAGTTAGGACTGACTTCCTTCCCTTGACCTTGAGGCAGAAGAAAGATAAATATGTACTGGAGTTTGAGCTCTCTTCTAACTGTGGCCTTAGACAAGGTGCTTGACCTTGCTGTCCTCTCAAATTGGATGGAATCTCCTACCCTGCCACCTGGCCATGGGTTGCGTGTTGGGAAGTAAATAATTCTTTAGACTTTTCTCTGTATCCAGTAGAATTACACTGCTTGTGGTGGGAAAAAAAAAAACACCTCCATTTAAAATAAATTTTAGCTGGAAATGGTTACTGAAGGCTTAGTCAAAAGCAGCGCTCCAAATTGCTAAATAGAAAATCAGGAGTCCTCTCTGGGATTTGGTGTGGTAGTGTGGAAGGGGTGTGGGTTTTGGAGACAGGTACAACATGAGTTTAAGTAATAGCGCCATCTCTTACTCTCTGAAGGTCTGTAGATAAACTATTCACCTCACCTAGGCTAGGAACTGGGTCATGAAAACAATATATATGCAGTGCTGGCATATAGTAGGCACTCAATAAAAAGACACTATGAATCTGATCATAATAAATACCTTCTCTGGTGGCAAACAGTGACTTCGAGGAAGTCATGATATCATCTAATGGGGTACATATTTTACTGATGATTATTTAGTGGGCATGTGACAGAATCACATACCAAAATGTTAATTAGTGTGTCTTTCTCCATTCCTACCTTCTCAATTCAAGAGCATTGCCTGGCCTTTTGCATTGCTTGTTTCAAGGGTTTTGCCGAGCAAGAAGCCAAAGTTTCTTGAAAGCAACTTCCTTTTTTTTAAGAGTCCCACTCTCCAAGTATATGGTGGGGAGGGAACATGAGAGACGTTTGATGGGAGATTTTTTCCAAACTTAGGAAGACTGGGGGAAAGGGACGTCTATGAGAAGTGGACGTTCTAGCCCTGTGTGGGTGACCAGACCTCAGAGGGCAGGGCTGCCCATAGTGCTCAGACAACAGGATGCCAGTCTGTGCAGTGATGCCCAGTCCCCAACCAGGGCTTGAAAGTAGAATCCACAGACGGTCAAAGGTGTCAGGAAGAACTTGACACAGGCAGCGCCATTTTGGAACATATCTTCCAACTTAGAACAAGAGCCACCTCGGGGTCACGATGTCTCAGTCTAACCTAAACCCCAGACAAAACGCCATCACCGTGCAAAATAAGGAAATTGTTATCTGGAACTGGAAGTCTGAAAACACCTGGTCGACATGGAACAGTGGCCACCTCAAATAATGGAGGTGATGACACGTGGGTCCTCCCCTAGCAATGGCCTACCCGCAAAAATTTCCTCACTCCTTCATGCCCCTCTATCTACCTCAGGCTGTAAGAGGAAGATGGGGCTCAGTCTCCACTGGGCCCCCCTCTGCAGGTTTGTCCCAAACAACCTGTTCCTGTTGAGCTGTCTCCATCTCTCTTCCCTTCATCCAGTTCTTTCCTTACAAAAAGCACAAAAAGACTAGGTAGAATTGGTGTGACGGAGGACGTTCCAGAATCTTTGCCTGACCCCCAAATGTTGGAGCTTGTGTAGTTAGGAGCACCAATAATTTCTGAAACTACAGTTCTTACTGGCACAGATCCTTAGAATCAGATTTAAGTTGAATGGAGAAAAATAAAGAAATGTGATGTCTCTTGCAAACCTGCGTTGGTCAGTTAAGGTCCAGACCTGCTGCAGGTATAAGGCATTGCAGAAATAAGAGGAAGTCTTCCCGGTTCCCTGAAAAGCTTATCACCTATTTGCAAGCTGCAGCAGGTCATAAGAATAGGTGAACAATTTTCATTCAGGACACTGCAAAATTCTGATATGGTACGTGCTGCAGGGAGATTTCTCAGTCACTGAGATAGACAGTTGAGTTTTGCAAGAGGCAGAGGCCAGAAAGATGGACACAATACTCCCTGAGGGGTATATTAAAATGCACCCTCCCCCAATCCTTGCATGCCAATATGATTATTATGTAATTGCTATAGCTGTAAACTCATAAAACTTTTGTAGACCCTAACGTTGTTTTGGAAACATGCCTGCTTGATATGAAGGAGAAGTCTGGAGCCTGGTGATCGAGTAGGGAACTGTGCAGCTAATGATTTCCATAAAAATACTTAGGATGTTATCTTTATGGCTTGAGAGCTGGGAGGGCCCTCAAAGGTCAGCTAGTCCCCCCTGCACGCTACACCCTCTCCCAATTTACAGGATCGAAACTGAGCCCCCTGTGGACTCTGGACTTAGGGAGGCCTCAGAGTTGTTGTTTGGAAAGACCCTGGTGATGGTCAAGGCCTTGGAGACTGGGCCAAGTGTGCCCCTCCTCCCTTCACTGCCCTGAGAGCCACAGCTGCACAAATCTAGCTCCCCACCGAAGTTCAGCCTCCGTCCTTGCCGCGAACAGATTAACCATCCCTTCTCATCATGTTACTTTCTTGTTTACAAACCTTTAATGATAATTCCATGAAAGAAGTCCAAACTCTGTGGTTTGGCATTCAAGGCTTTCATTGTTCCAACCGAGTCTGTCCAGCTCGCCCTTCCCCGCTCTCTGAACACGAGCTCTGTCCTGTCTCCCCGGGGCTCTTCTCTCTGGTGCTTTTGCCTCTCTGTCTGCACCTTCCTCCAACCCTTTCTCATCCTTCAAAGCCAAGTTGGCTTGTTCCCTCCTTGGAGGAGTCTTCCCTTGGTGATAGACACAGAGCATCAGAAGGACCTAAGCTTGAAAACTTGCTTCCCCTTTGGTTTGGAAAGACTATATGCAGGTTACTCAATTTCTCCTGGGCTCATGCTTCCCAACTGTGAAATGAACAAATCCACTCCCACCCAATGGCCCCCACTGTAAGGCTTAAATGGATTGATCACATGGTCAAGGACTTAGCCCAGTTCCTTGTGCATAATAGATCTGAAAGAATGTGACTGATTATTCTGATTATTGAAGTCTCTTCTTTCAATCCCCATTTACATCGAGCATCTTGTACAATATGTCTTGTAATTTATCTAAAGTCACATTTCAGATATTGGAAGGTATGCTTTAGTTTCCCCATTCACTCCACAACAGAATCACATCTCCTTCTAGCACCTCTCTTTTGCATTGTCCTTTACACAGCAGGTCCTCAAACCAGAGGCAAAGGCTAACTTTTCATGTGTGAAACCACAGACAAAAATTTACATTGCTGTCACCTCTTCCTTCTAAAAGTTGAAAATGGTCTTAAAACAGCTGATTTTCTCTAAGGGCCTCTGGAACTTAGACATATGAAAGTTAATTTGTGAAGGGGCTGATGAAGAAGATTGGTACATTTCAAATAGATCTTGGGAATCTCTGTGCTGTTTAAGGACATTTGGCCTCAATGCGCTGAGCCCATTCGATCTCAGCATTTTCCAGCACACATCATGGTCTGTGTGATGCGACTTGGGGGAAAAAAAAAAAGATTTCCTGGTGAAATGAGTTGGAAAATATTAGATTCTAATGACCCACTCATGAAGAGTCACTGGGCACATTAGCCAGCTAAAATGTGTGGGAGATCCTGTAGCAAAGAAACCGGCACTTAATCTGAAAGCCAGCTAACATCCACTAAGCTCTCAAATGCCAGGCACTTGCTAGAAGGCTCTTACAGGGATTCTCTAAGTGAATCCTTAGCATGCCGCTAGAAGATGGAAATGTTCGCTAGTAGATGGAGAAATTGAAGCTAGGATGGGTCTGAGTTCACCTGGCAGTTAAGAGGGGGGACACTGGATTTGAATTCAGGCATTTTGAACCCAGAACCAGGGCTCTGGTCCACCGTGGTGCAGTTTTTTCTACATTCCCATGTTTGCCTAACCGGGAAATAGTTATAATAACCCATGACAGCGTGTGCCCTGGCACTCACTTTGGGAAACGGAGCCTTGCCAGCCTCTGTGACTTGGCTTGTGGAGCAGTCAGGATCTTCACGCCTCTGTGCCTTTGCATGCCAGCCTCTGCCTGGATGCCCCGGTTCCTCATGCCTCTCTATGACAAGATGCTCAACCCCAAGATCTAGCTCAAGTACTAGATCCCCGCTGTCGGCAGGCTGAGGTGCACAGCACTAGTTGGTGTGCTCAGGTGCCCCGTGCACTGCTGTCGAGGTCTGACTTGTCTAGGTTGAGAACCATGTTCAGAGAGCCTTGCTAAGGTCTCTCCTGCAGAGGGGACATGGGGTTAGGACTGTTGCAGCAGGTGGACGTCTCTTTGCTCTCCCTAGCATGCATCTCTGCAGCCACCGCCTGGGCTAAGCCTGGCTCTTATCCAAAGCAGGTCAGAGGCCTGGCCTGGGTCCTCCGGCAGTTCAGTAGTTAACACCACCCCCTGCCCCTCCGAGGGGCTGCTCTCTCCTTCTGCCTCTCGGAGGCCAGGGTGTGTAGTTAGGTCACATTGGGCCTCTGTCACTAGCACCCTTTGGGGGAGAACCCTGACTTGTCCTTTCCAGGGCGCTGTCACAGCCCCCGTGACTGCGCCTCCGATGAGTCAGCTGGCTTGGGGCTTCCTTAGTAACCCCGATCGCCTTTTGTTTTCATCCTCATTGGGGCCTTCTTGGGCTCAGGGGTGGGGCCTGGCGGGTTTGTCTTCCAGAGATGCCGCCAGCCTCCACCGGAGCCCATGATGGGAAGCCACATCATGCCACACCGCGCGTTTCTAGGCCACACCCGTCCCCAGGGTGCGCTCAGGCGCCACGCAACGCTGGCCACGCCGGCTCTCCGGCTGCTTGCGATGAGGTCATGGGTGGGGCCCTGAAGACCCCCTTCCAGAGAGGGTGGGGGCTTCCCCGACTGGCCTGGGGATGGGCTGAAGGGACAGGGAAGGAGGCGAGCGTAATAATCTTGTCTGTGCAACCCGGATCCCTCTCGTAACGTTGGGTGGGTCGGTATGGATAGGAACAGCGGGAGAAGAGAAGAGACGAAATTCAGAAAGGAGGAGGACAGCGAATCGGCAGCCGTGGGTCACTCACTGCGTTCACTGAGACGATGGATAGGGAGAAGTTTAATGAATGGTGTCCCCTGACCACCCCGCAACAAGCTCAGAGAGCTGCCTCCTTATTTACAGAATGCCCTTCCTCTGACCTTAATCTCTGAGTCCGCAAGGCAGGGAAGCCACTGTAATCCACCTTACGTAACCAGAACTTGACACAGAAGGAAAACACATTCCCGAAACTGCACAGCCACGGGGACAGCAGGAAGGTAGAGCCTTTCCCTAGCCCAAGAGCAGCGGCCCTGGGTGCCTCCTCACGTTCCCCCCTCAGGCCAGGCCACCTAGACTGTAAATGTCACTACACCAGTTGGGTTTTGCAGACTGAGGCCACCAACATGTCCCCAACCACTGGAGCTCAGTCCGACCCACAGGGCTTTTTAACCTCTGCCTGGGAGCACATATGTGTGTGTGCGGAATGATCTCAGTGGATATCTGGGTTTCACACCTGGAATTCTGCCTTGGAAAGATGGGAACACTGATAACAGAGTTTCTCGGGTAAGTAGAAACGGGGCACTCCACGATTAATGCCTCTCCACCTCAAACCACCAGATGCTGCTTCTGTGACCCATGCACAGAAAAACAAGGAAATATCTTAGTCTCTGCTCCCTACCTGTTTCCAAGGCACAATTGACAAGGCAAAGTCACCCTACAGAGATGACAACATTGTCGGCCCACCGGGACTCGAATTAACAATTATCAGTCTAAATGTTTTTTTGTTTGTTTTTCCCCCGCAGGATGTATAATATCCGTAACACGTTCCCGTGTCTTTTCTAAGAAAATTCAAATGATTTATTTAACTTCCAAAGACATATGCTACAAAACAAGTTTAGTATAAGTCATTACAACCACAGTTAAGAGAAGTTTGGGAATGATGTTAACATCTACAGGAAAGTTTTCTTAGTTATAGGAATCACAGCTCGGGAAGTTGAGCTGCACATAATGGGATAAGAAAACATAGATGCTCTGACCTTGACATAAATCAGCCCATTACTACACTGACCAACACTAGGTCCATCAGATGGAGACTCTTCCCCAGGATTTTCTAAAAGAAGTGGCATTTCCAAATAGTCAAAGATATTCACAGAGATTCACGCATCAAGCAGAATAGAAAGTAGGAGAAGGCACCGCAGCTGAGGTTTCCCGACCTCTGATTTATCATTTGTTGACATTCTTTCTACAAGTTCCCTCATTTTTTTTATAAGTAGCTGTCTCAAGTCCTTCCAGTAAATATTTTGACAAAGCCCAAATAGGAGGGGGGGGGGAGAGAGAGAGAGAGAGAGAGAGAGAGAGAGAGAGGCTATAGTGCAAATGGTAGCTTACCTCTTCTGGGCATTGCTGGTATCAAACTTTTCCCCCAAACATGAGGCTTTCTTGCTTTGGTTGTCCCATGAATTTAGAAACCATTAAAAAAAATGCAAAGCAGGAATATGCTGATTACTCAGAGCTGCTCCAAAACAATGCAGAAAACGACTTGGTGAAAGATAGAGTGCTCGTCTGAGCAGGGGAAGGCGATTGAAGTGCGGTGCTCATGCTGGTGCGCGGAGTTTCCAACCGTCTTCCTCAGTTTCAACAGCCTCCCACTCCTTCTCCCAGGCACTTGCCAACTCCTATAATTTAAAGCAACTGCGATCCTTCCCATAATACTCACATTTCAAAGAGCTCACTATATACACTCGTTAGGAAGGAGCAGGAGCAAGCAGCATGCTGCAGACCCCAGGCAGAGGCAAATCAAAAGCCAGGGTCTCAGGTATCTAAACACTGCTGCTCTTTCTTACTCCCATCTGTGGCTCTCTGCGCCACCATGCTGCACGTTGCTTTTGCCTTTTAAAGTGACACCTAATGACCCAAATGGCATCATTTTGCTGGAAGAAGAAAAAAATAAAGCACTCAAGAAAGTTTCTGCCTCAACTCACAGACCGAGATACCAGAGAAGCTGTGTTTATATCTTACTTGTGCTAACCGAGTTATTCCTGTGCAACGTGTCCCTCGTTTATCTGTTTGGAAATGTCAAATAATTGTACCTGATGTTTTTATAAGATGGGAAAGTACTTGAGATGATGTTATAGTTGTTTCATTCCATATGTGAATCATAATTCTAGGAAGGATGCTTATTTTGCAAGTTTTGTCTGTGCGGTTGGATTAAAACTTCTGACATTTCAGTCTCTAATCAGAGTAAATCTTCTGACATTTCAGTCTGTAAATGTATTACAAATGTTACTATTTCCATCCCTTCTTTGACTGCCCTTCCCCCAGACACCACAAGCATTTGTGAATTCAGATTACAAACAATGTGAAGTGTGGTCAACAAACAAAGTTAATTTTTAAAAAAATAGTATATCCCCAAACAGGTCTTGCTCAGTACCTGCTACACAATAGGTGTTCAATAAATATTGAACAAATGAAATATTGCCTATGTTAAGACCAGTCAACAGTTTTTGACAATTTGGGCTTGCATATATATGTAGATGCAATAGAGATGGTTAAAATGTCAAAACTTATGCAGAAGTAATAATAGGACAATGTATGCCTGTGCCAGACTTAATAAATAGCTAGTAATAAAATCCCCTAAGTGAATAAAATTATTGGCTAAATAAACAGACCATTCAGTAGAGAATAGAAATATTGACATGGGCACAAATCATGAAACATACTCACTGCACAAAGTTATACAAACAAGTTTCAGGCCAAACCCTCATTATTTCAGATACTATAGATTCTTTCCCACTGTGTGTTTTGAGTCACCTAAAGTAACTACTATGCAATGGATAGAAAGTAATATCTCTGAATGAAATCATTCAAGGAGAGAAAGGCTCTACCACTATAGGGAGATGGTCAGGCTTTAGAATTTCTTTGTTGTGAATGCAGAGAATAAGATAGAATCTACTTTTGCTTTGGCTACTACTGAGGAGAGATCTGCAGGCCCAAGCAGCTGTCATAGGTTTGGACCCACATCTTGGATCTATAGTATATGGCTTTCTATGTGTGAATTTATTCTTTGAACCTTGATTTCCTTAACAGTGACAGATTAAATATATCAAAACAACCTATTTGAAGGAGCCTATAATCAAGGAGATAGCTAAAGATTGCGGTTAGCTGAGAGCCATAAAAGATGTTCTAGTTTCCACCTGATGTTGATACATTATTCAAAGAATCTTTGTATGCCCGTGAACACTGCGTGACGCACCTGTAAGCTCGAGCTGTAAGCACGTGTCCTTGTTAAAGCTATATGTATATAACTGGGTGAGGTTCGTTAGTGTGTGTGGGGAAGAAGAAGGTGGTGGTTGGAGTTAGAGCATTTGGAGTGATTGCTGGAGCTAGAGAGAGGAGAAGAATAAAAGACCTTTTTTCATTTTCATCCTGCCTCCGAATTTTCCTGTGGCGTTCGCTGCTCCAAGCGACTTCCGCTTCAGGCAGCGACAGGTGGCGGCCCGTACGGGGAATTCGGCGGCAAGGTAAGAAAAAAGAAAATTTAAAAAGATGGGAGCAAATATAACAAAAAGTCGGTTTATAAAAGCCATGAATGAAATTTTTGATATTGAGAACTCAGAGGATAGTGAGAAAAGTGAACAAGAAAGCATATCCTCTGACTCAGTGGAGACCAGCAAGGAGAGTAGGAATGTAAATTCAAAAGTAAGATCTGCAAAAGCCATCAGAAGCTTAATAAAATTAGCTGAGGAGTATGTACTCTCCTTAGAAACTGAAACTCAGGATACTAGTGAAAGTAATAATAGTAACAAGGAGCCAAACCATGAAAGTACAGTCTCCTCTACTGAGCCGGTTAGGAATTATGAAGCTAGTAGTGAAGAGGAATCAAAAAGCGATTCGGAGAGCACAGTCTCCAATAAAAAGAACAAAAAGAAATTAAAAAAGAGAAAAGGCCGTCAAATAGAGGAACCACTAGCGCCCTCTGCTCCTTCATGGATAGAATCCCTAACAGAAACAATAAAGAGTATGGATCAGAGTATACGTGCCCTTGAGGTAGAAATTGGCGGCCTTTCAGAGCGCTTATACGCTCTCGAACAACATAGACCGCAGGAGCACCTAGAACTGCCAGTATTTCAAAATGAACAGGGACAAAGATATCATGAGTTCCTAGACTTTAAAACAATAAAGAATTTTAAAGAGGCGGTAATGACCTATGGGCCTCAAGCTCCGTTCACATTAAGTATGATAGAGTCACTTAACACCCTAACCTTAGCCCCCTCAGATTGGAAAAGTCTATGCAGAGCGGTACTAAGTGGGGGACAATACCTAATCTGGAAAACTCAATTCCAGGAACTTTGTTCAGAAATAGCAAAGAGAAATGCTGCAGCAGGTTTCCCTCAACGCAATATAGATATGCTCACAGGGGAGGGTGAGTTCGCCGAACTACAAAATCAGCTACAATACGATCCAGGTGTGTATGCCCAGGTACACACTGCAGCTGTGAAAGCCTGGAAGACAATCTCAGGCACAGGGGATCTGCAAGGCAGCCTATCAAAAGTTATACAAGGGCCTAACGAACCTTACGCTGATTTTGTAGATAGGCTCTTAAAAACAACATCTAGAGTTTTTGGAGAAGTCGAGCAAGCTATGCCCCTAGTTATCCAATTAGCATACGAGAACGCTAATAAATATTGCCAGGATGCAATAAGGCCATGGAGAAGTAAAAAAGACTTATCAATTTATATCAGACTGTGCAAAGACATTAACGAGGCTGTTATCACAGGCAACGTAATTGCTGCAGTGATGAAAAATTCCTCCCCTCAAAATTCCCAAAGGTTTCAACCTAGAACAGGATATTCCAGACAAAATTATTATAATCAACCAAGATATGCTAAGCAATATCCCCCAAGGGTAATAAAATCAAATTCATACCGTGCTCCAGGCCGATGCCCCAGATGCAAAAAAGGTATACATTGGGCCAATCAATGCCATTCTAGATATGATATATATGGAAATGATTTATCAAGGATTTCAAAAAACGGGGCACGGGGCCCAATGCCCCGGGGCCCACAAATGTACGAGGCACTAGAGGAGGAAGGCCCTCAGATTCAAATGATTCCTCGTCACAGTCCCTCCTACCCATTAACTCCCTTATCAGAGGGACAAGAGGAAGTGCAGGATTAGATCTCTGTTCTACTGCCCGGATGGTCCTGACACCTGAAATGGGGGTTCAGCTGATTCCTACGGGAATCAGGGGACCTCTCCCTTCAGGAACTGTGGGACTAATCCTTGGGCGTAGTTCCAAAAGTTTATTAGGCTTTAATGTTATACCAGGGGTTATTGATTCAGATTATAATGGAGAGATTAAAATAATGCTAAGTACACACAGGGGCATCATCTCCGTAAATCAAGGAGACAGAATCGCACAGCTGCTCCTCATTCCCAGTCTCCATAATTCTTTTAAAAGCATGCCACAAAATAGAAATAGCAGAGCATTCGGTTCCACTGGTTCAGGACCTATGGCTTTCTGGGTCCAGGACTGTTCACGGAGGCCTATGTGCAAATTAAAAATTCAAGGTATAGAGATGGAGGGGCTGATTGATACAGGAGCTGACTCTTCCATCATAAATCTACAACAATGGCCTAAGCACTGGCCTCTACAGAAAGCCTCAACCAGTTTAAGAGGCTTGGGATACAGTAATACCCCAGCTCAAAGTGCTGTAATCTTAAATTGGCAAGACAATGAAGGCCATACAGGAACATTCAAACCCTATGTTTTAAACAGCTTGCCAGTTACCCTATGGGGAAGAGATATTTTACATCAAATGGGGCTACACCTAGCGACCAAGCCTGCAGGTGTTAAGAATAAAAATCCTACTCATAATAAAAAAGGCAAAGGACATTTTTTCTAGGGGCCACTGAGAAAACAATTTTAAAAATACCATGGCTCTCTAATAAGCCAGTTTGGGTCCCTCAGTGGCCCCTATCCAAAGAAAAATTGCAAGCGGCCCATCAATTAATTAAAGAACAATTAGAAGCAGGACACATAGAGCCTTCCACCTCTCCCTGGAATTCTCCCATATTTGTAATTAAGAAAAAATCAGGTAAATGGAGACTATTACAAGATCTAAGACAAATTAACAAAACAATGCAAATTATGGGCCCTACTCAACCTGGACTTCCTAATCCTGTAGCTATTCCAAAAAACTATTACCTTATAACCCTTGATATAAAGGACTGTTTCTTTTCCATTCCCCTACATCCTCTGGATGCCCCCAGGTTTGCTTTTTCAATTCCTTCTATTAATAATAATGGCCCTGATAAAAGATATCATTGGAAAGTATTGCCGCAGGGAATGGCAAATAGCCCTACACTGTGCCAACTATATGTGGACAGAGCTATACAGCCCATTAAAAACAAATATCAAGACCTTATGTGTCTACACTACATGGACGATGTTTTATTAGCTCACCCTAATCAACAAATCTTATTTAATATATTTAGTGAAATAACAAAAAATCTAAAAAAATATGGATTATATATAGCAGAAGAAAAAGTTCAAAGCAGATCACCTATACTATATTTAGGCTTTAAAATCATGGATACTTTTGTTAAACCCCAAAAAATTCTAATAAGTAAAGAACATTTGACCACTCTCAATGATTTCCAAAAATTACTGGGTGACATTAATTGGCTTCGCCCTACACTAAGCCTCACTACTGGACAATTAAAACCCTTATTTGACATCCTTCGTGGGAACCCTGACCCATCCTCACCTCGAACATTAACTCCTGAGGCCAGGAGAGCTCTAAAATTAGTAGAACAGGCCATTGAAAGATCCCATTGCGATAGATTTGATTTTGCACAACCACTAATATTGATTATTATTCCTTCACAATATACTCCAACAGGAGTATTTTGGCAACAGGGACCTATATTATGGATACATTTGCCTGTCTCTCCTAAAAGTACAATTGAGTCTTATACCTCCATGGTGGCTAAACTTATTCTTCAAGGACTTAAAACCTCTACTAAAATATTTGGAATTCATCCCGCTACTATTATTACTCCTTATTCATCGTCACAGGTTGAATATTTGTGCTTCAATGATAATGATTGGGCTGTAGCTAGATGCTCTACTTCTGCAAATTTTGACAATCATATTCCTAAATCTCCTATACTGTCCTTTTGTATCAATCATCCTATCATATTCCCACAGGTAATAAAAAATCAACCCATTCCTAAAGCATTTAATGTATTTACAGATGGATCCTCTAATGGTACTGCTGCAGTAGTCACTCAAAATGAAAAAATGATTCATATCACTAATCAAAAATCAGCTCAATTAGTGGAACTCGAAGCTATAATAATAGCTCTGGAAAATTTTAAAGAACAGCCTATGAATATTTTTTCAGACAGCCATTATATATTGTACATGCTGTCCCAAAATTGGAGCTAGCAGGTCCAATAGCACCACATACTCCAGCTTTTAAATTGTTTTCTCAAATCCAAAATCTCCTATGGCAACGAAAAGAACCTTTATTTATAGGTCACATAAGAGCTCACACTAATCTGCCTGGTCCTCTCCATGAAGGTAATCAAAAAGCTGACGCCCTCACTAAAACAATATTTATATTTACTACAGTACAACAAGCTACTTTATTTCATTCCCAGTTCCACGTTAACAGCACTACCTTAAGACAAAAATTTAAAATCACAAAAGAACAAGCTCGTAGAATTGTAAAAGAATGTCCATCTTGTGTAACACTCTTGCCCAATCCACATTATGGGGTTAACCCACGAGGTTTGTTGCCCAATCATTTGTGGCAGATGGATGTCACACATGAGCCAAGTTTTGGAAAATTACGATTTATTCATGTCACCATAGATACATGCTCAGGCATGATTTTTGCTTCTTTACATTCCGGAGAAAAAGTTAAAGATACTATATCTCATTGTCTGCAAGCTTTTGCTGCATTGGGCATCCCCAAAATGCTTAAAACAGATAATGGCCCTGCATATACATCCACATCCTTCAAACAATTTTGTACAAAGTTCAATATTATCCACAAAACAGGTATCGCTTATAATCCTCAGGGACAAGGAATAATTGAAAGAGCAAATCGGACACTTAAAAATATGTTACTAAAGCAAAAAGATGGAAACTGGAAAAATCCTAAGGACAGATTGGCAGTTGCCCTGTTTACCCTAAATTTCTTAACTTTAGATTCTAATGGACATTCGGCTGGAGATAGACACTGGAACCCACACCAACAACATAAACCTTTGGTTTACTGGAAGGATGTTCTCTCAGGTACATGGAAGGGTCCAGACCCAGTATTAATTTGGGGGAGAGGATCTGTTTGTGTTTTTCCAAAGCACGAATCCTCTCCAATATGGATACCATCTAGATTGATAAAGCAGGTACAAAGTCAAAGAGATCAAGACGAAGTTATTGAGGAGTCTAGATTGAATAAACAAGTGCAAGGTCAAGAGGACCAAAATGAAGGTATGGAGTGATTCCCTTAAAAGAGTTCTCCATTAAATTTACAACTTAAATTTTATTCTTCCCGGCCGGGACAAGAAGATCTCTCTTCAGTGTATACACAATTGTAATTTTTTTTTTCTCTTTTATATATGTCTTTATGTCTGTGCATTTGTCTAAATTTCATGTTAATGTGATGTCACAAATATGTTTATATGTGCGTCTGTCTAGTGTGACGTCACAAATAATTAAGCGCTTAAAAAAAAAAAAAAAAAAAAAAAAAGGTAGATAGATATAGATCCAAATAACAAATAACGTTAATTCATTTAAGCTTAGAATATTCTAATTTGATAATCAATAGATAGATAGATAAATAGATATTTATATAAGTTCAGAATATTTTTAGATAATCAATTATAATGATAATCAATTTTGATTTATAGTTGTCTCCGGGACTTCTCTTCAGCTGTGAATATGTTTAATGTTATATAACCTGATATTTTGGTGTTCCGACAGAGGATCATTTATTTGTTATTGACTTCATTTGTTTAGTAGCTGATTAATTTGAATTATTTCAACAGGTATAGGATTGCTGTGTATATAGAGACTCGAGGATTCCAGCTAACAAATTATTTTTCCAAAATGCCTTTAGCTTTTCTTTATCTTTAATGCAGTAAACACCCTCAGTTTCTCTTTGATTATTTCTGAATGTGATATTTTGCCAGCTTATGTTTGTGGGAGCTTGAGCAGCAATGTGTGTGAGCAGAGATCAACTTTTATTTTCTACTCTAATAGTTCTTTTTTTTTAGTTTGACAGCTCACCTTTTGATCTCAGTGCTGGAATAGCACTGCCTTTCCCTTAATAATGGATGCTTGAGTTTTTAGGTAGCGGGCCCTGAAGATTTGCCGGTGGAAATGTCTGGACATAAAAAAGACGGCTGCTGCTACAACTGCAGGGACCGCGGTCGCTGCAAGCATCCCTGCTGCTCAAGCATCAACAACCTCACCAGCAGTGTGGCCTCTGCTCTGCATGCATGGGGCCTCCTGAATCTATGTGTTATAACTTATGGACATTTTGATTTTCCATTATTTTGGGACATTGCGGGACAATGCCTTGCGGGTATTTGTCTAAGAGAACTCAGTGCGTTACTTGATGAAACTAAGGGCAGCTGATTGGCTTAAAGAACTTGATACGCTATGGAAACTTGGCTCGTCAGCAGTAGGCTTGCCGCCTTAAAGCCGCAGCAGCATCTCCTAAAAATTGGACGGCTGTTAGTCAACACACAGTCGATCCTGAAGGGCTCTATTGGATGGCTGGTTAGCCTATGACGGGTAAGATCCCCAGAGGGGGACAACCTAAGACACGGCACAGTCGCACGGGACAGTCTAATGTGGCCGGCATGTCAACCTAACCAGGAGTCAGGACAGCCTAGACTCCCATGACGGGTAAGAATGTCGGTTGCACATACGTCCTAGAACATCCCCTCTTTTAAAACTAAAAAATGAAGGAGCCTATAATCAAGGAGATAGCTATTCAGCTGAAAAAAAGATGTTCTAACCTGATGTTGCATTATTCAAAGAATTTGTATGTAACACTGGTGACGCACCTGTTAGTGAGACCTGTTAAAGCTATTTTATATAACTGGGTGAGGTCGTTAGTGTGTGTGGGGAAGAAGAAGGTGAGTTAGAGCTGGAGGCTGGAGCTAGAGTTTTTCATTTTCATCCTGCAATTTTCCTGTGGCGTTCGCTGCTCCAACGATTCCGCTTCAGGCAGCGACACCTTTTCTTATATATATCTGAAAATTCTAATTAGGCCTTTGTAATAGGTACTTAGTGAGACCTATTTTATGGTCACTGAGACTGATGTTTGTGCAGCTGCTCTAAATACAATATTGACCCTTCACAAAACCCTCACTCAGTGACCTTGGCCCAATAGTTATAAATGAGTGGCCAGGGAGCTGATCCAGAGGCTGGAAAAGGTAGAGTTCCACATTTCACAGAGGCATAACACTGAGTGGCTTTGACAGTTACGACAGCTCAGAAGGAGAGATGTGCTGAGTAACTCTGTAGCTCCAGGGCAGGGGGTGGGGAAAAGCATGAGCTGTGTGTGTTTCCTACCGCGACTGCATTTGTCCAGTTGTTTCCAGAGTGCGACAAGCCCAGGAAAGAAATCATAAACAGGAATGGAAATAGGGAGAGAGGGCATTTGATGGCTTGTAGGAACCCATCAATTCTCGAGGGGCTACACATCGAGATTGATAAAACTATATTGCTCAAAATTCCTGTAAGCCTGTACTCAAAATGTCTTTCAAGACCCAAAACAGCTTCCTCCACCAGCAGGAGGAATGTAGTGGGAGTGTGGAGGCCGCTCCCCGACACGCCCATCCACGGTGGCCAAAGGGAGCAGGGCATGGGACTTCCAGGGAGCTGGCAGCTGCAGAGAAGAACGGTCAAGGGAGCTTCTCCCCAGAGCAAGCCCAGGGCTAGGACCTCCTCCACCCACAGCAACGAGCCTTCACTCTGCCTGGCCAGACAGGGGTCGGTGGCTGCCACGCATTTCCCATCCTTCCCTTTCTGCATGGGAATTTGTATTGTGATTATCTTGTTGCTCTTACACCCTTTGGAGGGAGGTAGGGGGAGGGGAGGGGAGGGAGAGGGAGGTGTTTTGCCTGATTTGTTCATAGATCACTTTTGTTTCAGTTCCTAGGTCAATGGATCAAGAGCTGGTCACATCTGGACTATGCAGAGACCTTCGCAACCCAGAAGCCCTTGCTGTGATCAGATGCCATTGGGGGTTGCTTTAGACTTGCTGTGTGGGGGGGAAGAGAGAAGAGAATGGACCCTTGGTGGCCAGCACGTAAACGGTGCAGATACCTTTAGCATTGGCTTCTATAGATAGGGTTAGGGTTTCCTCTATACTTCCCAGCTTTCCTTCCAGGGAGGTTGGTGGATAAAGTTGATTTCTGGCTAATGCCATTCATGCAAAAGTAGTGGGGTACCTCTGGGCTGAAGTAGCTTAGATCTGGGGTGCTGCTCCCTGTTCTTTCTCTCTCCTCTATCCACCTGGAAGGAAGCAAAAGACTCAGAGGAGGCGTAGAAGGAACCTCAAAGTTGAGGCCTCCCTTAGCAGATTGCTGCCGGGGGCAGCTGCCTACCCGCACTGGACATTGTTGGACACTATATAAGCTCATGTTGTGCTCCTCCGCTGGATTTTGGGACACCTTTGTCCAAGTTAGAAGTGCCATTTGCTCTTACCAATAGAGTCACCTAAAAAGATTCTTAGATGATATAGATGAGATCAGTCAGATATAGACATAGATACATAGAATCAGAACAGGGCCCGACACAATCATAAGTACTCAATAAATGATAGATATGTTAAAAACCAGCTTTTCAAGGTATTAGTGACGCAGCACATTCTGTGTCATCAACATCTCCATCTCCTCCTAAGCTTTACTTTCCCCCGCTTTGTTTATTACTATTTTGTGACAAGAACACTTAAGATCTATATTCTTGGCAACTCTTTAAATGGGTAGTAGAGTTATCTGTGTATGCTCTGCTGTGCAGTGGATCTCCAGGGCTTGCTCATCTCGAATGACTGCCGCTTTGAACCCTTTGATAGATACCTTTTTATTACTACAAATCTCCATCCTCTTGCTCTTACACAGATAACACAGCCATGTGCCAGGTGTGAATCCTTGTACAGAGTTCATAAATTGTTTACTACTGGGCTAAGCAAATTGAAAACCCTGGAAAAATTCGTGAGAGAAACAGAAATGGAAAACAAAATTTACTCCCCATCCTTTAAACATACGTAAATGTATGCAAGACCACCCCAGGAGTTACCCTTGAGTTTCATAAGGCATCTTTAAATCAAGGGCTAAAGGAGCTGTAAACTCCAAGGTATGCATTAAGTCCCCTCCTTTGCATTTAGCTCTTGTAAACCCCACTAGCCCTAACATTTGTTTTGCTGTGTTCTGATGTTGACTATTATAGGATGCTCTTAAGTGGAAATAGGGTTAATTCCCTATGGATACTCTCTGAGAGAGATGTTTTCTAAAAATGCCCTTCACTCTGTCTTTCCCACTGGCTTTGAGCTGCTGGGAACAGAGGGACAGAGGGTCCAGTTCAGACATTTTTGTTTCTACCTCAGGTATTTGGAATATTTCCACTGGAAAGTGGCTTTCTTCATTCCACAAACCCAAAGGGCAGGGCCTGTTTCTTTTCTACCATTTTAAAGCAACAGAGACAATAATTGTAACCATTTGCCAAGTACTTACTATGCACTAGGCACTGTTTTATGTGGCAACAAGCATCCTAACTCGTTTTATCCTCTCAACAGTCCTGTAGAGCAGATGCTAACCTTACCCCCATTTTACAGATGAGGCACCTGAAGAACAGAGAGGTTCAGTGATGAGCTCATAGTCACAGTCAGTAAGAAGCTAATCTGAGGCTGTCTGGTTCCAGCAATCCAAGCTTTTAAATGCTGGTGAAAACACATACTTCATGCCAAGTAAAGAGAAGGTGCTCAAAATAGGCATTTTCCTCAGTGTTGATGGCCAGATGGACATTTGAGATGACTATGGATTACTTCTGAGAGATGTTCCACATTGCTGCAGGTTGTTATTCTTGGAAAGCATGCACGCTCCTATCTGAATGTAATTATACAACTTGAACTTTTTTTTATATTAAACTCTGTGCTCTTATGGTTAATATTATATTTTCTCCTTGGCTTAGGGGCAGCAGCCAAGTTTCAAATTGTATCTTGAGACCCAGGTGGCTTCATCTGGATTTTATAAGAAAGTCTTTTGCTACATTCTGTCAAACATGGGAAGACATCAAGGCAGAGGCCCAGAGAGAAACAGTCCTTGTGGAGAAACTCCATCTTCATCTTGGAAGGCCTTCTGCAGGTTTGGAGATTGGAGATTCACCAAAATGATCTCCATTCGGAGAGGTGCGAAGGACCCACCAGCTGCAAGGTGAAGCCACTTAGGAGGTTCTGCCCCTTCTCTATGTCAGAAGATACACAGTGCCCGGTGTGTGCTTGTTGATGTTGGGTATTGGGGACACAGAGGAGGCAGAAGTTGTTTCTCTGTTTGTAGTCTCTGAAGTCATTCTTCATGGATGCTGGTCATGGTGAATGCTATTGTTTGGATCTTGGATTGTCCCCCCCCCCCCCACCGCGTTGAAACCTTGGGCCCCAGTGTGGCACTTTTAGTAGGTGGTGGAACCTTTAAGGGGTGGGGCCAAGTGTGACGTCTTAAGGTCTCTGGAGATACGGCTTCACAGGCGATTGTGGGAACCCAGACACTTCCTCTTCCTCTTTCTTTGCTTCATGGCCATGAGGTGAGAGGTTTTTCTCTGCCACATGCCCCCACCTTGCCATAAGCCCCCTCAAACCAGGACCAATTGATCAAGGACTGAAACCACCCAAGGTGCGATCCAAAATAACCTTTTATCTTCAAAAGTTGATGATCTCAGGTGTTTTGTTGGAGTAATGGAGAACTGACTGATTCAGTGAGCAGATGTGAAGGTATCTTTTTACTTTCTTGGTGATTTAAGGCAGCAGATCAGTTCATTGCAGATACTGAAAACTAGAAAAAGAGACCAGGGAAGATCTATTTGTAGACTGTGGGACCATCTATTCCAAAGAAGACTTGAGAGTGTCCTAATTCGTATTCTCACTCTGTTCACGATCATCTGCACAGCCTTGGCACATGGTTATGCCACTTTTGCCTGACTATTCCCAGGGTAAGGGAGCCATGGACGTCACAAGGCATTAAAATAGTTCTCTGGGCATCCGTGAAGGTGCCTGCTCTATTTTCTGCATATAAGAGCTTTTCAAATACCCAAGAGCAGCTCTCAGCCTCTCTCCTCCCTAGGAACTTTGTCTTCCTTTCTTCAAGTTCAATGATTCTGGCTTTTTCAACTGTTCTTCATGCAACATGATTTCAATTAGGTTAACCAACTGGGTTGGCTGCACTCCAGTGAGCTGATACCCAATTCATGGTGAAATGACTCATGAGCAGGGTGGTAAGGTGACCGAGACCAGCCATCTGAGTTACAGTCTCAACTGTGCTACCAGCCTTGAGAAGTCACTTTTCTACTCCTGGGCTCTGAGTATGTGGCTACCTTCACAGGATCTCCCTGCGGAGCTCTTCTCGTGAGTCAGCTATTCCCCATTTAGCACCCAGAGGACAATCCAACCTCTCCCCTGGCATGATCTTTTTTTAATGCCTGTTAGCTCTCGCTTTCTGGAAATAGTGCATTCCCTTCGTGTTTAATATCCCTAAAGCAAAATTAATTTCCCTCAGATCTACTCTTCCTGAGCTGCCTAGTTTCATCATTAATACCACAATTCTCTCAAGTGCTTAGGATTTTCAACATATGTTATTGGTTTTATTTCCTCTTCTTTCCCGAGATATCCCATCATCAAATCTTGAATGTCCTTTCTTTATTATATCTTTAAAATTGGCATCCCGGGGCACTTCTATTTATTACAATTACTTTTTAACCTTAGTACTTCCCTGGGGTATTTTCTGTGGAATTGTATCTTGAAATGTTCTATGGAAAGGACGCATGATAAAATAAGTTTGAATGATACTAGCTATATATGGAAATCTCAGGAAAGGTGTATGGATTAACTATTTCTATGTTTAAAAATTCCCTCAAACTTAGTGTCTTAGGACAGTGACAATTTATGACTCCTAACAAATCTGGGCTCTCAGACAGTCTGCTGCCTTGACCATGCTGGGTTAGGCAGTTCTGGTCTTCTTGAGACTGACTCAGTCTTCCCACTGGATCTACGGTGGCATCGATTAGGGCATCTGGCTCTGTTCCAAGTGTCTCATCTTCCCACAGGATACTCTGGACATGCCCTTATGTAGTTATAAGAGTCCAGGAGAAGAGTAGGAATATGCAAATGCTATTTCAGATCTTTGCTTGTATCAAGTTTGCTGTTGTCTGGCCAACCAAATCTATGTTCATGTCCAGAGTCACTGTGAAAGAATCTACCAGAAGACATGGTGTCTTACTCTCTTCTCTGTTACTGTAACAAAACACTTTATAAAGTATTTTCTTTTTTTTTTTTTTTTTGGTACTGGGGATTGAACTCAGGGGCACTTGACCACTGGGCCACATCCCCAGCCCTTTTTTGTATTTTATTAGAGACAGGGTCTCACTGAGTTGCTAAGTGCCTTAGCCATTGCTGAGGCTGGCTTTGAACTCACTATCCTCCTGCCTTAGCCTCACAAATTATAAAGTATTTTTATGAAGTAAGAAGGCTGGGTGCTTTATAAAGTAAATAGGTTTATTTGATACATGATTCTGGTGGTTGGAGGGTCCAAAGATCATGGCACCTTCTTATTTCTCTCATGGCAATGTCCTGGTGAGGGCTCCCTGGCTGTATCACAACATGGTGGAGAAACAGAAGGGGAGTGGATGCCAAGTATGTGGGCTGGGGTCTCTTTGTGACAACCCATTTCCACGAGAACTGACTAGGGTCCTGTGAGAACTCCATGAATCTGTTCTAAGGGTGCTATCTCCCACTGGGCTTCATCCCTTGCAGGTATCACCACCTCCTCATCACCACACTGGCTCCAAGTCTCTAGCATATGAACCTTTGGGGGACACACTCAAACCTTAGGACACAGACACAGGAAGGCATGAGAAATTAGTTCCATGGAACATTCAGGCTTCTGTTAAACATGTATTGCCCGTGTTTTCCAAAGAAACATTTTTTTTTTTTTATTTTTTAAATTTTTAAAGCACATCATAGAAACATTGTGCACAACCAGAAGGAGGGTTTCTAAGGTAAGGAAACTCATGGGGAGAGGGAAACTATTCCTATCCCTCTGCTTACATCTTCAGCCCACAGGAAAGTAAGATAATACTACTGCTAACCTCACACCCCCTTTTTGTGGTACCAAGAATTGAACGCAGGGATACTTAACCAAGAAGTCACATCCCCAGCCCTTTTTATTTTTTATTTGGAGACATGGTCTCACTCAGCTGCTGAGGCTGGCTTTGAACTTGTGATCCTTGTGCCTCAGCCTCCTGAGCTGCTGGGATTAAATGTGTGCACCACCACGCATGGGTACTGCCTCCATTTTTCATGATTTTTCTTTCCCTTGTGTAGTTTTCCTCTAAGAGAGGAGTTAGAATTTGCTTGATCCAAAACTGAAATTCACTGGCCACAGAAGGTTCGTGCTTTCCTCTTCTGTGGTAGACCAAGAAATTATCTCTTCTCAGGTTGGACCTTCCTCTTGTCTGCATTTTTCACTCTTGGTCTCTAATGTGGTGAATTTTCAATTTTCTGTTTTCATACAGGGAGAGGCAAATCATCTCCCCACAAGGTGAGTTCACAATTCTGTAATTCTGCTTCAGGATTTTGGTCTATACAGTTGATGGATGGCAATTATCAAGAATACAAATAATAGTAAGTGTTGGCAAAGATGTGGGGAAAAAGGTACACTCATACATTGTTGCTGGGATTACAAATTAGTGCAACCACGCTGGAAAGCAGCATGGAGATTTCTCAAAACACTAGGAATGGAACTATCATGTGATCTAGCTGTCCCACTCCTTGGTGTATATCAAAAAGATCTTAAACCAGCGTACTATAGTGACACAGCCACGTCAATGTTTATAGCAGCACAATTCACAAGAGCCAACCAAGGTGTACTTCAATAGATGAATGGATAAAGAAAATGTGGTATATATACACAATGGAGTATTATTCAGACATAAAGAAGAATGACATTATGGCATTTGCCATTAAATGGATGGAACTGGAGACTATCTTGCTAAGTGAAATAAGCCAGATGCAAAAAGCCAAGATTTGAATGTTTTTTTCTGATATGTGGAAGCTAGTCCAAAGGAGAAGGAGTGGGGGGGGGGCAGAAAGGGAAGGGTAAAGGGGGGATTCCATCAAAATAGAACATCAGTGGACTAGATGCAGGGGATTAGGGGAAGGGAGAAGGGGTGGGCTAAGGGAAGAATAGTGAACAAATCTATTCTAACTTTTCTATGTACGTATTTGAATATACCACAGTGAATCTCACAGTGATGCACAAGACAATAACTATATTAAAAAAAGCTAAAAGTAAATGGCAGAAAGACAGATCAGTAGAGTGGATGGAAAGGAAAGGGGATACTGGGGAATGAATCAGAGCAAATTATATTCCATGCTTTTATAATTATGTCAAAGTGAATCCTAATGGTATGTATAGCTAAAATAATCAATCAATCAACCAAGAAAGAAAGGAGGGGGAAAAAGAAAAGAAAGAAGTAAAGAAAGAAAACATGAAGGGAAGAAAGAAATCAACTGGCTTCTGCATTGGCTTTACAGATCGGGGCATGGACAGCTGGATGGCTGTGCTTACTTCTATTTTGAAGCACAAGCCTTGTGTTTTAACACTATTCTCAGAGACTAGCTCTTCTCCCCAACCAGAGGTAGTATTAATGGGCACTCTCTCAGCTATTAATAAAAGCATGACTTTATTCCTCACTTGGCTACTAATTCTAGTTTGCATAGCTCTCTTGGCAGAGTGCAGCATTGCTTACAAGGACATTCAATTCTTTCAAGCTGCAGTCATTTATCTCACTCACAGGGTACTTACCGTTTTCTGCTTTATGTCATATTTCTTCATGCATGAGACTTTTTTTCTGTCCTCAAGTAGAAGTTTCTCAAGAGCTGGAATCATGTCTTGAACTTCCTCATAGCTTTCTAATACCCGTGGTGCCTCACATAGGAGCTTGTGTTTATATACCTATTTAAAAAAATAGCCAAATGAAGCCACAAAAGTTATGTTGTGAAAATACGGCCAGACTTCAGCAAATTGAAGGCATGTATGCAGGTTTTTATCCACTTTCAAACAATCATTAAATGCTACCAGATACAGTGCTTGGGACAGGATGTTGCGTATCATGAATCCTAACAAGGAAAAAGACCGTGAGAGATTGAAATGATTGCATTTTGATGGTAGTTTATTGCCAGAATGAAAGAGGAAATGGGAAGAAAGTCAAGAAAACATTGTTGCTTGGATTTGGTTTCAGGGATGGACAAATCCTTGGCTCAAACTTTTGTTTTGCCTCCACAGATAAACTTAGACTTGATTATGGAGTGTGATTCTTTCAATTCACAAAGGGTCAAAATAAAATGTGTGAGAGGATAAATCTTCAAACTTATTTTAGGGTTAGCCAGGCCTTGGTATAATATATTTTCACTGATAACAGTGGTTCTTTAAATTTGCATCATACTTGATTGTACAAGCTTCATTTTTCAAACCAAAGTCCTAGACTATATTTAGAAGAAAGCCAATAGTTTAACAATATAAAGCATATACAAATGCACACTTTTTAATGTTATTGAAGTTTACAACAATTGTAGCATGAATATGATGAATTCTTGTTGGGTAAATTCTGCTCTTGGAACTTAAGCTATTAATTCAAATCCAGTCTCAAGCATATTGACAAGAAAGGTAGATTTATGGAAAGTTTTGAGGGTAAATGTTGGCAGAGACTGCGTCACACAGGGCCAGGGTTTGGGTATAGACTGGGAATTCTTCAAGGGTCCATGTGTTAGATGTGTGGTCCTCAGGGTGGTGTTAATGGGAAGTGGCAGGACTTTAAGAGGCAGGGCCTTTGGGGCAGTCTTAAGGTCATTGGGAGCATGTCCTTGAAAGAGATCAAGGTATTTCTTGAGCAGCCTCTTGACAAGAGAGGATGGTTATAAAAGGAGCAAACTTGGCCTTTTCCCTCTCTTCTTCCTACCTTATCATATGATCCTTTTTCCCACACAAATTCCACCATCTGCCACAATGTCCTCACTAGAGTCAATTTGATGCTGATACCGACCATGCCCTCAAATCTCCAGAACTCTGAGCTAAAGGCATCTTCTTTTTCCCCATAAGTTAACTTGTCTCAGGCATTTTGCTATGATAAGGAATCGCTGACCAATGCACACACTAAAGAGCAAATTTTAATCCAAGTTTGCCATTACAAGGCTGCAATGAATTGAATTGTGTTAATTCCCCAAATTATACGTTGAAGCCTCCATTCACACTGTGATGGCATTTGGAGGTGGGATCTTTGTGGGGTAGTTGGGTTCAGATGAGGTCGTGAGGATGGGCTCCTGATGGGATTAGTGCCCTTTTAAAAGGAAATACTGGAGGGCTTACTTCCTCTTTTTGACATGCAAGGACACAGAGAGGAGGCAGCCATCGGCAAAGCAGGAAGACAGCTATCATTAGGGAAATGAATCAGCTGGTAGCTTGATCTTGAGCCTCTCTGCTTCAGAAATGTGGAGAATGAATTCCTGTTGTTGAAGTCACCCAGTATATAGTATTTTGTTACTATAGGAGGATTAATATAGGATGTTGTTGGTAATACCACCAGGACACCAGGTGTAAACTAGGACTGTTCTCGAATAGAATATGGAAACTCTACCCATTAAGCTTCCCTCTTGTGCCTGACTCTAGGTCTCCTCTCTTCCAATCTTGAAAAACGTATTAAATGCTCATGCCATCAGGGAAATGCAAATTAAAAATATTGTGAAGGTAACACTACGCACCTCCTCTCATGGTTAGAATGTCAAAGACTGATAATACCAAGAGCTGAGAAGTGTGTGGATGAACCAGAACTTTTGGGCAATGCTGGTGGGAATTTAAGTGGCACTACCTAAGTGGAGATGTGTTTGACACTTTCATATAGAGCTAAATATACCCTTATCATGAAACTCAGAAATTTTCTTCTGAGTTTTTTTCCCCCCAGAATGAATGAAAAAGTATGTATATAGAAGTTAATAGGAAAATATTCATAGCAACCTAGCTCATAATAGCAAAAAGAAGAATTGGAAATAAAAATATCCTGCTTTAAGTGAACCAGCAATTTGTAATACATTCATATTATAGCTATATGATAGAACACTGTTAGGCAATAAAATTAGAAAAAAAAAACACAAATGTTCATTAATAGGTGAATGGATAAGCAAATTATGGTAAATCCCTACAATGGACTAGTACTAAGGAAAACAAAAAAGCTGGTATGTGCCGTGTGTTACTTGGATAAATCTAAACCACTAGGAAGCCAGACACAAAGAGAATGTGAGGTAAATGATCCCATTACATGAAATTCTGGAACTTCCCAAACAAGTCCATACTGACACAGGGGTCAGTGGTTGTCTGGAGTAGGTGTGGGGGGGGGGAGGTGAAGGCCAGGGGCTCCAGGAAGGTTCTGGAGTTATGGGAGCACTCCACATCTTATATTGTTGGGAGTCGTCATCAAGGGTCTTGTCACAGCTCATGGATCCATACATGGGAAATGGCTGTGTTTTATCATGTGTGAAATAAAGCTGATTTAGAAAAGAAAAAAAAAAAAAAGCATAATTCTTGGGAATAATTTCTGCAATGATCTTGGGGGTTCTCACCTTTCGCATCAGCTTGCATATATTCTCCTGAACAGCGAAGGTCACAATCATTGGCAAAAACTCTATTTATTGATCTCCAAACCTGACTTGGGACATCCTTGGTTCACTGCACCACAAATACATGTCTGAAAAACGTTAGAAAGTCTTGAATTGTGCCGTGGTTTGCAAGTTGTTTTGAATTATTACCTGTAAGCTTATTTTACATATTTAATTTGTGTACTTACCTAGGCATAATGTTTAAAACTAAAAATTCCAAAACTTTTGTTGAGTCCAGACACCTTGACCTTGGGACTGTTTTGCTGATCACCTTTATTGTTTATTTTAAGCCTTCACTTGTCCTGGATTAAAATGCCACATAATAGTAAAAGTGCAGCCTTGAAGTAACTAAGCACCAAATTCTGTGAGGATTGGTCATTAAATTATCCCAACTATAAGCTGCCAACATAACTCAGAGGGTGGAGACTGGCATCTGGTGGCCAGCTGCTCTGACTCCATTTAAAAAAAAAATTAAAAAAGACTTTAAAAGCCTTCCAGATGAAACAAAGTATGCAGGTGGCATCATTTAACTTCATGACGTGACTCACCAGGCTTCAGAAACTGGGTCCCCGAGAGCTTTCCATCTGAGCTGTTAAAATGTCGAAGGAGAAAGTGGCTGATGGCAGAGTGAAGGATTTGCTTCCCTTTTCTCAGCAGGACTTGAGTCCTGTAGCTGGGAGGGGTCCAGTCCATTACTGAGCCCATTGCCCCTCCAGGCAGGAGGTGGGACTGTGCAGAAAGTTGTCAACACAGAGTTCATCCTGGCCACCTCTTCCTGGCCAACTCTGATGCCACCACCTCTGCTCAATGCTTAGATCCAGCTCTCCACCCAGCCCCCTGGATAACAGCACAGCCCCAAGTTCCCGGAGCTGCGCATTGCTTCTGGGCGATGGCTTCTGGTCATCTGGACTCTCCTTTCCAGTTATCCCTCTCACCTCTCGCTGCTGTTTCTAGGGCTGCATCCTGGAACCAAAGGGCCATAGTTATTTTGCTCCAATGAGGTGTCCCAAAATCCGAGGCTCAGAAGTGGTACGTGACATTCCCAGTGGTGGCAGCCGAAGCCAGGTCTAGAGTCCCTGTTTCCTGCCCACGTTGCCCCTAGGGTGTGGTTTGAGGCCTTTCTGAGCAAAGGTCCCTGATCCAAGAATATCTCCTCAAAAGTCATTTAAATGCCATCTGTTCCTGTTTGCTCCTATAAACGGAACACTCCTCTGGAAGGGTTTCCTGGACCTCTAGACCAGCCACGGTCATGAGCGCCATCAACGCCTGGAGTGTGCAGCTGCCACCTGACTGTTGACATGCTACTCCAGTGTAGACAGTGGTTTCAGTTCATCTCATTCATTAGCGAGAAGCCTGTCCCATAGCAAGTCACCCCCTAAGTAATTACTAAAAACAAAATTAATGAGTCATTATTTCAGTCACTTGTGCTTCAATAAAGATGAACTTAATACCAGAGTTCCTTTTCTAATAAACAACTGAAAATGACCTCTCGAAGTATGTAGAAATGATATTTGGAGGAAGGAGAAAGGGAGAAAATATGCTTGCTTTTTAATCAGGGCCTTGGGGTTAAATTCCAGCTGTTCTGTGCACAGCCATGTAACCTTGGGCAGGATTCAGGCCCCCGGAGGCTCAGCTGCTCCATCCTCAAAAGGAAGTCACCCCACCATACCTAAGCTGCTTGGAGAATTTAATGACACAGTGCACACACAAGTCCAATCTCTGCACTGCAATTGTCACTGGTTTTGTGACTGTTTCTTGTACCATACAGTTTAAGAACTGACAGCGTGAATGAATAAATGATTCTAAACACTGTAAAATAGCTCTTCTAGAGCTTTCATGAGAATTATGGATGTGGTAGGTGGAATTCAAAGGTAACCTTCCAGACTCCCAGGGAATGAGGGTGGAACATCTTTTAGGAGTCCAGAAGGGCTGCACCTTAATCCCAGATGCCTGTGAATGAGGTGAAATATCACTAGTGATGTCTTATTATGTGATATCACTGACTTTACAGCAGAGAAGGAAGGATCTCAGTTCTGCAATGTGAGTGAGTGAAAATAAATTCTGCCAGCAACCTCAATGAGCTTGACACTGATTTCTCTGCAAGGCCTTCAGACAAGAGCCCAGCTTGGCCAACACCCTGATCTCATATTTGTAAGAGTACAGGATGCAGCCAATTCTTATTCCACGCTGCTCCCAACTCTGACCTACCGAACTACAAGCTGATAAATAGGTATTGTTTTCAATCGCTATGCTCACGGTAATTTGTTACAGAGATAAAGAAAATGAATGCGCTTGAGGCTTTTGCCAGGAAGATGCTTCTGACTCAGCAGGTCTAGGTGGAGTCTGGGATTCAGCATTTCTGACAACCTCTAAGGTGATACCAGTGCTGCTGAGCAGCAAGACTAAAGATATGCGTGACAATGCAGTCACTTGCTAGGGCTTGGATAGATGCCTGCAGAGGTCCGTGTGTGTAAAGGCTTGGTCCTCAGGGTGGGACTTTTGGGAGATGGTGGAACCATTATGAGACCTAGTGGGAGGTCCTGCATTCATTAACACATGCCCTCTAAGGGGACTGTGGGACTCTGGTCTTTTTCTTTTCCTGTTTTTCTTTGCTTGCTGGCTCAGGAGGTGAGCAGTCTGCTCTGCCACCTACCCCTCAGCCTACTATGTGCCACCTCACTAGAGGACCAATGCACTGGGGCCACTTGGTCTTGGATTTCAACCTCCAAAGCCTTGCATCTAAATAACCCTTTTCTCAGCTGTTTTGTTATAGTGATGATAACTGACTAATATATTAGTCAGATTTTTTTTTCCCTCTAATAATATTTCAAGTAGAAAATAAGTATTTTCTTTTCCTAATAACCTTTTTTTCTTAGGAACATTTTATATTTATTTATTTATTTATTTATTTATTTTGGTACCAGGATTGAACTCAGGGGCACTTGACCACTGGGCCACATCCCCAGCCCTTTTTGGTATTTTATTAGAGACATGGTCTCACTGAGTTGCTAAGTGCCTCACCGTTGCTGAGGCTGGCTTTGAACTCATGATCCTCCTGCCTCAGCTTCCCAAGTGCTGGGAATACAGGAGTGTGCCACCGTACCCTGCCATTTTATATTTATCTTATTTAACAAATTCAATTGTCTCTCCAGAGTGTAATGTGATGGAGTGGAGAGAGCAAGGGCTTTAATGTCCTTCACCTGGGGCCAAATTCCATCTCCCTTTGGATAAATTATCTAAAGTTTGGGAGTCTCAATGTCCTCATATAAATGGGCTTACAAAAGTCTTCTCCAGGATGTGATGGTCAGTTTTATGTGTCCACGTGGCTAGGATACGTTGCCCAGTTGTTTTGGTCAAACACTAATCTAGATGTTCCTGGGGGCGTCTTTTGTAGATTGATTCAACATCTATCATGAGTTTACTTTAAGCAAGCAGATTAGCTTTGATAATGTGAATGAGCCTCTTGCAATCGGTTGGAGGTTTTAGAAGGAGAGACTAAACATTTTCCAGGAAAGAAGGGATTCAGTCATAAGATAGTAAGATAGAAATCCGGCCCTGTGTCTAGCCTGCTGGCCCAACCCAGAGAGTCTGGACTTGCCAGGCTCACAGTCGCATGAGCCAATTCCTTAAGCTCTCTCTCCCTTCTCTCCCTCTTTCTGCCTCCCACCTCCCCTCCTTCCCTTCCTCTCCTAGGCTGTTTCTCTGGAGAACTCTGATCATTACATAGAAGTTAAAGGGAATATTGGCATGTGCTGGAAGTTCCTTTGAGGGCCCTATATCTGAAGTGCGAGGCACCAGGAGTGTTTTAGATTTCAGATTTTGGAATATTTGCATATGTATAATGAGATAACTTGGGAATGGGACCCAAAATCTAAACACAAAATTCATGTTTCTTATACTTCTTACATATACACAGGCTTGAAAGTAAGTTTACACAATACTTAATGTGTCTGCGTTTTGATGACACCTGTCACGGGAGTTCAGGTGTGAGTTTTTACTTGTGGTGTCACGTCAACCCTCAAAAAGATTCTAGATTTGGAGCATTTGATTGTGGATTTTGGGGTCAGGGATGTTCATTCTGTGTTAATAGATAGTCCTTATTATTTTTAATTTAGTGTTGTTCCACGTGCAACAAAATGACAGGAATTCCTAGTGGATTCCAGTATTTCACGCCCCATATCTGGTCACATCTGTTGGTGATACACTCAATTCCTTTCCCTATTCAAAGGAGGAGTGTGGTAGAGATTCGACAGTTTCCCAAATTATAGCTGATGGAGATGATTATCTTTGGCATGCAGCCAAATTGGGGATCAGGTTATAATAACTCTGTAAGGGGACCTGAAAGCAATTGTTGCAAAAGGTTGGTCAGGAAGGAAGTGCGTCTCCTGAAATGAGGCCAAGCATCATCATGATAATGGTGCTGGCTGTCCACTTTGAAGTCCTTGTTCTGATTGTCCACATCTGCCTTCCAATGGGCTTTGTCAACAGCTTTGCAAACCAAAGAAACCAAGGGTGGGTTGGCAGTGCTGGATGCAGACAGAACAATTGCTTCATGTAGGAGGAAATTAGAAGTGCCCACATTGAAAAATAGCAGCAATCTAGTGTATTTGTATAGCTTTTGCAGCGTAAGAAGTTTTCCATTATCTCATCTAACGTTCTCCAGTAGAGTATTGTTATCTTCATTTATAATGAGGGCAGGGGTGCACCCAGACAATGGTTCTTCTCTGCAAGTTTACTCAGCAGGACAAATGCAGCCCTTAGACTGAGCCCAGTTCTGTCTGATTTTGGGATCAGCCCTTTTCCTCTGTAACATCTTGTACCCATCTTGTTATGCTGTCAGCATATCCCAGGGGGTTGCCAAAATCATTGGCATCCAGGGATAACAGAAATTTTCCTTTGATCTTCCTTTCTAGGGTAAGTGAAGAAACCTATGAGCAGGGAGAAACTAGAAGGGCAGGGGGCTTTGGTTGCTGGAGGCATTGTTTTATGACCAGGGCAGGAAGGAGGAGGAGGGGGGGGTGGAGGATGGGGGTTAGGAAATGCATGACAAGGCTGAGGTTATTAGTGCTCCAGAAACTAGGTCAGTTATGTTAAAGGGAGGATTAGGGACTTTTAATATGGACCAAACAAAAATTCTCAGAAAGAAATAAATCTTGGTGATGAGGTACATTAACAAATGCTGGAGAAGCTCAAACTCATATTTTTAGGCCAGGGATGAGAATGGCAAGAAAATGGTGAATTCTCTTTCTTTGTGTACAGGTCAAGGCAGAGTCAAGGTCATTCTGGAGAAGTGAGGAGTCTGGCCAAACCAGACACTTCAGGCCAAGTTCTTGAGGACACTAGTCTTTCATTCCCAGTTCTAGGACAAAACAGAAATATCCTCCTCAGTCAGAAAGTAAAAAGTTCATGATCTCTCTACCTGGGGAACCTGAGGAACCAAAGCTAAAGCCCAGCTCTCCCTTCTAAGTTGGAGAAGAGAGAAGCCCTTGATATCGAGTAGAAGCCCACTGCTGCAAAATTTTGCCCAACACAAGAAGCGGTTGAAGTGGAGGAGGTCTGGGCAGGGCCAGGCCATCACCTGCAGGGCACCAGAATGGATAGATCAACCAAACCAAAGGCTCAGCTCTCGATTCTTCCTCCTCCTCCCGATATCCCAGATTGCATCACTTTTAAGCACTTTTCTGAACTATTTTGCAGTTCAAGCCATTATTAGTTCCAGCACCGCCATCTTAATTAGTAAGGCTTCTGTAACAAAGTGTCCCACACTGGGTGTCTTATAAATGACAAATTGAGTTCTCACTGTTCTAGAGGCTGGAAGTCTGAGATCAGGGAGCCAGCATATCTGGGTTCTTGTGAGGGCTTTCTTTTGAGTTACAGGCTGCTAATTTCTCACTGTGTCCTCATGTGGTAGAAAGAGAGCAAGAGGGTCACTAGGGTGCCTCTTATCAGGCACTGATTTCATTCATGGGGGTTTCTTCCTGATTAGCTAATTATCTGCAAAAATCCCCACCTCCTAATACCATCACTTTGGGGGCTAGGACTTCAACATATGAATGGAGAGGGTGTGCACAGCATCTAGCCCAACACTGGAATAGTGCTTCTGTCTGGGAAACTCTGTAAAGACGGTGTCCTAGGCAGGCGTCTGACAGTTCCCTCTTCTACTGGGTTGAATAGTCATCCAAAATTTCATGTCCACTGGGAACCACAGAATTGGGCATTTTTTTTTAATAAATAGGTTCCTCCCCGCAAATGTAACCAAATCCAGGCTCTTAACATGAGGAGATCATCTTGGATTATCCAGTGGGTCCTAAACCATAGAGAATGAGGTGAGGAAAAAACTAATAGAGACAGAGAGTGGAGTGATGTGACCAGGAGCCAAAGAATTCTGAAGCCATCAGAAGCTGGGAAAGGCAAGGAAGTGACCATGCCGGTGGCCTTCAGAGTTTGCATAGCCCTGACGAGACCTTGACTTTGAACTTCTGGCCTCCAGAACTGAGGGAATACACATCTGTTGTTTAAAGCCACCTCGTTTGTGGTAATTTGTTACAGCAGCCCTGGGACACTAACGCATGTCCCATGGTCCTCAGAGGTGGCAGCGCTGATTGCCTGGGCAGTGGGAGCATCATCTGTGGGGTGATAGCCGTGTGAAAGGAGAGTGAGGCTATTTCCTCCCAGGCCATCTGGGTTTGAATGCTGGCTCCCCTGCTCACTAGTCGTGTGACTGTGGACATAGAGTTAATGTGCGCGTTTTCTCCAGTGCAAAACAAAGACAATAAGAGCCCAAGTGTAAGATGGGCAACTTCTAAATGGAGAAGCCGCGTGTGAACATTGCCGGTACCCATGGCAGAGGTAAAAGAGATCTTGGGGGCAGGGTCTGGCAATCAATCGCTCAGCCCGGAAGGCGCCCAGAACATTCTGATCACAACCCATTGGTCAGAAGTAGGCATGTGACCTTGCCCCACTCCGGGAATTACCTGGAAGGTGGAGGCATAGAAACACTTGTAGGCTGTAATTAATGACCAACTTTATAGGGCTTTTATGAGAACTGAATGAGTCCATGCCCAGAACATCCTTGCCACAGTGCCCGACACAGCAACTGGCCAGCAGTGTTTATTAAAGAAGCCCTCTTCTTCCCAGAGGATGCCCTCACGGGGACAGACAAGACGGGAGCTGGGCAGGTTTTGCTAAGGCACGACAAAAGAGCCCACTCCAGCACTGCTTCTCGGGGTCTCGTGACCCTGATGGAGGCTCTCATGCTAAACGACTTGACATTCCTCCGCATCCCATGGTCCTCTCCAAGTGCAGCCAGGGAGGGAGGGAGCGTGGCGTCTGGAGCCGTTCTCAAATAGAAGCAGTTCAGGGTCCTGGTGGTGGAAGAACTCTTCAACCTTCTGGGGGAGATACAGGATTTGGATTTGCAAAGGAAGCAGCAGAAGCAAATCAGAGGTCAGAGCTACGCTCAGACAGGAAGCGCGCTGAGCACCACCTACCTGTTGAATACCACCTACCTGTCCACAGACTCCCTGCTTGGAGAAGGTTGCAGCCTGAATTCCTAAGCAGAGGGTGGACCACTGTGGCACAGGGTGGGCACTCTGTATCACTGACCCAGCAGGCTCTCCGGGAATCACCTCTTTGATTTAGAAAATGTTATTACTATTGGGAGGTTTGAGTAATTGGATTCTTCAGTCCCCCCCATCCCCCAGAATAACTTCCTTCAATTCTTCTGAAGTCACACAGGTGTTGAGGAAGGAAGGGTGCCTCTGTGTGTGAATGCTGACAAGAGGAGAGGGGAGCTGACCCAAGAGGGAAAGAGGTTCAATTTCATTTTCTGTAGAAGAGCTGCCAGAAGAAACCCCATTTTCATCTATCAAGACACTCCCGTAGGCCAGGCACCAATCTAGGAATGGAGACTTGGCAGGGATCAGAACAGCCTGTTGAGCCGGGCGCGGTGGCGCACGCCTGTAATCCCAGCACTTTGGGAGGCTGAGGCAGGAGGATCGCGAGTTCAAAGCCAGCCTCAGCAATGGCGAGGCACTTAGCAACTCAGTGAAACCCTGTCTCTAAATAAAATACAAAAAAGGGCTGGGGATGTGGCCCAGTGGTCGAGTGCCCCGGAGTTCAATCCCATGTACCACAAAAAAAAAAAAAAAAAAAAAAAAACAGCCTGTTGTGCCTCTGTCTTCCTGGCAGTGCTAGAGGGGAGGTCAGACTCCAGCCCTGGTGCTGAAGTCCATGGATGCCCGTGGCGCTAGAGTTACGAGCTGGACAGAGCCGTCGGTTAAACTCACACTGGTTATAACTTTGGGATTGTTTCGTTGGCTCATCCTGACTTGACTATGATAAACCAGGAATCTTTGATTTATCTATGATAAATCTTTAAACTTTTAAATGAGAATGGTCAGTCATATGTTTATCCTTGTGTTATTTGGCAAAAGGTGACCACCCACCCACCTGGGGGAAGGCTGGGTTCCAGGCGCTAGATACAGTGACGCTCAAGATAAGGAAGGTCCAATCTTCCCTCGCCTCCCCCAGGACTTGTTCCAGAGGACAAGCAGACAGACCACAAAGGAGAAGGGAGCGTAGACCAGGTCCCACCAATTCCTGGATGTGCATCTTTAAAACTTTCAATTTGCAAATAACTTTAAACTCAGAAAAGTCGCAATCAGAGTAGAACTAGAAAACGTGGACAGGACGCTTGCACATAATGCATTCCGGCACACGCCTAACAGCCAGATTCTTGGTGAAAACCAAACAAACCAAAACCACAAAGATGAAGGTCTTGCTTTGCAGCATTTACTGATTTCCAGTGTGTAGGTATGAATATCCGTGGTGATGTCATACAATCGGCTCACAAATTCTGCAAGATAAAAAATCAGGCTCTAAGGAGGCAGCGCAGCTGTCTCTAGCTCACCACTGACACGCACACGCGTGCAAGCCAAGCACATACACATGCACAGACACGGACGCACACTTTTGGAAATCATGAGTTGATGGGGACTGAAACCGACTTCTCTCTGGGCAGTAGTTCCTTGCCTTCCCTCATAGTGTGTCTCGATGCTCTTCCTTCCTTAGTGAGCGCCCTGCACCCTAGCAACATCACCAACACGGCGCGCATTTGCTCAGCCCCATTACACACGCCCTTTGCTTCTGCCACACACTTAGAAGAGCACACCCACAGGGAGTGGGCCCTCCCCCAGGCTCCTCTGCACTCAGGACTAAGGGGACGCACCCCCACACTGTGCCAGTTACTTGGATTTGTTACACCCCCCCACCCAGCACTATGATTTTTGCACTCATTTAAAATACACGTGGGTTTATTTATTTTAGTTTGTTTTCTAATTTGGATTTCCATTCCTCCCTCCCATCATTTGTTGGTTTAGATATTTTTAAATATGTAAAACATCAACATGCTTCTGAAAGTCAAATTCATACAAAGACTCATAAAAATGCCCTCCCTCTTGCTGTTCTTCTACCCTGGGAGCTCCAACTTAAGGATTATCTGCTTGATCTTTCCTATGTTTCTGCTTTTTAAAGATACACAGTTACTGATATCACTTTTCTTACCTTTCTTTTTATTTTACAGAAAAGATAGTGTACTTGGTAGGGTTTTTTTTTTTTTTTTTTTTTTTTGCACTTTGTTTTTGTCATTTGATATTGTCTTCAAGAAACTAGTCCTTATTACTTCATAGAGCTTTTCTCCCTGTTTCTTTTCAGCTGCATAGTATTCCATCGAGTATGCTCACCATAGTTTTCCTCAGCCAGCATGCTGTATTTGAGCATTTACATCATTTCTAATATTTCTTCTATCAGTGAATCAATGAATAACTATTAATGAATTATCAAATACGTGCCTATGTATTTTCATATTGAAAGTGGATGTTGGGGTAAATTCCCAGATCTGAAATTGCTGGGTTGATGGATAATTGTGTATGTTGTTTGTGCCAAATTTTCCTTTACACAGATTGTTCCTGTCATTTCGGACTCTCTCCAGCCAGGTATCAGATCACCGATGCCCTGCATCCTCCCCAGTGCAGGTATAGTCAAGCTTGGAGATTCCTGTCAATATGATGGGTGAGAAACACGATATCAGTGTAGCTTCAATTCACTTTTGTCTTATTATAAATAAAATTGGGCATACTTTTATACACTTAAGGCCATTTTTATATCTCTTTGTGTAAGATTTTAGATGACGTTTCCCCCCACATTTCTGACATCCCTGAAATGTGGATATGCAATACCGATGATGTAATAGTTTAATTGGGAGCATTTTGTTACTTTACGGAACCTAACAATGCATCTTCCATGCTATGGGATCCTAGGCATGATAAAATATGGCAAATAAATAAGGAAATGTGTCCAGTTGTAGTAAGTGTTTGAAGAAATAGACAGGATGGTACAGGGTGGAGGAGCCAGAGCCCAGCTGTGTGGACACCTTGGTCCTCCATTAAGTGTCTCAGTGGTCACAGTGAAGTGGAAAATCAGAGCCAATTGTTTGTGTGGCTCAGACCCCAAATCACCCAACAATCGGAGCATCTCTGGAGTCGCTCAGCTCCATCTAGCATTTGGGGCAACTACTCTGTGCCTAATGATGGAGATTCAGTTATTTGCTTAATAAAAATTATGTCACATTGGAATTGCTTGGATGTTATAACTTTCTCTACCATGTTGTTATACCTTAAAATAAAATGTTTAAAAAATAGGACTGGATTTGAAATCTGGGAGTCTTGGGTTTAAGCCAAATCTTGCCCAATGCCACCTGCGTGAAGCTGGAAGTCTGAATGGCCTGGGGGGGTGGGGCTCACTTTCCTCTCCTAGAAGACAGAGCTGGCGACTGCAAGATGTTAGAAAGATGAAGTGTATCAGACAGATCTTTGGAACAGGAGAAGTGGGTAAGCATTGCCTGCTTTGACTGTACTTTTGCTTGCTTTATATTAGTTTTGATTAAGATGTGGTTCAAAAGCCAGAGTTCTGGCAACTCAAGGTGCCAAATGCACAGGGCCATACTTATTTGTGGTTTTACTCGATGTGGACCACACGGCTCTCAGACAAAATACAGGACTCCCAGCTCACTTTGAATTTCAGAGAATGAATCATTGTTTAGTATATCTCAAATATTACATAGGACAAATTTATGATAAAATAGTGTTTTTCTTTGGCTGAAAATCAACTGGATGTTCTCTATTTTTTATTTTGCTCAATCTGGCAATCTTGTCATGGGAATGAGAGGAGATTTTCAGATGAGATGTCATGTTCTTGGTCCAAGATGGCTTAAAGTCAAAATTCCGTATCTGGATGCATTGAGTAGATACTCAGAATGTGATCTCGCTCTCTCTCTCCCCCTCACACTCCCATACCTATAACTATACCCTTCTACATATATAAATTTGTACACTTCAGACTTAAAAAGTAATGAAATTCAGATACATTTTATAACACGAATGGACCTTAAAGGTATGTTAAGTGAATAAGCCTGACACAGAAAGATGAATCTTACATGATTCCACTTTGATACTTAAAATACTCAAATTCACAGAGACAGAAAGTAGAATGGTGGCTTCCAGCAGCTGAGGGAGAGCAGGGAGTCAAGCTGATGGGGAGTTTCAGTTGGGATGATAGAAAAGTTCTCGGGGTGAAGGGTCCCGGTGGCTGTATGGCAGTGGGGCTCACTGAATGCCTGACCTCACATTTAAAAATGGCTAACACAGGGTGCCCGAGTAGGACCACCGGCATCAGCACCTTTGCAGGACTCCTGGCCACCCACCGGTGCAGGAATCCCAGCCACCACTCCAATGCAGGACACCCGGCCACAGACCATGCGCAGGAACTCTGGCCGCCACTGCTGTGTGGACCCCCATCTACCAACATGGGGCTGACCCCGTCACCTTCATCTTGGGACATTGCAACCACAGCCAGAGTTCCCTACATGCAATAGCCTGCACCTGGGAACTCCATCCTGGGTCCAGAGACAGCCACCAGCCAAAATACTGCACGCCACAGAGCTGCATCTCTGAATATGTCGCCCAACGCCCCGGCCCAGCCCCATCCAACCGGAAACCCCATCACTGAAAGGAGCTGCCGCCATCTTGGGCCACACCTTTGTTGCCATCTTTAGTTGGGGCAACTCCCAGATTGGAACACCAGCTGGGGCTTAGAAGCAATATCAAGGTACCTTAAGTCCCCAACTCCCCCCCCCCCCCCCCCCCCCAGCAGCCACTAACCCCTGACAGTGCTTGGGGCTACACCCAGTCGCAAAACTAGGTCCTGAAATGCCAAATATAAAACAGCTCTCTGCAACGGGTGTGCAGCCCCCAGGGCACAGCCCACGAGACTTTGGAGAGAAATGGTCCTGATTGGCAAGTAGAAAAGGAGGCGGGGAGTGAGGTATAGTTTAGAGAGTAAATTAGAGACCAGGAATTGCAAGGATTACAGGTGATATAAGGAGATAAGACCAGATGCCAACATCACAGGAGTGGGCCCCAAAGGAGATTCCTTGGGGTGAGTCTCCCATCAAGGACCAGCAAGTGCTATACCCCACCTCCATGAGCTTCACCCTCAAGAGGAACCCTCCCACCCTAATAACCTTCACCATCCTCAGGGTGGCGATAACAGCAAAAAACAGACAACCCCTCTTATTGGATGAGAATAGAAGCTGGAAAGATACTGATTTCCAACAAAAACAATCCTTGTACCCTTTTTTGAGATTTTTTTCCCTCTGTTTCTCCTCTCCCACCTTCATATCCCCAACATTTGTGAAACCAAATAATTTTCATGAATTAGGCTACTGGGATGTCTGAATAGTATAATACAGTGGTGTTGTATATTCCTTTAACTCCTATTTTAAAATTTTTATTTTTCTTAATATTCATGTTGTTGATTTTTGTACTCTCTCTACTGTTTTCCCACTTACTTGTCTCCCCAAAATCACTTTCTCTCTCTTCTCCTGCTACTAACCAACTTCTTTAGATTCCTCTTTAGCGCTTTCCAAGATCTAACAACTCTGTATCCTCACCTCCTACCCCCACAACATCTCATCCTACACTTCACCCCCAGTTCTTTGTCTGCCATCAGAAACTGTGGACCCTTTTGCAAACCTACTGTTTATATTGTAGAAAGTAATTGAACTTATCATTTCTGTATATAGCGACAAAACCGTAAATGTCTTAATAGCAGCTCTTTGGTTGAAGGTGGTATATTGTTTGTATTGAGATCTGTTCACATTGTTCTCCCCGTTAAAGGAGAGGTACTGGAACCCAGCAGGGATGCTCTAAGCCTATAGGGTAAAAACTGTAATGCCTCAGATCCCCAGTGCTAGAAGGGAAGACACACAAACAACATGAAAAAACAAGGGTAAAAACGTGCCCCCACCAAACCAAGATATTACATTATTAGAATCCATGGCCAGCACAACAGAAGAAACGACCGACAAAGAGTTTAGGATGTGCATAGTTAAAATGTTCTGTGAGTTAAAGGATGATATACGAGAGCAAATGCAGGGAGCAAAAGATCATTTTGACAAAAAGCTATATAAGCAAACACAGGAAGCAAAAGATTACTTCAATATGGAGATAGAAGTTCTGAAAAAAAAAAAAAGCAGATATCCTTGAAATGAAAGAAACAATAAACAAATTAAAAACTCAACTCAAAATAGATCAAGGACCTAGGAATCAGATGAGAGACGCTGTGCCTAATAGATGAAAAAGAAGCCCAAACCTTCATCATGTTGGATTAGGCCCCGACTTCCTATAGCACAAGAAATAAAATCAAGAATCAATAAATGAGATGGATTCAAACTGAAAAGATTTTCCTCAGCAAAGAAACAATCAGTGAGGTGAAGAGAGAGCCTACAGAATGGGAGCGAATTTTTACCACATGCACATCAGATAGAGCACTAATCTCTAGGATATAAAAAGAACTTAAAAATCTTAACAGCAAAAAAAAAAAAAAAAAAAAACAAACAAAAAAAAAAAAAAACACCAACCAATCAATAAATGGGCCAAGGAAATGAGTAGACACTTCTCAGAAGATGATATACTATCAATCAACAAATATATGAAGAAATGTTCAACACATCTAGAAATTAGAGAAATGCAAATCAAAACTACTCTAAGATTTCATCTCACTCCAGTCAAAATGGCGGCTACTAAGAATACAAACCACAATAAGATGAGGATATGGGGGAAAAGGCACACTCATACATTGCTGGTGGGACTGCAAATTGGTGCAACCAATCTGGAAAGCAATATGGACATTCCTTGGAAAACTAGGAATGGAACCACCATTTGACCCAGCTATTCCCCTCCTCAGTCTATACCCAAAGGACTTAAAAACAGCATACTAGAGTGACACAGCCACTGTAATGTTTATAGCAGCACATTTCACAATAGCTAAATTGTGGAACCAACCTAGATGCCCTTCAGTAGATGAATGGGTAAAGAAATTGTGGTATATATACACAAATGGAATATTACTCAGCATTAAAAGAGAATAAAGTCATGGCATTTGCAAGTCAATGGATGGAGTTGGAGAATATCATGCTAAGTGAAGTAAACCAATCCTCCCCCAACAAAAAACAAATGGTGAATGCTTTCTCTGATATGTAGATGATGATCTATAATGAGGGTGGTGGTGGAAAGCATTGGAGGAATAGAAGAACTTTAGATAGGGCAAAGGGGAAGAAGGGAAAGGGAGGGGGCAGAGGGTAGGAAAGATGGTGGAATGAGATGGACATTATTACCCTAAGTACATGTATGAAGACATGAATGGTGTGACTGTACTTTGTGTACAATCAGAGACATGAAAAACTGTGCTCTATATGTATACTATGAATTGAAAGGCATTCTGCTGTCAGGTATAAAAAATTAGAATAAATAAATAAATTTAAAAATGGCTACCATAATACATTTAATGTCTATTTTATTCATGATGAAAAAGTTCAAAATTCAGGTATGAGTTCCTCCCTCCCCGGTTCTCAGTTTTCCTGTCAGCATGTGGGAGAAAGGTGGTGGCTGGCCCTGAGCCAGCAAGGGAGCCCAGAAGGCCCTGTCTGCTGCTTCAAGTTGCCTGTGGTCTCCGTGAACACAGGAGTTCCCCATTCCCACCACACCCGGATGTCTAATTCAGTGGTGCTCAGGTATGGTCAGAGGCCTGTACCTGCAGAGAGCTTCTCTGGTGCATTGAAAGTAGCAGAAAAGGCTGGTTCACCGGAAGAATCCAGACACTTCAACAAGGACTGGGAGCTGAAGTAGCCAGTGGGTCTCACTGGATTCCTGTAGTCACGCTAAGCTCCTCCTTCTGGAAGAAGCATATTTAGATGGTATTCAAAAAAATGTTGGGTGGGGGGCAGCAGGGTACAAAGCCATTGAAATTCAATCTAAACAGAAAGTCAAAAAGCCTAAATAAAATATGTCTAGGTTGATCTCCTGTCCTGGCATAGATGTTATTAAACCATTTTTTTTCTTCTTTATCTTTTGGCTTTCCTCTTGTATCCTTTTCACATTTTCCCCCTGAAGTGTCTAGCTTTAATTTTGAATTTAGCTCTTTGAGAAATACTGCCTGCCACACATAATATTGATCTTTGTCTGATTTTTTTCCTTTTATCAGGCAAAGAATGTAATTTCCTACTAGGTGTTAATCTGTAGATTAAAAAGGATACCAAATTGTTTTTAGAGAGGAGATCTAGAATATTCATTGATAAAAGAAAGAACACCAAATTTACTTATTTGAAATGACTTTCAAAGTCACTTTTCAGAAAAATAAAAATCCTGCCTACATCTCAGAACTCCAGAAACATCTTACTGTTTTCTGTTTTGTATTAAAACACTCAGTAAAAATCACTTCTAAGGATTTCCATGGTGCAAATGGGTAATCAAAGCAAGCTGTCACCACGGAAGATCCTCCTTCTTTGTTTTACATGACACAACCTTGTCTGGCCTTCCTGTCTATAAAGGAGGCTAATGAGGTCGACCTGGGAGTCAGAATTCCAAAGGTACTGCTAATTTAGTCATTCATGTTGACAAAACAGGGAAAACCCATCTATTAAGAGCTTAAATGACTCCACAACGAAAGCATATGATACAACTGTTTATATTAGTCAGTCAGTGTATATAAAATAAATTTTTCTCAAGGGTAGGAGGAGAGGGAACTGGAGAATGTTTATGGAGAGCAAGAGTGTCGATTTTGGACACGGATTTTGCTTAAATTCTGGCTCTGCCTTTACTAAGTGTGTGATTTTAGCAGAACTATTCAGCCTCTTTGTAAATGATAGATAATCCCCACATTTCACTCTGGAGCAGTTGCCAGAGTACAAACGGGAGATTACATTCTCTACAATAATAATAGCAGCCACAAAAATAATAATAACTCTATTTTAACAGCAATTCCTTGCTGGTCCCTACTCTGTACCAGATGCTCTTTGAAGAGCTTCATATAAATCACACTCTTCTAATAGATCTTATCACTGTCTCACAGATGGAGAAAATGAGGAACTTAGGAGAAGTAAGCAGTGTCACTAGAATGACAGCTCTGGGAGGGCAAGGCAAGGATTTTGTTCATATCCTGTATCCTTCGCTCCTTGGAATCACTGTGTACACTTGACATCCTTCACAGTGGTCAGGACAGGCCTTGACCCCTAGGACGGTGCCTGATACCAGGAGAGTCCTAATAAAGCATGGGGATCAACACATGCTTAAACATCAAGTAGAGAGCCTGTCTCAGATCAGGTGGCAAATAACTGGCTGGCCCATTCTCCAGTGCTATATTCTATAGTGCTCAGGTTCTGTGTATCACAGAGTGGTTACTAAGTGCAGGGCTGTGTTTTGAATGTATGACCTCATTTAATGCACACTACCGCTCTGTACCAGTGGTGATATTATAACCCCACTTGGTGGACACACCATTCACGTCTTCATACATGTACTTAGGGTAATGATGTCCATCTCATTCCACCATCTTTCCTACCCCTGTGCCCCCTCCATTCCCCTTCTTCCCCTTTGCCCTATCTAAAGTTTCTCCATTTCTCCCAATGCTTCCCCCAAATCCCATTATGGATCAGCATCCACATATCAAAGAAAGCATTTGGCCTTTGGTTTTTAGGAATTGACTTACTTCACTTAGCATGATATTCTCCAACTCCATCCATTGACTTGCAAATGCCATGACTTTATTCTCTTTTAATGCTGAGTAATATTCCATTGTGTATATGTACCACAATTTCTTTACCCATTCATCTACTGAAGGGCATCTAGGTTGGTTCCACAATTTAGCTATTGTGAAATGTGCTGCTATAAACATTGATGTGGCTGTGTCACTCTAGTATGCTGTTTTTAAGTCCTTTGGGTATAGACTGAGGAGGGGAATAGCTGGGTCAAATGGTGGTTCCATTCCTAGTTTTCCAAGGAATGTCCATACTGCTTTCCAGATTGGTTGCACCAATTTGCAGTCCCACCAGCAATGTAAGAGTGTGCCTTTTCCCCCATATCCTCATCTTATTGTTGTTTTCTTTTTTTTTTTTTAATTTTACCATAAGCTTTTAAAAAATTATTTATTTAATTTGTTATACATGCTTTTAGAGTGCAATTCTTTTCATATTACATATAAAGAGCAAAGTCATCCAAGTCATTGATTTTACACAAAGTATTTTCATACCATTTGAGTTTTTTATACATGCACTTAGTATATTGATGTTAAACTCCTTCTGCCATTGTTTCTATCCCCTTGCCCCTTTCCCTCCCCTCCTCTCCTTTTTTCTATTTAACATTCCTTCATTCCTCTCATTCTCCCTCCCTTGCCATTATAATTCAGTATCATCATAGCAAAGGAATTAATTGACCTTTGGTTTTCTGGGATTGGCTGACTTCACTTAGCATTATTTTCTCCAACTCCATCCATTTACCTGCAAATGCCATGATTTTATTCTCTTTTTGTACTGAGTAGTGTTCCATTGTGTATATATACCAAAATTTCCCTATCCATTCATCTACTGATGGGCATCAAGGTTGGTTCCACAATCTAGCTATTGTGAATTGTGCTGCTATGAACATTGATGTGGCTGTGTCCATGAGTATGCTATTTTTAAGTCCTTTGAGTATAGACCTAGGAGTGGGATAGCTGGGTCAAATGGTGGTTCCATTCCAAGTTTCCTAGGAATCTCCATACTGCTTTCCAAATCGGCTGCACCAATTTGCAGCCCACCAGCAATTTGTAAGAGTGTGCCCTTTTCCCCACATCCTCGCCAGCATTTATTGTTGTTTGTGTTTTTGATAGCTGCCATTCTGACTGGAGTAAGATGAAATCTTAGAGTTGTTTTGATTTGCATTTCTCTAATTGCTAGAGATGTTGAACATTTTTTCATATATTTGTTGATTGATTGTATGTCTTCTTCTGAGAAGTGTCTGTTCAGTTCCTTAGCCCATTTATTGATTGGGTTGTTTGTTCTTTTGGTGTAAAGGTTTTTGAGAGCTTTATATATCCTTGAAGTTAATGTTCTGTCTGATGTGCATGTGGTAAGGATTTGCTCCCATTCTGTAGGTTCTCTCTTTACTTCACTGGTTGTTTCTTTTGCCGAGAAGAAGCTTTTCAGTTTGAATCCATCCCATTTATTAATTCTTGATTTTATTTCTTGTGCTATAGGAGTCTTATTAAGGAAGTCAGGGCCTAGTCCAACATGATGAAGGTTTGGGCTTCTTTTTCTTCTATTAGGCAGAGCATCTCTCATCTAATTACTAGGTCCTTGATCTACTTTGAATTGAGTTTTGTGCATGGTGAGAGACGGGGCTTAATTTCATTTTGCTGCGTATGGATTTCCAGTTTTCCCAGCACCATTTGTTGAAAAAGGCTATCCTTTCTACAATGTATGTTTTTGGAAACTTTGTCTAGTATGAGATAACTGTGAGTTTATCTCTGTGTCTTCTATTCTATACCTTTGGTCTACAAGTCTATTTTGGTGCCAATACCATGATGTTTTTGCTACTATTGCTCTGTAGTACAACTTAAGATCTGGTATAGTGATGCCACCTGCTTCATTCTTCTTGCTAAGGATTGCTTTGGCTATTCTGGGTCTCTTGTTTTTCCAGATGAATTTCATGACTGCTTTTTCTATTTCTATGAGGAGTGTCATTGGGATTTTGATTGGAATTGCATTAAATCTTTATAGTGATTTTGGTAGTATGGTCATTTTGACAATATGAATTCTGCCTATCCAAAAGCAAGGGAGATCTTTCCATCTTCTAAGGTCTTCTTTAATTTCTTTCTTCAGCATTCTGTAATTTTCATTGTAGAGGACTTTCACCTCTTTCATTTAGTTGATTCCCAAGGATTTTCTTTAGTCTATTTTAAATAGAATAGTTTCCTAGTTTCTCTTTCATAGGATTTATCACCGATGTACAGAAATGCCTTTGATTTATGTGTATTGATTTTATATCCTGCTACTCTACTGAATTCATTTTTTAATTCTAGAAGTTTTCTGGTGGAATTTTTGGATCCTCTATGTATAGAATCATGTTGTTGGCAAATAGTGATAATTTGATTTCTTCTTTTCCTATCCATATCCCTTTGATTTCTTTCATCTTATTGTTCTGGTTAGAGTTTCAACAATTATTCTAAATAGAAGTGGTGAAAAAAGGCATCCCTGTCTTTTTCCAGTTTTTAGAGGGAACGCTTTTAATTTTTCTCCATTTAGAATGATGTTGGCGTTGGGCATAGCATAGATAGCTTTTACCATGTTTAGATATATTTCTATTATGCCTAGTTTTTCTAGTGTTTTGAACATGAAGGGGTGCTGTATTTCATCAAATGCTTCTTCTGCATTTATTAAGATGATCATGTTACTGTTATCCTTAAGTCTTTTGATGTGATAAATTACATTTTTCGATTTTCACATGTTGAGCCAAACTTGCATCCCTGGAATAAACCCCACTTGATTGTGGCGCACTATCTTTTTGATATGTTTTTGTATTTGATTTTCCAGAAATTTATTGAGAATTTTTGAATCTATGTTCATTAGAGATATTGGTCTAAAGTTTTCTTTTCTCTCTCTCTCTCTCTCTCTCTCTCTCTCTCTCTCTCTCTCTTTTTAAATGTGTCTTTGTCTGGTTTGGGGATCAGGGTGATATTGGCCTCACAGAATGAGTTTGGAAGTGTTCCCTCTTTTTCTATTTCTTGGAATAATTTGAGGAGTATTGGTATTAGTTATTTGAAGGTCTTGTAAAATTCAGCTGTGTATCCATCTGGTCCTGTCTTTTCTTGGTTGGTAGGCTTCTGATGGAATCTTCTATTTCATTGCTTATAATTGATCTGTTTAACTTGTGTATGTCATCCTGATTCAGTTTGGGAAAATCACATGTCTCTAGAAATTTGTCGATGCATTTGATATTTTCTATTTTATTTGAGTACAAGTTTTCAAAATATTTCTAATTATCTTCTGTATTTCTGTAGTGTCTGTCATGATATTTCCTTTTTCTTCATGAATGTTAGTAATTTGAGTGTTTTCTCTCCTTCTCTTCATTACATGGCTAAGGATTTATCAATTTTATTTATTTTTCAAAGAACCAAGTTTTTGTTTTGTTTCAATTGCTGTTTGTGTTTCAATTTTATTAAAATCAGCTCTGATTTTAATTATTTCCTATCTTCTACTGCTTTTGGTTTTGATTTGTTCTTCTTTTCCTAGGGCTTTGAGATGTAATGTTAGGTCATTTAGTTTTTGACTTTTTCTTCTTTTAAAGAATGAACTCCCCAAAGGACTTAAAAACAGCATATTACAGTGACACAGCTATCTCAATGTTTGTAGCTGCGCAATTCACAATAGCTAGGTTGTGGAACCAACCTAGATGTCCCTCAGTAAATGAGTGGATTAAGAAAATGTGGTATATATGCACAATGGAATTTTACTCAGCAATAAAAGAAAATAAATTAATGGCATTTGCAGGTAAATGGATGAAGTTGGAAGACATAATGCTAAGTGAAGTTAGTCAGTCTCAAAAATCCAAGTACCAAATGTTTTCTCTGATATAAGGAGGCTAGTTCATAGTATTGTTGGATGGGGGGCGGTACATAGGAGGACTAGAGGAACACTAGAATGGTCAAAGGGAAGGAAGGGTAAGGGGGGGAGCAAGGGGGGAGGGAGGGGGAGAAAAGAAAAAAAAAAAGAAAAGGTGGTTGAATGAGACGGATTTCATTTTCCTAAATGCATGATTCAAGACCTGAATTGTATGAATATACTTTGTATACAAACAGTTGTATGTAAAAAGATGCTAAATTCATGCACTATGAGTTGTACACATTAAAAATTATTAAAAAAATAAATAAAATTTAAAAAAAGATAGAAAAATTAAAAAAATAAAGTTGGTATTGTGAAAAAAAAAAAAAAAAAAAAAAAGAATGAACTCCATGCAATGAACTTTCCTCTGCCTTCATAGTGTCCCAGATATTTTGATATGTTCTGTCAGTACTCTCATTTACCTCTAAGAATTTTTTTAATCTCCTCTTTAATGTTTTCTGTAATCCATTGTTCATCCATTGTTCATTCAATAGCATATTATTAAATCTCCAAGTGTTGGAGTAGCTTCTATTTTTTATTTTATCATTCATTTCTAATATCATTCCATTGTGATTCTGATAGAATGCAGGGTAGAATCTCTACCCTTTTGTATTTGTAAGAGTTGCTTTTTTGGCATAATATATGTTCTATTTTAGAGAAGGATCCATATGCTGCTGAGAAGAAAGTACATTCACTCATTGATGCATGAAATATTCTATATAAGTCTGTTATGTCTATGTTATTGATTGTATTATTGAGTTCTACAGTTTCTTTGAGTAGCTTTTGTTTGGAAGTTCTATCCAGTGGTAAAAGAGGTGTGTTAGTCATCCAGAGTTATTGTGTTGTGGTCTGTTTGACTCTTGAACTTGAGAAAAGTTTGTTTGATGAACGTAGATGCTCCATTGTTTGGAGCATATATAATTGTTATGTCTTGTTGATTATGATTCCCTTAAACAGTATGTAATATTCTTTTTATCCTTTTTATTAACTTTGGCTTAAAGTCTACTTAATTAGATATGAGGATGGAAATCTCTGCTTGTTTCCACAGTCCATGTGAGTGGTATGTTTTTTCCCAAGCTTTTACTTTCAGTCTGTGGCTGTCTTTTCCATGAGATGAGTCTCTTGAAGGCAGCATATTGTTGGGTCTTTTTTAAAATCCCATCTGCTAGTCTATGTCTTTTGATTGATGAGTTTAAGCTGGTAACATTCAGGGTTATTATAGAGACATGATTTGTATTCCCAGTCACTTTTGTTCATTTTTGGTATTTAACTTGACTTGTTTTCTCCTTTGATCATCTTTTTTTCCTTTAGTGTAATACCTCCCTTTGCTGACTTTTATTGTTGTTCTTCCTCATAAACTATTTTGCCAAGGATGTTCTGTAGTGCAGGATTTCTACTTGTAAATTCTTTTTATCTTTTGTTTATTATGGAAGGAATTTATTTCATCACCAAATATAAAGCTTAATTTTGCTGGATATAAGATTCTTGGTTGGCATCCATTTTCTTTCAGAGCTTGGTATATGTTGTTCTAGGATCTTCTAGATTTCAGGGTCTGGGTTGAAAAGTCTGCAGAGATCCTAATTGGATTCCCCTATATGCAATCTGATTCCTTTCTTTTGTTGCTGTTAATATTCTCTCCTTATTCTGTATGCTAGGCATTTTCATTATAATGTGACTTGGTGTGGATCTGTTGTGATTTTGCACATTTGGTGTCCTGTAAGCCTCTTGCATTTGGTTACCCAATCCATTCTTCATGTTTGGAAAGTTTTCTGATATTATTTCATTGAATAGATTGTTCATTCCTTTGGTTTGGAACTCTATGCCTTCCTCTATACCAATAATTCTTAAACTTGGCCTTTTTAATGTTATCCCATAATTCTTGAATGTTCTGCTCATGGTTTCATACCATTTTCACTGTGTGGTAAACTTTATTTTCAAGATTATATACTTTGTCTTCATTGTCTGAGATTCTGTCTTCCAAGTGATCTATTCTGTTGGTGATGCTTTCTATTGAGTTTTTAATTTGGTTTATTGTTTCCTTAATTTCAAGGATTTCTGTTTTTTTTTTTTTCCCTCAGAACCTCTATCTCCTTACTTAAGTATTCTTTTGCTTCCTGTACTTGCTTTTGCAGCTCTTTATCAAAAATGATCTTTTGCTGTCTGAATTTGCTCTCTTATATCATTCTTTAATTTACAGAACATTTTAATTACTTACATTCTGAATTCCTTCTCTGCCATTTCTTCTGTTGTGCTGGCCATGGATTCTAATAATTTAATATCTTGGTTTGGTGGGGGCATGTTTTTACCCTTGTTTTTTCATGTTGTTTGTGTGTCTTCCCTTCTAGCACTGTGGATCTGAGGCATTACAGTTTTTACCCTATATGATTATAGTGTCCTTGCAGGGTTCCAGATCCCAATACAAACAATATACAACCTTCAACCAAATAGTTCATATTAAGACATTTATGGTTTTGTCACTATATACAGAAATAAGTTCAATTATTATCTACGATATAAACAGTAGGTTTGCAAAGGAGTCTACAGTTTCTGATGATGGACAAAAAACCAGGGGTGAGGTGTAGGATGAGATGTTGAGGGGGTAGGAGGTGAGGATATAGGGTTATTAGATCTTAGATAGTGTGAAAGAGGAATCTAAAGAAGTTAGTTAGTAGCCGGAGAAGAGAGAGAAAGTGATTTGGGGGAGACAAGTAAGTGGGAAGACAATAGAGAGAGTACAACAAACAAACAAACATAAAAATTAAGAAAAATAAAAATGTAAAAATAGGAGATAAAAGAACACAGCACACTGTAATATACTATTCAGACATCCCAGTCGTCAGTAGTCTAATTCATGAAACATTCTTGGTTTCACAAATGTTGGGGATATGAGGGCAGGAGAAGGGGGGGGGGGAATCTCAAAGAAAGGTGCAAGGATTGTTTTTGTTGGAGATCAGTATCTTGCCAGCTTCTCTTCCTATCCAATAAGTGGGGTTGTCTGTTGTTTGCTGGTATCTGCACCCTGAGAATGGTGAAGGTTATTAGGGTGGGAAGTTGGTTATGGGGGTGGAGCTCCTGGAGGTGGGGCATAGTACTTGCAGGTTCCTGATGGGACCCCAAAGATATCCCTTTGAGGCCCGCTTGTGTGATGTGCGCACCTGGTCTTATGTCCTTATGTTGCCTGTAGACCTCACCATTCCTGGTCTCTAATTTAGTCTCTAAACAGTATCTCACTTTCCCCCTCCCTTTCTACTTCCCAATCAAAAACCTCTCTCTCCCTAGGTCTTGTGGGCTGCCCTCTGTGGGCTGCTAACCTGTCACAGAGAGCTGTTTTGTATTGGGCAGTTCAGGGCCAGGCTTTGTGAGCTATGGACTGGCTGCATAGCTGCAGGGACTGTGCTGGATTAGGGGCTGCCTGGGAGATGGGGGAGATGGGGACTTTCGGTACCTTGATATTGCTTCTAGGTCCCAGCTGGTGTTCCAAGCTGGGAGTTGCCCCATTTAAGAGCCTTAATGAGGAGGTAGCTAAGATGGCGGCTGGCTGAGAGCAAAAGAGGAGGCATTTAATTGTTTTCTCCTGACCTTATTGTAATCAACTAAGAATCTTTCTGTGCCCGTGAACACTGTGTGACGCACCTGTAAGTTGAGCTTGTGACACGTGTATACTTGTTAAGGTGAAGAGTATTTAACCAGGTAGAGTTGGCGTTGGGGGGGGGGGTTGTTGGAGTTGGAGAGAGAAGTCAGAAGAGAAAGCAGAATAAAGAACCTACTCATTCCTAATCTGCCTCCGAATTCTTTCCCGCGGTATTGTTGCTGCAGGCGGCAGCAGCTGCAGGTGGCAACAGCCCCAACTAAAGATAGAGGCAGCTACTTTCAGAGATGGAGTTTGGGTCGGGTTAGGCATGGTGGTGGCGTTGGGTGGTGTATTCAAAGATGCAGCTCTGTGGTGTGCAGTATTGTGGCTGGTGGCTGTCTCTGGACCCTGTGTGGTGTCCCAGGTGCAGGCTACCATGTTTAGGGGACCATGGTAGTGGTTGTAGTGTCTGAAGATGTAGGCAACCAGGGGAGCCCCACTTTGGTAGATGGGGGTCCACATGGGAGTGACGGCTGCAGTTCTTGCGTGTGTGGGCAGCAGCCAGGTATCCTGCATGGGAATGGCAGCTGGGATTCGTGCATGGGTAGGTGGCCAGGGGTCCTGTGGGTGCTGAGGCTGGTGGTCCTGCATGGGCGAGTGGCTGGTAGTCCTGTGCTGATGGTGAGGTCTGGAGACCTGCGCGGGAGCTGCTTTCAGTGTCCTCTGTTAACTCATAGAGCAACAGTATTCCCACTACTAGAATCCCTGGTCACAGAGCCACAGAATTCATCCTCCCTCTAGTCCGCCATCTTGGCTCTCGCCTCAAGGTCACACTCTTAATACAAGGTGCAGCCAGGACTCAAAATCACACCTGTTTTTCTTGGAACACCTCCATCACCATGCAATATTCTTATATTTGAGATTTAAAATGGAAACCAAGCTCAACAAACACAAACACAGCTACACATTTATGGGAGAGAATATTAGCTTCTTTCCTATTTCAGAGTAGCTTTTTCTCTTCTTTTTCTTGATGCAGCTATTACTCTTTTTGCAGCTCAGCTTCAATTCCAACACCTTTGAGTGCATGCCCTCTGGGGTGATGCCTACAGTCCTTGCCATGGTGTTCAAGGGTCATCACAAAGAGGCTTCCACTCACTGGCACGTTGTCTCTGGCTGATAGATACCCGTTGAATGAACGTTGCAGCTGATTTCTCCACATGCACCAACTGCAGTTGGTAATGTCTGCCTTGATGTCATTCCATATATTTTTACTTCCCTCACAGTGACAAGAGGATAGCCCCAGGGACATCAGACTTTAAATTAACATTTGTTAAAATAATGACAAATTATACACTCTCTATATTCAAATGTGTTCAGATAGCAATCAAGTTCATTCATTCGTTCATTCATTTGCTGAACATTTATTAAAATAGTCTGTGCTCCAGATTCCATGCTTCAAGGTGGAAATAAAGAGATGAATAAAATATTAACACTGCTATCTATATGCTTAGGGATATCATGGAAAATAATGAAAACGTTAAAAAAAAAAAAAAAAAAAAAAATCTTTCAAAAGCCCTGAAAGTGATACCTGTATGCTGTCATGGATCCCAGCAATTCAGTTGCTATTTCCTCATGAAACTTCCTGCTGATGCTGTTCTTACGGAGCCTAGTGGGCAGGACTTGTTAATTCCAGCATGGCTCGAAGAGCATCCAGAGACCACCGCCAGCTCCTCACTGTGCTCACTGTGCTTGCAGCCGCAGCGGGAGGGGAATTGCAACCAGAGTCAATATTTTGGTGAAAATTCTCCAGATATTCAGATACTTTATCTCCTTTCTGAGTATTTAGCCATCCAAACATTTACCCACCCAGCCTTCCAGCTCTCCACCCATGTATCTACTCGATCATCCATCATTTTATAAAGCAGGGGACTAGGTCTGACAAAAATGGAACAAGAAGGGTCTGACATAGGGGGAACCTGTATAAGAATTGGCTATTATTATTCACTTATCTGAGTCTCAGTCCATTTGTGCTGCTATAACAAAATACCACAGACTAGGTAATCTACAGAGTGTAGAAATTGATTTCTCACAGTTCTGGAGGTTGAGAAGTCCCAGATCAAGGTGTCAGCAGATTGGATTGGGTATCTGGGGAGGGCTCACTCTCCACTTCATGGGTAGAAACTTTTGCTTCAACCTCATATTCCAGGAAGAAGGAATACTACATCTGCCCTGGCAGGCCAGAAAAGCATGCTCTTGTTAATCTTTTTATAAGCTTTCTTTGTACAGGCACCAGTCCCATCCATGACAGTGAAACCCTCGTGACTTTATCACTTCTCAAAAGCCCCCTTCTCAATACTATAGCAGTGGGTGTTAAATTTCGACATAAATTTTGGGGGTAAACCAATAGTCAGACCATAACATCTAGTTAACCTCTGTGGGCTCTGCTGATGACTGTGCTAAGACCTGGAGATGCAGAACCCCTCCCAGAGCCAGGCAGGCAGACATGCGAACACCATATCACTAGCAGATGGGTAAGAGATAAGAAGCACCTATACCTAGTCGAGGGTCTCTAGGAGACGCAAGGCCTCTTCTAGCATACAGTGGGTTTGTGTGTTTTCCAATCAGCTTACCAGAAAAGTAAGTTGTGATAGAAAGGACACAGACATTGGAGCTAGGAAGGGTCTCCCTCATCCTCTGTTGCCCATGAGGTCTCAATTTCTCTGACGTGGGGAAGAGCATTTCAACAGTAATGAAACAGACACTCCTTCATTAAGCCAAAGTCAGGATCAAATGAGATGAAGTGTGCTGACATATCCCAGAGAGTCCTGGCAGACAGTAGGTGCTCAATAAAAGCTATCTCCTTTCTGTCAGCGGATTTGTCACAAATCAATTAGTCTCCAGAGACTTTGGTCATATTGCTATATGAAGGAGTAGGTGTAGCTTTCCTAATATGCACTCACCAATGCAGATTTATCTTAATTTCCTTAAAAAATAATTTTCAGTATTTTTAAAGACGTTAAGTGTGCCCCTGCCCCCCACCAAGTCTCAAACGCTTCTGTGTATGTGCAGACTCTGCAGAAGTGGAGGAATCCCTGGCTTTGAGCTACTGTGGGAAACAGCTAAATAACGAATTTAAAAAAAAAAAAAAAATTGCTGAACACTTGAACTTAGCCACAGGTAGCTGCAGAAGCATTCCAAGTGAGTTTTGAGACCTCAGCAGGAGAGTTCAGCCTCCTGGAGAGACTTTTGAAAGAGAAAACACTCTTGTGGCTGTGCACAATCTGGTGTGCTGATTAACAGATTATCATGTTGAGAAGCTCCTTGTTCTCCAGACCCACCTTTGCCAACTTGGTAATTGTATCTACAATTGAGTAAGTCTCTTCTCTCCACATCTTCATGTTCCCACCTATAACAAGAAGGATTTAGCTTGTAATCTGCTTTCAAACTGTGAGGGAAGGACCCCTTGAGGTTTCAAAGAGATACTGTTCACTCTGGAGCTGGTGGTAGGGGGAGAGAGAGGTGAGAGGTAGGATTCTGTGGACCTATACCCTCCCCCTCATTGGAAAGTTCCACTTTCACTTTCATATATACTGGGTTTCTGAGATGATGCCTTTTAAAATTAAGTTCTTGTTAAAGCCATCAGCTGAGACGATTTCAGGTGTTGTCTAGCTGTTGGCTTGAGGAATTCTGTTACCAGTGTAAACGGAAATTGACTGGCTCCAGGGAAGCAACCAATCAATGCAGCTATTTTTAGGCTCCCCTTTAGATGTGGAGAGCAGTACCCTAGACTTTTTTTTTTTCCCAAAATTTATTTTTTTATTCTAAGTTGTTAGAAATGACAGCAGAATGTATTACCTTTCATATTATACTTATAGAGCACATTTTTACATATCTCTGGTTGTATACAAAGTGTATTCACACCACAGTACCCTAAACTTTAACTTGCAGATGAATCATCTGCAGATCTTATTAACATGCAGATTCCAAGTCAGGGGGCCTCTCATTCTTTCTTTTTTTTAATAGTTTTAATTTGTTATATATGACAACAGAATGCATTACAATTCGTATTTCACATATAGAGCACAATTTTTTATATCTCTGGTTGTATACAAAGTAGAGTCTCCTCATTCGTGTTTACATACATGTACTTAGGGTAATGATGTCCATCTCATTTCACCGTGTTTCCTACCCAAATGCCCCCTCCCTTCCGCTCCCTCCCCTTTTCTCCTTTGCCTTATCTAGAGTTCATCTAATCCTCCCATCCCCCACCTATAGCATATTATGAATCAGCATCCTTAAATCAGAGAAATCATTCGGCATTTGGTTTTTTAGGATTGGCTAATTTCACTTAGCATTATATTCTCCAGCTCCATCCATTTACCGGAAAATATCATGGTTTTATTCTCTTTTAATGCTGAATAATATTCCATCATGTATATATACCACATTTTCTTTATCCATTTATCTACTGAAGTGCATCTAGTTTGGTTCCACAGTTTAGCTATCGTGAATTGGGCTGCTATGAACATTGATGTGGCTGTGTCCCTGTAATATGCTGTTTTTAAGTCCTTTGGGTATAGAAGACAGCAAATTGGTGCAGCCAATATGGAAAGCAGTATGGAGAATCCTTGGAAAACTGGGAATGGAACCACCATTTGACCCAGCTATCCCATTCCTTGGTCTATACTCTATGCCTCTGGTTATTTCTTTTCTTTTTTTAATTTTTTTTTTTTTTTTTTTTTTTTTTTTTTTTAGTTGTAGGTGGACACAATACCTTTATTTTATTTATGTGGTGCCGAGGATGGAACCCAATGCCTTACACATGCGAGACGAGCGCTCTACCATTGAGCCATAGCCCCAGCCCTTGTTATCTCTTATTCCATTAAATTCCCGGATGCTGCTAAGGCTGCTGGTCCCTGCACCATCCTGAGTAGTCAGAATGCAGAAAGCACCCAGCTCACTGAGACGGACAAAGAGCCCCGTGTGTTCTGGTCAACCTTCAGTTAAATCAAAGAAGACCTCAAGTTTCTATTTCTGGAATAATTTCTGTTTACGTAGTCTCCAGTTTTAATCTCGAAGAAGACTTATTGAGGGACCGTGCTGGTTTTCCATAGCTGCTCTTAACAAATCGCCAGAAGCTTAGTGGCTTGAACAACATAGCTGTGTTGTTCTACAGTCCTGCAGGTCAGTAATTCTACAACGGGTCTCGCTGGGTTGGAAGTCAAGGTATCTGCAGGCTCCATCTGTTCTGGGGACCCTGGGAGGGGACATTTTCTGGCTTCTGGAGGTTGTCTGCCCTCCTTGGCCCGTGGCTCCCTTTCCCCATTTCTAAGCAGCAGCTACAGTTTGAGTCCTCAGGATCCCTTGATCTCTAGGACCCCTGTGGTTACATTGGGCCAAACCAGGAAATTCAGGATCATCTTCTGATCTCAGGGGCCATGATTTAATCACGGTTGTTGTATTCTCTTTCACCATAACATATTCAGAAGTACTGGTGATTGATGAGGATGTCTTTGGGTGTTTGGGGGCCTTGGTCTGTCCACCTCCAGTGATAATGTGTCAAGTGTCCGTAAGTCACAAGGAAACATTGTGAGGAAGTGGGAACTATCCAGGTGGGAGAGGAAATCTCCGAGCAGATCTGAACCAAGTGGGGACTGGAAAGTGACCTGGGCAGTATAGGAGGAGGAGTGCTACCCAGGGCAAGGTGGGGAGAGCTCTGCCAGGGCACGTGACTTCTGACAGAGGGGAGGACAGAAGACACCAGAGGGACTAACCTTAAGGGACAAGGCTCAGAGTGGCTTGAATCAATAACGGGGCTTAATCGGCACCTTCTAGAAAAGAGGTCCCTTCCCCTCTCGCCACCAGCAGGGAGGCCCCAACTAGTAAATCATAATAACCAAAGTGCAAAAGCAGAGAGGAGTTCTTGGCAAAGGAGTCCTCTGTGGTCACTTTAAAATTGAAAACTCATGACAGAAATGAAGGGAGGGATCAAAAGAAGAGTGTGTGGAGACACAATTCATTTTGACGTGGCATTACAGAGGGGAGGCCTCCAGGCACAAATTTCTATTTGAGCTGTCAGAAGAGGAAAAGCTTATCTAAGTGAGGGCTGCATAGAAACCCTGAAAGAGACAGAGCTGCCTGTTAAAGTCCCCCCATTGCTTTTTGGTTATGTGGGGTGCTGATTATAAGCAACACCTACACTGTGACCTGTGCAGCCAAGTGCTGTAGGCAAGTCTGGACTTGAACAGATGTGAAGAGCTGACCAATTTGACATCCCATGTAGACAGCAGGCCAGCAGTCAGAATGTGACCACTCTCCTTACGGATTCCATTCTTTCTGGATTTCTCTATCTTGTGTTTGTCTGCTAATGGTCCTGCAGCGACGGGGACAAACATGAGCAGTGGGAACAAGCGGGTAAGGGATAATTCTATAGAATGGACCTTCCACGCTGATTCCACAGGCTCTAGCTTTTAAAAAGCAATATCATTGCAGCCCTGCCTGCCTTAAGTCAACAGGACATGTGACATTCCTCAGTGAATGAACCATACAAGATACCCTGTGTGTGTGAGAGGGGAGCGTTTGTGACCCTTACACAGACTAGATCCTGGAACTCAGGGAGATAAGGATAATTTCCCCAACCACAAAATCTATAAGAATAGGTTCCAGTTAGAGCTGGTCAGCATGGGCAAAAGTGACCTAGAGGTGTCATGGCAGCGGGGACTTGAAAGTCTGATATCTTGCTGTCAGTAAAAAGTCAAGTAGCAGCCCTGGGAAGGATTCTCTGGAAACTTCCCTGGGACCCCAGTGAAACTGGAGGGCAGGAGAATCACATGGTCCCTCTTTTCTCTGAGAGGACTCACTCTCTCCCCTTTTATCCTTTCCGAGCCCTTCTAATGAAGTCATGCCTGTAACTCTGAGTGATTTGTCTGAAATCTTTCTGACTTGATCGCAAGAGCTGAGGTTTGAAGGAAGGCCTTCAGGTTACCTCAGATTCCAGGAAGGCCTAGTCCTGTAGCAACAGCAGGTTCCTTAAACCTGGTATTATGCAGTTTATGCCTCTGTCATTTATGACCCCTCTCCCAGCCATCCAGCAACCCAGAGCCATCTGTTGAAATGTCTTCAGAGGCTTCCTGGGTGCTTTAGCTGATTAGTTGAGGTCTACCATGTTGGAATTAAGCCTTCTTTTCCAGGCTCCCCATATACAACTCCACACCAGTGAATAAATTCCTATTGGCATCACCTCTGTCTCCACCCTGCTTCCAGCTCTTAAGTCAGGGAGTTCTTACTCTCTGTCACACCTTGTCCTGTGCCTGAGATCCACTCTTTTCTGTAGCTCACTCCATCTGCGACGCAGGCTATGTACGGACAGAGGGGCAAGGGGAGTTGGTGATGAGCCACCAATGGCCAGGGGAACGCTGCGTTTGTGTGGTGGGATGTGCTGCTGGGGCAACCGGGCAGGGCAGGTGTTGTCACAGAGAAGAAAACGGAAGGACAGGTGCAGGAAGCAGGAAGTAGTTCTCCCAAAGCCAGCCTGGAGGTGGCAGGGGCAGAGCAGAGGTGGGTGAGAGAGAGACAGAGGCTTCAGTCCCTCATGCGATGAAGGGCGCTGGAAGAGGCTGCCAGCAGCATCCACCTTCCTGAGATGGACTGTGAGGCCATCACCACGTCCCCTGCCTGCTGAGCCTGCTCGTTCCTTTACCCCTCCCCTCCAGTGACACAGGCAGCCTGTAGCCCAGCCCTAGCCTGGCTCCTCACACCCTGTGCTGTCTGCTCTTTTCATTTCCTGGTCTTTCCTCAGCCTGGAATGCTCGTGCCCTGCTTAGTTCATCTCCCATCTTTCTACTTCCCGCAGGGCCTGTTTGAGCCCGCCCTGGGCCTCCCTGCCTGCACTTCCGCTTGGCCTGGCCCCTGTGCTTCCTGATTTCCACTCAGCCTCTTGTTTGCTCAGTGTCTGTGGGCCACAGCTGGCTCATCTGTCAACGGCCAGTGCCTCGCCTGTCATGCAGTAGTAGATACTCAGAAGCATTTATTAAATCAAATTCAACATCTTGGGGAGATTGGCTGATGTGGCAGGTAGAGGACCCAAATGTGAAGCTGCAAGGTAAAAATCTAGGAATGACAGTGGCTTTACCACAGAGAGGGAACAGAGCTGAACAATGCAATGGGCATAGTAGATGTCTCGCATAGGTCAGTACGAAGGTTTTCACAATATCCCTGTGATGCCTCTAGCCATTGAAAGCTGTTGGTACTCTTGCTGATGATTTTGTGTAAATCAAAATGTCATTATGATTAGGGTCTAAAAATGTTGATGTTTTGCATAAAACCCGAAGGATAAGAAGGAAGCTAATGAGGCAGAGGTGAGAGAGGGCAGCTTGTGAACAGGAGGGTCCTCGTGCATGAGTTAGTTGTTTCCTGTAAGGCAAACCCCTCACCAAGACAAGCCTGAATTATGTCTCACAGTCCGTGGGGGCAGCTGGGTGGCTTCCTGCTCAGGGCTGGCAGGGCTGATCGCCAAGGTCAGCTGGCATCTTGGTGGGGCTGGAGGTCGGGGGTGGTTCTGTCCATCTGTCCAGGGGTTGTGGGGCTTTTTGTCTAGCTGGCCTCTCGTGGGAAGCCTCATCCCTGCCCCAGTGGTGCCTCATCTTCTGGTAGTTTTGTTAAGCTTCTTCACATTGTTTTCTCCGGGTTCCAAACAGCAGCCTGAGAGAACAAGCCCTAGTAACCAAGCATCATCTTGCAGCACGTTTTTCATTGTCCTGAGCCCAAAGTAAGCCATGAGATAAAACTGTCAAAGCACCAGGGACTGGGGAAGTGACCACGGGCCCAGGAAGTGATCTCCCTGTTTTTAGAGATCTTCAGAGTCTGGAACAACAAGACCCAGAGAGGTGTGAGTGATAGGAGGTGATGATGAGAAGACAGGTGTGTGTAGGACCAGGTGATTTGATTTGGCCAAAGGTGAATGGACGTTACTTCCAGGCAAATCAAGTACTTGCCTGTGGTGGAAATTCTTACATCATAGCAATCTTGAAAGCTCATCCTGACATAAAGGAGAAACATTAAAACATCACATGGAGAAACAGCCAACCCAGAGTCATCCAGACCCCTAGTATACTTAGTGTGAAAGAGAAACAAGCCTTTATTGCTTCGAATCACTGAGGTTGGGGGATTGCTTGTTACTGCAGCACATCATAACTCCCACTGACAAGTATGGACATTGAAAGCATAAAGCCATTGAAGCCCTGGAGATTGATGATTTTACCTGAAGAGAGAGGATAAGTATAAAAAAATGCCCAGGACAGAGTCAGAGGCAATCCTAACATTTACAATTTAGGTAGATGATGAGAAGCTGCCACGATAGAGTCAGATCTTTGGATAAAAACTATGCATATCCTAAAACTTCCTCTACAAATCCATATGTGATAGGGACTGATGTTTTTCATCTGTACAGAGCTACTCCAAGGGAAGCAGCTGACACCTTTGGGTTTTCCTGGGTCACCACGCCAGGAAGCTAAATTTACCAAAGAATCAGTTGGAAGGTATACAGATCAGACAAACTAACCCAGATGCTTGCAACACTTTTTATATAAACGGGGCATCCATAAAGCTGAGAAAAGGGTCTTCAGAACCATTCGTTTTGGTCCTTCTTTTTTTTTTTTTTTTCAACTAGTATATACTTTTATTATGTTTTTTTTACATTGTTTTTATTCTAAGATGTTATAAATGACAGCAGAATGCATTACATTTCATATTACACATACAGAGCACTTTTTTACAAATCTCTGGTTGTATGCAAAGTATATTCACACCATTTGTGACTTCATACATGCACTTAGGGTAATGATATCCATCTCATTCTACCATCTTTTTTTTTTTTTTTTTCCTTCACCCTTTTGCCCCCTCCCTTCCCCTCCCTCCCCATTGGCCATTCTAGTAGAATGCATTACGGTTCATAATACACAATATAGAGCCTCTTTTCACATAACACTGTTTGTATACAAAGTATATTCATACTATTCAAGTCTTCTCATCTTTTTCTTCATGATCACTTGTTTGTCCTGTAAGCCCATGGGAGACAGAGGCTTGTATCCTCATGACTCTCTGACTCTCTTTCCTACACAAGGGACATAGGAAATATTTTCAAAGATATGTGATTTCTGGTTAAAATCTGCAGAGGCTGGGCATCTGAGGACTGGCTGTGCTTCATGGGGTCATTTGTTGCAGAAAACTTTTGCTTTCTGCCTTCAGAGGCATCTTAAGCACTGTTGGACAGCAGACCCCTCTCCTGCGGTGAAAGTCTGTGAGATGTAATTGCTTTTGGCATTGTGTTCTGACTTGATGATTCTCCTAGGCTTGGGGAGAAGCTGCCAGAATTTTAAACTCTGTTAATTTCTTAGGTGGAGCTTGTGCTGGCCTTCCTCATGCTGCGCAAACTAGCTATGCTAATGGTACTGTTTAGAGAAGCAGCACGGAGTGGTGGGGGATAGCTCCACTTTGGACCACTCCGGACTAGCTGTGCCAAGCTACAGCTCTAGTTCATGTCAAGTTTCACATCAAATGCAGGTGGCAAGGGCTGATGATGCTCCAGGGACAGACCTTCCATCCTCACCACTAAGTTCCACTGTCATAAACAAATCTGGGGGATTTGGCTCTGCATTTGGAGCTAGACTGCTCTCTTGTGGGCAATTAACTCAAGATCCTGTTTTTAAAACCTCAGTCTGATTCCAATTCCTTTGACCTGGACGAGGCAGGAGAGCTCTTTTATCCTGCAGGCTCTTCCAAGTCCGCAGAAAACTCCACCTGCACTACATTTTCAGGCTGTCATGTTTTCTGTGCTTGGAAGTTTCTCCAGGACACTACCTGGCTTGGTCTTTGAGAGTCAATCGCCCCCGGTTTCTCAGTCCTCCAGAAAGCATCCCTGCTGCTTCCTCCCAGCCGTGTCTGGATTGAGGGGCTCTGCTCTGTGCTTCCATGCACCTCGGCTCTGCTGCTTTCCTGGCATTTGCCACCCTCGGCTGGAAGTACCCAGGTGTGTTTCATGCTGTGCCAGGACATCAGGCGCAGGATCCCCTACACAGCTCACCACAGCCCAGCAAGGTTACTGCTGTTGGCCCAAGGTTAGTGCCATTGCAGACGAGGAAATGGAAGGTTGCAGTGATTAAGTAATCGCTGAAGGTCACACAGCATCTGGCTCATTAGATTTGAATGAAGGGACCCACCCTGGCTGGGTCTGCTCCTGACTCCCCTGACACGTGTGGTCATGAACCTGAGGTGCCCATCTTTGTGCGTGGGGTGCTCAGCACTGAGTTGGTGTGTGGTTGAACTCTAGCCTGTCCAGCACACTGACCTTGTGCTGAATTGAGCACACGCAGGTCTGCTCTTGTGAGCCTGGGCACTCTTCAGAAGCAGGGTGTCCAGTCAACATCAGTTGTGTTCACTAGCACGGAACAATTAAAAAACCAACAGGAGAACAGCAAACACAACAATTAACGTGTGTACCACATGCCAGGGGCTCTTGGAAGCCCTTTACATCATTAAAGTTTTTAATTTTTATAACAACCCTACGAGGCAAGTACTCTTATGCCTTTTGTATAGACCAGAACACTAAATAAAGAAAAGGTAGGTAACTTGCTCAAGGTCACACAGCTAGGAGGCTGCAGGTCTAATCTATGATCCCAGCTGGTCTGTGGATAGTAAATGCTTGGCGTAATTGCCATAGTGAATGAAATAACAAGTGTGTGGTTTTCTGCATTTGGTTTGCCAGTAATATAGCTTCCTCCATATTCCCAGAGCACCCTAGGACTACAGATGACTGCGGGGGAAGCCAGAGACCAGAGGCCTTCCCCACAGGAGCAGCCAGAGTTCCCGCCTGGGCATATGGAGAAGAGACACCTGCCTGAGCCCACGTAGAAAACCCTTGTCATATATCACATGTGGAAAGACAAGAACAGAAATGAGAAGCAACAAATCGTGGAGGACCTCATCAAGACATGTTTCCTCTCTAGAGAGAATCAGAATGGCAGGGCCCACAGCCATCTCAGAGATTCCTCAGCTGCACTTCCTCATTATGAAGAAGGGAAATGAGGTCCAGAGAGGTTGCTCACTGGTTGACATCACACAGCAACTTGAGAAGCGTAATCAGGAGCATACCTCTGCTCAGACCAGTCAGACAGAAACCAGTCGCACAGGGAGGAGTGGCAGTAGCTTCTTTTGGGCTCTTAATATGTGCCAGGCACTGTGTTAGGGTTGTCACATGGATTATTTCCTTTAATCCTCAATCCCAGAAGATCTGAGAGATCATGTTTCAGATGAAGCAGGTTCATTTGTCCAAGCTCAGGCGATCCCTCAGTACTTGAATGGAGGGAATTTGAAAATACCATTTTTATCCAGAGGTTCTTCAATTTTGAAGGTGGGGGCAATTATTTGGTAAGAGCCCAGCTGCTCAACGAGCATCTTAACCACAATAAAGAAAATGACCCAGGATGCAAGGAAGTTAGTGCTGCTATACCAGCAGGGAAGACTTTTCATCTCCTGACTCTTTTTCCCCCAAGTGTGACTTTTAAGAGCTAAACACATGGACAGTTCTATTTTTAATCCAAAATTTTCGTTTTCTACCTAATCTGGATATTGAGTTCTTGTCAAACACAGTTGTGAGTAGTTTAACATCACAAAGCTCATGGCCCAGGAAAATGAATCCAAGGGTGTGGGGCCCAACCTCTCCCTGGAAGCCTTCCCTCTGTGAATCTGGAGGTGCCCAGGGTCCTTGGGGGGGAGCCTGACATACTTCTGCTCTTGCCAGCCACTCTTGCTCCCCTGTGGAAGGTGAGCTGAGAGAGGCCGGTGCTGACATTGCACCTGTTGCTGTCATTCCCAGAGGCCCTGACTCTCTCCCTCTAACTTCAGATTGGTCCTGAACCCAGGTTTTATGTAGAGAGAGAAGTTGATATTCCTAGGCCCAGGGGCTGATGGGCTCTGTCATTTTCCAGAATTGACAGAGCCAACAGTCCTCTATAAGTTGCCCATTTATCTAGTAGAATCTTTCATTAGTAGCACACCTGTCTGGGCAGCAGGTAGGGATGCAGGGATCTGGGCAGGATACCCAGGGCATCATCTCTCATTATCGGACCAGGAACGCTCCCGCTCCCGATCATTGTCTGGCCCTCAAGGTTCTCAGTGGTGTTGCCATGCTACAGTGTCTTCTAGCAGCAAGAGCGTGGAAATAGCGGTGGAGTCAGAACGCTCTCTGCAAGGGGAGCAGCAAGTTGGAGACAGGTTTTCTCCTGATCTCACCCATGATTTATTCAATGTTATCTTCCCAAATCACTTAGCTTCTTCATATCTCAGATTCCTCAGCGATCAAGAGGAAAAGAATTCACATGCCCTTTTGAGCAACCCACAGGATGTCATTAAAAGTCGATTAGTTTCAACCCGAATACATTCTGTGGTTGTGGGACCCTGTCTGACATTTAAGAAGAGATGGATAGGCCTCATGTAAATAACAAACACAAAGTGCCTGCCAGGTTCAAGGCCTAACGCCATGCACTGAAGCATTGCTATTATGCTATTTTATGTAATTCAATTATCTGGAGATCTTTAAACATGTCTAGTTCAATCTGTTGTTTGGCGCTTCCTCACTGTAGGGAATTCAGGGCCCCAAATGACGCCACGTCCGCCTCTCGCTTTTACTCAATTATAACGGTAACCTGGACGATACAAAATCCCTTCTAAGCCATCAGTCATAGCTGACAGCCTGGGCTTCTTTCCTGAGCCTCATTTTTCCATTTCAGCAAAGTTAGACTCATGCCAAAGAGCTGCCAGGGCAGAAAGCATCATGAGAAAGGTAATCGGTGACTTGTCACTGATGACAAAACTATAGACCACATCACGCACACAGCCTCCCGCCTCCCTGTCCCAATCCTTTGGGAAGGCTGGTTTCAGCTCCTTCTGCACATGCACGCTGCTCCAAGGGACCTCTCTGATTAGCACGGTGTTCCCTCCAACACAGCACACCTGCGTGTGTCTCGCGATAACACTGCTCCTGGGGCTAGAGGTGCTATCTTCTGTCTTGTCCCAGACCTACTCTACAAAGCTGAGCTCAGCAAAGCCCTGAGGACAACCATCCTTCATTGCCACAAAAGCTTCCTTCCATAGCACAGGTCATCCTCTGCCAGGGAGGGTCCCTGCCACTTGTCCCAGGGCTTCGAGAGCCACATTGCTTTCCTAGCAGGTTGTATAACTTCTTGGGAGTTAGTCCTATTACATTTGCCCACCCAGCTGCAGCTCTGCTTTCTCTCCTGGTCCGAATAGTAGATTCAGGAACCTTACATTGTTTGGTAAATGTTCTCATCGGAGGTTGAGCCTCCATCTTCACAACTGATCTAAGCCGACAACCTTCCCAGGCTGCAGTATTGCTTCCAAGACACACTTCTCTCAGACCCCGAAGAAGACAGCAGGGATGTAATCGCTCATCCACTTAAGCCCATCAGGAAGGAAATAGCTTAGGACAGGAAGGGAATTATTAGTCGAATTTCCATGAGATTGCGGGCCAAGACTATAACATGTCACCACTTTTCAAATATTGAGAGAAAAAAAAAAAAAAAAGAAAACGCAACACACTCTATCATTTTTCTGGCTAGATGCAACTTGCACTTTTATTTATCCAATTGACTCAAGAAATTGTATCGAGCTGCTTAGAAAATTGCAAGGCTGTGCCTGTAGACATAGGCTGTGCCTTATGTCAGGAATGAGTTTGGCTCATGCTGCCTGCACTTGGTTTTGACTCACTGTGCCCGTGGAGGGGGAAGTGGTTTCTGTCACCTGTGTGGGGAGGGGAACTGATTTGTAGAGAACATATACTGTGATTTTTGTCTTGCTCTGTGACCGCTTTGCCCGAGATCTAGACCTTATCCCCACCAAGTTCATTACTGAAAATAATTGCTATCCCCAGCACATGGACTAAAGAGAACGGAAATTGATGGCCCAACTTGAGAGCGTCTCCCTATGAATGTTCTCACCCTGCTGGCCATTAGACGGCTCGGGCTTTCCGGTCAACATCAAGTCCAGGCTCTGCACGAGCTCGCGGTTTGACCTTGGGAAGTCTGCGCCCCTTTGGAGGCATCAACTTCCTCACCTGTGGGAAAGGACAGAGTGTCGAGGAGAGACACCAGTGAGATGCCACGCCAGGTGTAGGGTCCCTAGCACAGGGTGGCACACAGTGTGGTGGGGACTCTGAGCCTGTTTTTAATACTCGACTGCTGGTGGCTTCTGAGTTTTGCCTTCCCTCCTTTCCCCTTTCACCCAACATCTGAGAACGTTGTTGAGAAAGACCAGGTGCTCCCTCCTACGGGGCTAGTGGCAGATTAGGACGAGCCTCTGACGCCCTATTCTGGTCCTGCTGTCCAGCCACAGTGAATGTGGGTGTCCTTGCTCTCTCAGTCCACCTCCTGGCCAGCCTGGGGGGCAGTCTGTGGTGCTCTCCCCAGGATGCCTCTCTGTGTGAGTGACCAGCCTTTTCATAAACTCTGGGCCTGTGTGGCATTATGGATCTCGGCATCTGAAATGCATCCTGGGTGGTGGAGGCCCTCTTGTAGCTGTGACTATCAGAACACACAGAATATGTTAGCTATTATCATCATTATTATTCAAGTTGAAACCTGGGTTGTTCCATTACATATTAAAGTCTCAGAGCTAATAGTGTTTGACTTGGAACTTAGTCACTCATTTGACCGTCATCCTTCTGGAAGGAATAGGCAAATAGTTGGTAAGGTCTTCAGAAAGGCTGGGGGAAGGGTCATTTGCCCCAGGAGAGGGCTTGCTCCCTCTGCTACATCTCTCCTAGGGTGCAAAGCAAATCAAGCTGGAGGGTTAGGGCTGCAGCACAGTGCACCGTGTGCACACAGCACAGAGCCACCCACTCAGCGGTGTGTGCCTCCTGGGCAGACCTCTCCTTCCCCAAGCAGTATGCGCACGGGATGAGGAAGAGGAGGCATATTATGCTTCTCTATAAAGCCCTGTGGTTCAGGAAAATTCATTCCATGATGCAATAACCCACCCCTTCCTTAGAAGTGTTCTATCCATAAGTCTGGAGTTGCCCAGGGTCCTGGGGAGCCGGGAGCATGCTCCCAGGGTGGTGTCCAACATGGGGCCAGGTTGCTCCATGTCCTTCCTTGGCAGCCCCTTTTGCACATCTGCAGAAGGTGGGGTCGGACAGGTGGGTGCTAAGGGAATGCTTATTGCAGATGTTTTTAGAGTCCATGGCTCTTCCCTAGGACTGTATCCGCTCGGTCCCATCCTGCAAGTTGGGAGAGATTCAGATCCTGGTGTGGAGGGGGCAGGGGACATTCCTGAGCTGGGCTGGGGGCGGGGGGCGGCTGACATTTGTTCAGAGTAATCATAAGTTGGTGCAGCTAAGAATCCACTTTAAGTTACTAATTTAGTAGGAAAAATGAAGGTCAGGGCTAAAGAAGAGTTTTGCAGCCGCACATCTGAGGTGGTTTAAAAGTCTGAAGATGAGAAAGAGGTGAGGGGTGAAGGACTATGATGAGGTTTGGGAATCAGAGTATGAGGCAAATTAAAAGCACGTTGAAGTCAAGGCTCTGAGAAAAGTGAGCTGCAGGGTCCACCTTAATTCACTAACGCATCTCTGCTCTGTATACCACAAGCTGCTCATGGCTTAAAACAAAAGTAACTGGATCTATAATGTGCATTATATTTTTCTCAGGCAATAGGCAGATAGCCAGGAATTTACTGATCAACCACTTTAATCTGGACGAATCAAGATCAGTGTCCTGAAAGGAGTCTGGACTGAATATACCAGTTCTGACAAAGTTGTTAAGAAAATAATTCTGATTTTTTTTTTTTCTTCTCCAGAAATTAGACACTAATGCCTTTTAAGGTTGTTTTAATCTGCCTCACATCATCTGGCCAAACCACAAACACGGTTCCACCCACCGGACAGTGTTTTCTTGATTCAAGTATTGTTGAAACAAAAGGAATATAATTTATGATTTCAGTGAAATCAACCCAGTAACATGAGGAGATTTTATAAACTCCACATAAACAAAGGTACGATGACTGGGTTCAGAGCACCAGGGCCAAAAGCATGACATCGGTTAATGAATGCTCTTGCTTGTATGCAAAGACTCAGTTTTTGAAGCAATGACATAAAGGGTGTAAGCTTTCAAAACCAGGCAAGCACACCCATGCAAGACCTTTGAGCTTTCCCCAGGCACACTGATGATGTGTTACTTCAGTGGAATCTCAAGGCAGGTGCACAGGGGAACATTACGGGACCAGAGGAGACTCTCAGGCACAGAAATCAGCCCTTGAGGACCCTAAAGAACAGCGCTGTGTCTTAGTAACAGAAACAAATCACTCCGTTCACAGTCGTCCAGCACCTTTTCAGGAACTTGGCTTCTCCACAAAAACTGTTTCTTATTGCTGTAAGTCATTGTTTTAACAAGACGATCCACCCCAAATTGGTTTTGCCCAAAACTAACTTTATATTGCCTAAAAACAAAACCAGCTATTCATAAAAATTAATTTGGGATATCCTTTATACCCAAAGGTATTTTTTTTTTCTTAAGTGAGAGAGAAAACCTTGGTGAAGAGGGTGCAATGTAGGCATTCTCTGCAGTTAGTTGCTTAGATGTTTGTTCTTGACAACTGTTTACAATATGTCAGACTATGGTCTAAACCAAGTGGGTTGGTTAGCCAAAGATGATGAAGGATGCAGTTCATCATGGTTAGTAGCTGGAGGAGGTGGAAAAGACAGCCAATGCAAACTAGAATGCCTTCACGGCTTTACAAAGGGGAGGTGACAGAGGGGGGTCAATTATGGCCATTTGCTGTTGCACACTCCCTCTCCCACAGTCCCTTGAACCCTTATCAATCTATGATCACCCTTTCAATTTACTCATCAATGGCTCTAATCTGGATGAATCATCATCATGCATCAGAGAAGGCCTTGCTAAACATCATCAATGCTGCATAAAACGCTGCATCTATAGGACATTTGCCAGCTATAATCGCATTTAACAACAGAATTCTGCATTCTTGAGGCAATCTCCTCCTTTGGTTTCAAATGATATGCTATACTCCTTGTTTCCAATATTATTTACAGGCTTTTTCTATTCTTTCCTCTCCATGACAAATTGGAGCTCATTAATCTCCATAATGGATAATTTTCCTGCTCCTTGATATCTCCTTATGCAAGTACATTTTCCTCATGGTTTCAGTTGCATTGTAGGGTTGATGACTTAGAAATGCGTATCAGTCAGGCTGTCCCTTTCAATTCCTCACTCCACCTCTCCACTAGAGTTACTCAAAGGCATCTTAAACTTGCTGTGTTCACATCTGAACTCAGGATTTCCCTCCCATCACTGTGCTCGCAGTGACTGACAACCAAGTCTAGCCAGGACACCCAGAAAGCCAGGGTCCTCCTCCACAGCCACTTCTTTTTCCCTCGGTCTGTATTCACTCATTAGAAGACCGAATGATTTGGCCTTCTAAGTGTATCTTGAAATTGTCCACGGCTGTTTCCACGCCTTTGCTTTCCCCAGTAGGTCCAGCTCATTGTTTTGATTGCAGCTCATGCTTGGGGAGTGAGCTTTGGGGGCCTCCCAGATTAGTTCAGGGTCAAGGTGTTGCCGCCTGAAGCGACGGCCGCTTGGAGCAACGAAGCCGCGGGAAGAAGTTCAAAGGAGAACTGGAAACAAACAGCCTTTTTATTTTGATAACTTTTCTCTCTGGCTCTAACAACGACTTTTACACGCACCACACACACCACCAAACAACCAACACACCAAAATGGCGCAGACCCAATCAGCAATCTCGCTCAAGTCCCGCAAGATCCCGGGCCAAGTCCCGTGAGACTACGGAAGGCGGCAATGCCCAAACATCTCCATGGCCCACAGTCAACCGCAATCTTAGCCACCTCCCCAAACAGGGCTCCTGCATCAAGGGTTGTACATGACACAGTACTGCTCCTTTTTCACTCATCACAGTCTCCAGCTGTTTGCTGAATTGTGTGGTTCTGTGATGGATATCTTCTTCTGCCATGGTAGCTGGGAGTGTGCCTTACTTTGCCCCCACCATAGCCTCCACATTCTGGAATCATGCCTAGAACCTTACAGGACTTACGTTGCTGCTTAATGTAGTGGGTAAAATTCCTAACTCTGCCATTTGTGACCTATGTGGACTGGAGTGTGTGTTCTTTTTTTTTTGTTTTGCCTTCCTCAAGCCTCAGGTTTCTTTGTTTATAAAATGAGGTAAAAAGGAAGTGAGATTTACATGGGGATGATGTATTTGAAATATTTTTTTTAACTGTGTAATGTGATGTTTTTGATATTTGTATGCATAGAGAAATAATCACCTCAATTGAGTGCATTAACATACCTACCACTTCCCATGGTCACCAGTCCCTTTCTTTTTTTTGTGCATGGCAAGAACAAAAGATCTGCCCTCTTGCCTGTTTGCTCTGGATAAAATCTCTATTACTATTCCAAATGAGAGTGGCCATAGTGGACACTCTTGTTTTGACCCTGATCTTAGAAAAAAATGCTTTCAGTTTTCCCCCATTCATTATGGTGTTGGCTATGGGTTTGTTGTAAGTAGTCTCTATTATGTTGAGGTATACACCTTTTGTACCTAATTTGTTCGGGGATTTTGTTAAGGAGTGATGTAGAATTTTTCAAGGGCTTTTGCAGCATCTGTTGAGATGATCATATGAATTTTAGCCTTCATCCTGTTTATGTGATGTATTATGCTTATTGATTTGCATATTTTGAACCATCCTTGAATGCAATGAGGTCAGTTTGATCAAGGCATATGACATGTTGACATGCACTTATGCCAGAGGAGAAAATAAAAGGTCTACAAATAAGAAAGAAGGAAGTTAAATATTTGCAGATGATGTGATTCAACAAATAGAAAAACCTAAAAACTCCAGCAAAGAACTATGTGAATCAATAAGAAAGTTTAGAAAATAGCAGGATACCAAATCAACGTACAAAACCAGTAGCTTTTCTATACACCAATAATGATTTTTTTTTTTTTGTACTGGGTATTGAACTCAGGGACACTTGACTACTGAGCCACATCCCCAGACCTATTTTTCATTTTATTTCTAGATAGGATCTCACTGAGTTGCTTAGCGCTTCACTTTTGCTGAGGCTGGCATTGAACTCTTGATTATCCTGCCTCAGCATCCTGAGCAGTTGGGATTACAGGTGTGCTCCACTGCACCTGGCCTTACCAATAATGAATCTGCTGAGAAAGAAATCATGAGAGCAATTCCATTTACAACACACACATGCACACACAGAGATATTTAGCAATAAACTAAAGGAAGTGAAAGATCTCTACAATGAAAATCACAAAATACTGATGAAAGAAATTGAAGAAGACACTAAAGAGTGGAAGGACTTCACATATTCATGGATTGGAAGAATTAATATTGCTAAAGCGTCCTTACTACCCAAAGCAATCTCCAAATGCAATGCAATCTCCATTAAAATACCAATGACATTCTTCATACAACAAAAAAGGTTTTCTAAAAATTGCTTGGAAACAAAAAAGACCTTGAATAACCAAAACAATCTTCAAAAAAAGAGCAAAGTTGGAGGCATCACAATGCCTGATCTCAAGACATCCTAGAGCTACAGTAAACAAAACAGCATGGTGTTGTCGTTAAAATAGACACAGACCAATGAAACAGAGCAGATAACCCAGAAACAAACACACGTCTACAGCTAACTGATTTTCAACAAATATACCCAAAACTTACATTGGAGAAAGAAGCTTCCTCAACAAATGATGCTGGGAAAACTGAACACATGCATGCAGAAGATCGAAATTTTACTACTATTTCTCACCTTGTACAAAAGTCAATTCAAAACAAATCAAAGACCTTCATGTAAGACCTGCAACTCTGAAACTACTAAAGGAAAACACAGGGGAAACTAAGATATTGGCACAGGCCGTGGTTTTCTGGATAGGACTCCCAAAGCACAGGTAACAGAAGTAAAAATAGACAAGATGGATTGTAGCAAATTAAAAGTTTCTATGTTACAAAGGAAAAATCAACAGAATGAAGACACAATCTACAGAATGAGAGAAAATATTTGCCAACTGTTCATCTGACAGAGGTTTCATATCCAGAATATATAAAGAACTCAAAAAAACTGAACAATGAAAAAGCAAGTAATTCCATTAAAAAATGGGCAAATTATCTGAAAAGACACTCTCAAAAGAAGAAATACAAATGGCCAATAAATATACAAAAGAATGCTCAATATCGTTTGTTAACAGGGAAATGCCAATCAAAATGAGAAACAATCTCACTCTGGTTAAAATGGCCATTATCTGAAAAAGAAACAAACACAAAATAACAAATGCTGGCAAGGACATGAAGAAAAATGAATTTATATTGTTGGTTGGTGGGGATGTGAATTAATACAGCAACTATGGAACACAGTATGCATGTTCCTTAAAAATCTAACAGCACTACCACCTGATCCAGCTATCCCACTCCCGGGTATACATGCAAAGGAGATGAAGTCAGTGTACAGAAGAGATGGCTTTGTGCCCATATTTATTGAGGTATTCTTCACAAGAGCTAAGACATGGCATTGTTCTAGCTGCCCATCATCAGATGAATGGATAAATGAAATATGGCATAGGTACACCACGGAACATTGTTTAGCCATAGAAGAAGAACAAAACCCTGCCATTTGCAGCAAAACCTATGGAATCATGCTTAACATCATGTTAAGCAAAATGAACAAGACATAGAAGGTCAAGCATTGCATGTTCTTTCTCCTGTGCTGGGAAAAAAGTTTGATCTGAAAGCAGAATGATGTTATGGTTTGGATCTGGGACATCTTCTAAAGGTTCATGTGTCAGAGGCTTTGTCCCCAGTGTGTCAATTTTCACAGGCAGGGCTCTGGGAAGGGATCATCAGATCATTGCCCCTCTGACCACATCAAACCCATTGATGGGCTCATGATTGAATGGGAGGTGGTGGAAACCAGAGGATATGGCCGAGTTGGAGGAAGCAGCACACCGGGAGGGAGCATGCTCTATAAGAGTATATTTTGTTCCCGATATTTCCTCGTGCACACACACTTTTTGGCTGCATGAGATGAGTATCTCTGTGCCACCATGCCCTCTCTGCCATGATGCTCTGCCTCACCACAGACCCACAGCAATGGAGTCATGCAACCATGGACTGAAACTTCTGAAACCATGAGTCAAAAGAAGTATTTCCTTTTCTTAAGTTGTTTTTTCCTCAGGTATTTTGTCACAGCAATGAAAATGTGACTAACACAAATAGTAATGTAAGAACTAGGAAGGGTGTATGGAAATATCACAGTAAATCACATTAATATGTGCTAATAAAAGTAGAATTAGATAAATAATCAAATAGAGCTACCCTCAGCAAATTTCAAGTATACAATACAATACTGTTTAATTATAGTCACATTGCTCTATATTAGATATCCAGGACTTATTCATCTTGTATAACTGAAATTTCACACCCTTTGACCATTATCTCCCATTTTCCTCTCCCCTCAGCCACTACTCTCTACTTCTAAGAGTTTGACTATGTTAAATTCTACATAGGAGATAATAATGTTTGTTTTTCTTGTATCTGGTTTATATCACTTAGCGTAATGTTCTTCAAGTTCCTCCATATTACCACAATGACAGAATTTAGTATTCCATTCTGCATATACACCATATTTCCTTTATCCATTCATTCAGTACTGGATATTTAGGTCATTTGCATATCTTGGCTATATTGTGAATAATGCTGAAATGAACAGGTGTGTGCAGATATCTCTTTGAGATATTAATATAGATTTCCTTTGGACAGGTACCTAGAAGTGGGATTGCTAGATCATGAGATATTTCTATTTTTAATTTTTTGAGAGACTGTTATACTAGTTTCCTTAACAGCTATACCAATTTACATTCCCACCAAGAGTGTACAAGGTTTCCATTTTTACCCACATCCTTACCAACATTTATCTTTTGTTTTTTGATAACTGCTATCCTAATAGGTATGAGGTAATATCCCCTTGTGGTTTTGATTGGCATTTCCCTGATTATTCATGATGTTGAGCATTTTTTACACACCCGTTGACCATTAGTATGTCTGTTTAGAAATGTCTATTTATGTCCTTTGTCCACTTTTTAAAGACAATTTAGGGGAACAGGGGAGAAGTTTTAGGCTCACAGTAAAATTGAGAGGAAAATACAGAGATTTCCCAAATATCTCCTGCCCACATATACACAGTGTTCCCCATTATCAACAGCTAACACCAGAGTGGTACCTTTATATATATATAATTGATGAATATACCTTGATACAACATAATCACATAAATTTATAGTTCAGAGTTTACTCTTGGAATTTACATTTTAAGGATTTGGACAATATCACACATTTCATTACCCTAAGAATTATGCAACTCCAACTCTTCATGGCTGGCATTGAATTCGCGATCCTCCTGCCTCAGCCTCCTGAGCTGCTGGGATTATAGGCATGCCCCACCATGCCTAGCTCAAATAACCAATTTTAAAGAAAACACCCAAGGATATATTGAAGTTATTTTGCATATTTGTGTTTCTCGACGAGTTGGCATATTTCTTGGGCTCCACTAATGATCATGAGTAATAGGAGGGCTTCCTGTCCCTCAAACACCACCCACTAAGAATAACAGATACTCCCATTAAGTGCATCCCTGTGGAATCTTTGGAGAGCCAAGCATGCCACAATTCCAACTGGGAATAGAGCATATTGACTCCTACTCTAGGCACCTGTACCTGTGTAGGAAGGTTTCTAGGTCTTTTGCCACTATGTGAATTTTGAACTGCTGTATTGACTCTTTCTGTTAATTACAGCATAGTGTGTTGTCCACATAGGTGGGTACCATGAGCACCTCCTACCTCACAAGAATAAGCATTTTAAGTGGAAGAGACTGTACAAACCAGTGCATGAAGGAAATAACTTGAAGGGAGGTTGTCAGGAGTGCAACATTTGTGATGAAAGTAAAGGAGATGAATCGGGAAAGGAAATTTGACACTAGATCAGAAGAAGTCCAAAATGTCTTTCCAGAAGCCTGATTTTATTCTCTGCTTGCCATGCAAAGTCGTTTGTAAGCAGATAATTGTCAAAATATCAATATGCTAAGTGCACGTATAAAAACTCAAATGGTATTAAAATACTTGTGTAAAACCAATGACTTGGGAAACTGTGCTCTTTATATGTAATACGAAAGGAATTGCACTCTAAAAGCATGTATGACAAATTAAGTAAATAAATTTTTAAAAATACATTACATAAAACGGGTTGGAGGCAGTGTGATAGAGAAGTTAATAACTCATTCTTTGGACTTAGACTTTGGATTCAAATCCCAGCTCTACTACTGCTCTAAGACTTTGAGCAATGTGCTCGCACTTTCCTTACTGCTGTGACCTGCACAGCTGAGCCCAAGAAACCAGAGAGTGGTGGATTAAGAAAAACCCTCACACAGAGATATTAAGAATAAAAGGCTGGATATTAATGCTTTATTGGAGGTGCGTGTGGTAAAGATTTTCTCCCAATCTGTATGTAGGCTCTCTCCTCACGTTTTTGATTGTTTCCTTTGCCGAGAAGAAGCTTTTTAATTTTAATCCATCCCATTTATTGATTCTTGATTTACTTCTTGTGCTTTAGGAATCTTTTTAAGGAAGTCAGATCTTAGGCCAACGTGGTGCAGATTTGGGCCTATTTTTTCTTCTACTAGGTGCAGGGTCTCTTCTACCTAGTGCCCAAGTCTTTGACCTACTTTGAGTTGATTTTTGTGCAGGGTGAGAGATAGAGGTTTGATTACGTTTTGCTGCATATGGATTTCCAGTTTTGCCAGCACTATTTGTTGAATAGGCTCTTTTCTCCAGTGAATGTTTTTGGCATCTTTGTCTAGTATGAGAAAACCATATTTATGTGGGTTTGTCTCTGTGTCCTCTATTCTGTACCATTGCTCTACAAGTCTATGCCATTTTTGTTACTATAGCTCTGTAGTATAGCTTAAGTTCTGGTATTGTGATGCTTCCTGCTTCACTTGTCTTGCTAAGGATTACTTTAGCTATTCTGGGCCTCTTATTTTTCCAAATAAATTTCATAATTTTTTTTCTATTTTTATGAAGAATGTCATTGGGATTTTAATAGGAATTGCATTAAATCTGTATGACACTTTTTTGGGGAAAAAAAAAAGAATAAAAGGCTGGGATCAGGTGGGACACTGCTCTCTGGTGGAGAAACAGTGACTAAAGAGTTGGCCCAGCAAGTTTATGTATATAGGGTCTCATAATCAAGAAGCAAGGACTGTAGAGGCATTGTTCTTTTGTGCTAGAAAGTGACAGGGCTAGAAACATTTTCATAGCTGTTTTACTGTTGCAATGATTGGAGTTTCCTGCAGCACTCAGGAAGCCCATGTGGAAACAGGAAGAGCAACACTGGTGAGACAGTATAGCGATCTTGTTTGTTCAGAATCCTCTGTCCCTGGGAGCTGGTATCTGAAATTTAGGTCAAGACCTAAACGGCTCTGTGGTTAGCACAGAACCTCCTTCAGAACAGGGTGTCACCATGCAACTGGGCCATCTCATTGGTGTTGCTGCCTGAAGCGGAAACCGCTTGGAGCAACAAACGCCGCAGGAAAATTCGGAGGCAGGATGAAAATGAAAAAAGGTCTTTTATTCTTCTTCTCTCTCCGGCTCCAGCAATCACTCCAAACACTCTAACTCCAACCACCACCTTCTTCTTCTTCCCACACACTCTAACCAAACTCACCCAGTTATATACATATAGCTTTAACAAGGACACGTGCTTACAGCTCGAGCTTACAGGTGTGTCACGCAGTGTTCACAGGCATACAAAGATTCTTTGAATAATGTATTACTATCAGGTGGAAACTAGAACATCTTTTATGGCTCTCAGCTAACCGCAATCTTTAGCTATCTCCTTGATTATAGGCTCCTTCATTTCCCCCTTTTAGTTTTAAAAGAGGGGATGTTCTAGGACATCCATGTGCAACCGACATTCTTACCCGTCATGGGAATCGAGGCTGTCCTGACTCCTGGCTTAGGTTGACACACCGGCCACATTAGACTGTCCCGTGTGACTGTGCCGTGTCTTAGGTTGTCCCCTTCTGGGGATCTTACCCGTCATAGGCTAACCAGCCATCCAATAGAGCCCTTCAGGATCGACTGTGTGTTGACTAACAGCTGTCCAATTTTTAGGAGATGCTGCGGCTTTAAGGCGGCAAGCTTACTGCTGACGAGCCAAGTTTCCATAGCATATCAAGTTCTTTAAGCCAATCAGCTGCCCTTAGTTTCATCAAGTAACGCACTGATTTCTCTTAGACAAATACCCACAAGGCATTGTCCCGTAATGTCCCAAAATAATGGAAAATCAAAATGTCCATAAGTTATAACACATAGATTCAGGAGGCCCCATGCATGCAGAGCAGAGGCCACACTGCTGGTGAGGTTGTTCGATGCTTGAGCAGCAGGGATGCTTGCAGCGACCGCGGGTCCCTGCAGTTGTAGCAGCAGCCGTCTTTTTTATGTCTAGACATTTCCACCGGCAAATCTTCAGGGCCCGCTACCTAAAAACTCAAGCATCCATTATTAAGGGAAAGGCAGTGCTATTCCAGCACTGAGCTCAAAAGGTGAGCTGTCAAACTAAAAAAAAAAGAATTATTAGAGTAGAAAATAAAAGTTGATCTCTGCTCACACACATTGCTGCTTAAGCTCCCACAAACATAAGCTGGCAAAATATCACATTCAGAAATAATCAAAGAGAAACTGAGGGTGTTTACTGCATTAAAGATAAAGAAAAGCTAAAGGCACTTTGGAAAAATAATTTGTTAGCTGGAATCCTCGAGTCTCTATATACGCAGCAATCCTATACCTATTGAAATAATTCAAATTAAACAAATGAAGTTAATAACAAAATAAACGATCCTCTCTGTCGGAACACCAAAAAATATCAGGTTATACAACATTAAACATATTCACAGCTGAAGAGAAGTCCCGGAGACAACTATAAATCAAAATTGATTATCATTATAATTGATTATCTAATTAGAATATTCTGAACTTATATGACTATCTATCTATCTATTGATTATCTAATTAGAATATTCTAAGCTTAAATGAATTAACGTTATTTGGATCTATATCTATCTACCTATTTTTTTATAAGCGCTTAATTATTTGTGATGTCACACTAGACAGACGCACATATAAACATATATTTGTGACATCACATTAACATGAAATTTAGACAAATGCACAGACATAAAGACATATATAAAAGAAAAAAAAATACAATTGTGTATACACTGAAGAGAGATCTTCTTGTCCCGGCCGGGAAGAATGAAATTTAAGTTGTAAATTTAATGGAGGACTCTTTTAAGGGAATCACTCCATACCTTCATTTTGGTCCTCTTGAGTTTGTACTTGTTTATTCAATCTAGACTCCTCAATAACTTCGTCTTGATCCTTTTGACTTTGTACCTGCTTTATCAGTCTAGATGGTATCCATATTGGAGAGGATTCGTGCTTTGGAAAAACACAAACAGATCCTCTCCCCCAAATTAATACTGGGTCTGGACCCTTCCATGTACCTGAGAGAACATCCTTCCAGTAAACCAAAGGTTTATGTTGTTGGTGTGGGTTCCAGGGTCTATCTCCAGCCGAATGTCCATTAGAATCTAAAGTTAAGAAATTTAGTGTAAACAGGGCAACTGCCAATCTGTCCTTAGGATTTTTCCAGTTTCCATCTTTTTGCTTTAGTAACATATTTTTAAGTGTCCGATTTGCTCTTTCAATTATTCCTTGTCCCTGAGGATTATAAGTGATACCTGTTTTGTGGATAATATTGAACTTTGTACAAAATTGTTTGAAGGATGTGGATGTATATGCAGGGCCATTATCTGTTTTAAGCATTTTGGGGATGCCCAATGCAGCAAAAAGCTTGCAGACAATGAGATATAGTATCTTTAACTTTTTCTCTGGAATGTAAAGAAGCAAAAATCATGCCTGAGCATGTATCTATGGTGACATAAATAAATCGTAATTTTCCAAAACTTGGCTCATGTGTGACATCCATCTGCCACAAATGATTGGGCATCAAACCTCGTGGGTTAACCCCATAATGTGGATTGGGCAAAAGTGTTACACAAGATGGACATTCTTTTACAATTCTACAAGCTTGTTCTTTTGTGATTTTAAATTTTTGTCTTAAGGTAGTGCTATTAACGTGGAACTGGGAATGAAATAAAGTAGCTTGTTGTACTGTAGTAAATATAAATATAAATATGTTTTAGTGAGATGATGCCCCTGTGTGTACTTAACATTATTTTAATCTCTTCATTATAATCTGAATCAATAACCCCTGGTATAACATTAAAGCCTAATAAACTCTTGGAACTACGCCCAAGGATTAGTCCCACAGTTCCTGAAGGGAGAGGTCCCCTGATTCCCGTAGGAATCAGCTGAACCCCCATTTCAGGTGTCAGGACCATCCGGGCAGTAGAACAGAGATCTAATCCTGAACTTCCTCTTGTCCCTCTGATAAGGGAGTTAATGGGTAGGAGGGATTGTGACGAGAAATCATTTGGATCTAAGGGCATTCCTCCTCTAGTGCGCATTCCTCCTCTAGTGCCCCGTACATTGGTGGGCCCGGGGGCATTGGGCCCGTGCCCCGTTTTTTGAAATCCTTGATAAATCATTTCCATATATATCATATCTGGAATGGCATTGATTGACCCAATGTATACCCTTTTTGCACCTGGGGCATCGGCCTGGAGCGCGGTATGAATTTGATCTTATTACCCTTGGGGGATATTGCTTAGCATATCTTGGTTGATTATAATACTTTTGTCTGGAATATCCTGTTCTAGGTTGAATCCTTTGGGAATTTTGAGGGGAGGAATTTTTCATCACTGCAGCAATTACGTTGCCTGTGATAACAGCCTCGTTAATGTCTTTGCACAGTCTGATATAAATTGATAAATCTTTTTTACTTCTCCACGGCCTTATTGCATCCTGGCAATATTTATTAGCATTCTCATACGCTAATTGGATAACTAGAGGCATAGCTTGCTCGACTTCGCCAAAAACTCTAGATGTTGTTTTTAAGAGTCTATCTACAAAATCAGCGTAAGGTTCGTTAGGCCCTTGTATAACTTTTGATAGGCTGCCTTGCAGATCCCCTGTGCCTGATATTGTCTTCCAGGCTTTCACAGCTGCAGTGTGTATCTGGGCATACACACCGGGATCGTATTGTAGCTGATTTTGTAGTTCGGCGAACTGCCCTTCCCTGTGAACATATCTTTATTGCGTTGAGGGAAACCTGCTGCAGCATTTCTCTTTGCTATTTCTGAACAAAGTTCCTGGAATTGAGTTTTCCAGATTAGGTATTGTCCCCCACTTAGTACCGCTCTGCATAGACTTTTCCAATCTGAGGGGGCTAAGATTAGGGTGTTAAGTGACTCTATCATACTTAATGTGAACGGAGCTTGAGGCCCATAGGTCATTACCGCCTCTTTAAAATTCTTTATTGTTTTAAAGTCTAGGGACTCGTGATATCTTTGTCCCTCTTCATTTTGAAATACTGGCAGTTCTAGGTGCTCCTGCGGTCTATGTTGTTCGAGAGCGTATAAGCGCTCAGAAAGGCCGCCAATTTCTACCTCAAGGGCACGTACACTCTGATCAATACTCCTTATTGTTTCTGTTAGGTATTCTACCCATGAAGGAGCAGAGGGCACTAGTGGTTCCTCTATTTGACAGTCTTTTCTCTTTTTTAATTTCTTTTTGTTCTTTTTATTGGAGACTGTGCTCCCCGAATCGCTTTTTGATTCCTCCTCACTACTAGCTTCATAATTCCTAACCGGCTCAGTGGAGGAGACCGTACTGTCATGGTTTGGCTCCTTGTTACTATTATCACTTTCACTAGTATCCTGAGTTTCAGCTTCTAAGGAGAGTACATACTCCTCAGCTAATTTTATTAAGCTTCTGATGGCTTTTGCAGTTCTTACTTTTGAATTTACATTACTACTCTCCTTGCTGGTCTCCACCGAGTCAGAGGATATGCTTTCTTGTTCACTTTTCTCACTATCCTCTGAGTTCTCGATATCAAAAATTTCTTTCGTGGCTTTTATAAAACCAACTTTTTGTTATATTCGCTCCCATATTTTTAAAATATATATTTTTTTTACCTTGCCGCCGAATTCCCTGTACAGGCCACCACTTGTTGCTGCCTGAAGCGGAAACCGCTTGGAGCAACGAACGCCGCAGGAAAATTCGGAGGCAGGATGAAAATGAAAAAAGGTCTTTTATTCTTCTTCTCTCTCCGGCTCCAGCAATCACTCCAAACACTCTAACTCCAACCACCACCTTCTTCTTCTTCCCACACACTCTAACCAAACTCACCCAGTTATATACATATAGCTTTAACAAGGACACGTGCTTACAGCTCGAGTTTACAGGTGCGTCACGCAGTGTTCACGGGCATACAAAGATTCTTTGAATAATGTATTACTATCAGGTGGAAACTAGAACATCTTTTATGGCTCTCAGTTAACCGCAATCTTTAGCTATCTCCTTGATTATAGGCTCCTTCACATTGGCACCCTTGCACCGAGAATATTCTCAGAGGGCATAGCCTCTGTCACAGAAAAGTTTCAAAATCCATCATTCCGTCACTGCTTGCAACACCTTATCCCATGGCTTTTTTCTATTTAATGGAATAACAGCATCTATCTCCTAGGGTGCTTGTTGCTATTAAATGAAATAACAGATGTAAAGAGAGAAACCCCTTAGCACATATCATTTTTGTAGAGGAGGAATTTCATTTTATTGGCATGAATAACAAATCTCTTTACAAAGGTGACTTTGTTGAGGAAAACGTTTTGATTATTTATTATAGCTGAGTACCCAGAGCTTCTATAATTGTGGGTATTGAGGCTTCTAAAACAAAGAAATCTAAAGTGCAAAATAAAAGGAGAAAATGCAAGTTTTGGGGAGAAAATGGCTGAGTTCAGCTTTGGATTCATCAAGCTTGCATTGCCTGTATGAAGACAGGGCGGGCGTGTTTAGTGAGAGCATGTAGGAATATGTATCCAGCCCTTAGGAGTGGGTTTGGGACTAAAAGTAAAAATGTACAAAAAGTTTCTGCAGAAGAATTTTATTTGTAGTTTTAAGCATTTTTCTAGTTTGCCTCATTTAATTAAGTTTATTTATGTCACAAACCACTTTTTATAATGCCAATAGCGTGGCAGATACCTTCTAAGCCCTTTATAAATATTGTTATTGAATCTTTGGAAGACCTCTCTGAGGTGAGTGCTGTCATTAGTTTTGTGTTATGGATCAGGAAACCGTGTCTAGCATCCCAAGGTTAGTAAGGGCTGAGCTACTGCACCCTGAGTGCATGATTTCCGTCTCTTTGCTAGGCTTAGCCTCTCTAAGGAACTTGTCCAAATTCCAAGCTCTAAGTGGCTGAGGCAGGATTCCAGGCATGGTCTTTCTCATTCTATGTTCCCTGTCTGGGCACTGGTCATTGCCTTCCAAAGGGTAGGTACCACTCTGACAGAGAAGGCCAAGAGCTAAATAGAAAGAACGTCCTGCGGGATAAGCAGGGCTTCTTAGATTGAGGCTCTCAACTGCCTGCCTTTGTCTATTTCACATCACATTCTATCACCTCCAAAATACCTTCAAAGTCAGGTACTAACTCTGGCCTCTTTCTGATTCTGCCAATGGCCCCCACTTTACCACATGGATTTGGTTTCTCTTAACCTCCATGGTTAGCACCACATTGAGCTGGAGCTTTCCTCCTCTACCTGTGACTCAGAGTATGAGCCATCTTCCCAGTGGCAGGCCTTCCAGCTGGACTGGGCTGCCAGGACCTTGGTTTCAAAAGAATAGTCCTCCTCCAGGATGAGTTATGAAGGAGCCTTAATCAAGAAAATAGCTAAAGATTGCGGTTAGCTGAGAGCCATAAAAGATGTTCAAGTTTCCACCTGATATTAAAACATTATTCAAAGTATCTTTGTATGCCTGTGAACACTGTGTGATGCACCTGTGAGCTCGAGCTGTAAGCACTTGTCCTTGTTAAAGCAAAATGTATATAACCGGGTGAGGTTGGTTAGAGTAGTTGGACGTAGATGGTGGATGGTTGGAAGTAGTTGGAGCTGGTTGGAGTGCGGAAGGAGTTTGTTGTTGGAGTTGGAGAGGTTGCTGAAGCCGGAGAGAGAGAAGAAGAAGAAAAGATCCTTTTTCATTTTCATCCTGCCTCCGAATTTTCTCCCGCAGCGTTGTTGCTCCAAGCGACAATCGCTTCAGACAGCAACAGAGTTAGCCTTTACAGGCAGTAGGAGTTGGTAAGACCCTGGGGGGAGGACAATGCCCTGAACACAGGGAAAGGGCCGGTGGAAGTCAGTCCCAGTTCTGTCCACTTGAAAGCCCCTGCTGCCACTGTACCGAAAAGTCTATTGCAAAATGAGATAAAATAAAAGACATGGCATAGAAACTTGGGGAACACTCAAAGGAGGCAGTGAGAATAATTAGAGACAACAAAGAAAAATAATTGCAGTTCTGCTTGGAAGTTAGGGGGAGTATCAAAGGGAGGAAGTAGCCAAAGGGGCAAATGTCAAGAGTGAAGGTAGCTATGGACTGAAGAGGGGCCAGAGGATTTGGGGACCTTGAGGACAGCAATAGCAGTGAAGGTCAAGGCAGAAGCTGGAAGTGCATGGAAAAGATGATGGAGAGAAGGTCATCTACCAGTTATAAAGGGAAAAAAGGGGAGTCAAGGGCACCAGGAAGACTGGGAAAATGTCAAAAAGGGGGAAACGAATTTCTTTAAGAAAAGGAAACAAAGATCAGATGGATAAAAATGACAAAGTTTCTGTCTCAGATGGCCTCCATCTCCAAAGTGTTGGAAAGGTCTACAGAGGAGAGTTTAGGGTAGATTAAGATGTTGAGAGTAGACTATTTGGAAAGTCCCCTTAGGGGGGATATGGAAGCATCAGCCACAGAAAACGAGAAACACATTGTGGCAGCAGTTATGTTCCAGATGAAGCTGGCTCGGGTGACATTTCTACTGGTGACATTTCTACCTTAAAATAGGGTTTGGAAGTGATCCTTATCCTTAGACACGGGAGTCAGGTCCCTGGAAACCTTAGGGATGGAATCACTTTGCAAGGCGATAGAGAGATCTATTTCTGTTCTCAAGCAGTTTGAGTTAAAACAGAGCATAGACATTTAAATCTATAGTGCAATGCCATTTCAGCTTAGCTGCATCTGCAGCAGATACAAGCCATTGTTCCTCGTATTGTGGATTCCATATTTGTGAATTTGTTAATTTGCTGGAATTCACTGGTAACCCCCCAGTCAACATTTATGGTCATTCATGAATATGCACGGAACAGCAAAATACCCGAGTAACCCAGCAGACTCATTCCCAGCTAAGGATGAATAAGTCATGGCTCTGCCTTCCTGTTTCAGCTCTCACACGAAGCAAATGTCCTTTTCAAGGTCTGTTTAGTGCCATGTTTTTATCCTTGAATCTTTTTTGGTGGTTTCTCTGCTTAAAATGCTCCTCGAGCACAAAGTTCAAGTGCTATCTAGTGTTCTTATGCACAAGAAGGAAAGAAGGCTATGATGTCCCCTACTGAGAAAATATATATGCTAGATAAACTTTATTCAAGCACAGGGTACAGTGCTGTTGGTCTTGAGATCAGTGTTAATGAATCAGTGTCATAGAGAAAGAAGATATCTTTAAGCATAAACACATGTACAGCAAGGTTATGTATTGATTGGTTGACAAAAATATAACCAGAGACTTGCAGCAATGTGCCCTTTCTTTTGCCTAAGAGCAGTGGTTCAACAACAACAGTGATTTTATAGAAAATAACAAGAGGCAATAATGAGCATCAACCATAAATGCAAGAATATAACTTGCAATGGGAACATAGAGATGAAGTTGATCAATTTTGGGGTGAAGGTTAAGCACCCTAAGAAGGTCTGTTTTCTAAGATATATCAAAACATTCACTAGGAAAATCACATCCAGTTCACTAAAGGCAGTAGAATGAAGAGGAGTGATTAATACTCCATGAAGGACAAAAATCACACCGAGACAACCGTGCAGCCAAGAGATTTATTCACCAGCCTTTATGGCTGGTCAGAGGTAGAAGAAGTACGGGGAGAGAGAAGTCAGGGAGAGGGAAGTGTGCAAGAACTGGTGGGAGAGAGGAGTTAGGGAGAGGGGAGTTTGCGAACTCTGGACAGAGGGTCCGTGCCTGGTTGTGCCAGCTGTGGTCTCTGGAGCTGTCTGCTGGGCAGCTGCTGTCAGGCTAGAGACGGAGAGTCTGGAGCTGTTGCAGTGGCTGCTTTCTCTCAGCAGGGAGGAGCTGTTGTGTCTGAGCTCCAGGCAGACAGGGACTTAAGTAGGGATTTCTGGTGTGGGGTGTGCCTGAGTAAACTTTAACGCTATTGGCTTTTTTCCCAGTAAAGAGGGCAACTTTTAAGCCGATTGGCTCCTGCCTGGGGAACATAGCAACCTTTAAGCTGATTGGCTCCTGCCTGGGGAAAATGAAACCAGGTTGCTCCTAATGGAAATTTCCATGGGGGAGGTGGCCTGTCGGCCCAAGCCTATCTATCATCCCAACATTCCATGTTTAAGTTAAACTTTGTCACATGCAAAATTTTTCAATCCTAGCACAAAGTTGCATGACATTGAAAACACATGTATTACTCCATTGCATGGAGCGTTAGCATTTTAGGGAGCTTCTGAGAAGCTGTGGGGTTTGCCGAGTCCATTCCTGTCCTGTTGACAACTCAACTTCCAGGGAAAATCCCAGCACAGTCTCAGGAACCAGCCTCTTCCACCCCACTTGCCTTTAACCCTGTGGGATCTCAGTTACGGAGCTCCCACAAAGTTTCTCTGAGCCCTGAAGTTATCTATAAGATGGTACGCCCCAGTAATTTTCACCTCAGTTTCACAAGAAGCAGTGTACTTAATAATGATAAAATAATGCTACCTTATGGATACTAACCTTTAACATTTGTACAATGTTGCACATTTTCCAAAAACAGTTGGCATCATAATTACTACAAAGGTAATATGACTCCTAACATTCACAGATGACAATCAGAAATGTTTAAATGACTTCCTGGCTCTTACAGCTCCTATGTATGACGGCTGAGATTCATACGTGGGACTTAGGGGTTCCAAGTTAATGTGGATTCCTGATATTTCAGTGATCTTCCGGTTGAGTTTCAGGCTGCTCCTGATTTTACTGCTGTATCTCAAAGTCTGATGAGACAGGGATGATGGTTAAAAATGTTTGCTTACAGTTTCTCAATGGCCACTGTAACTAGATTAACTCTGCTCTTATTTATTTTTAAATTATTAGTTCACAGGCTTACAAGTTTATACAATTCCTTATAATGGCATGTGTAACACTTCATGACCTCTGGAGTTTAAAACTCATGCACTCATCACACTGAGGGAGAATTGATGTGGCCTTGGCTTTGTTTTTGTGTTTATCCTGCTAGGATTTGAATTCAGAGCCTCATGCCTGCTAAGTGCACATGCTACCACTGAGCTATGCCCAGCCCCTGACCTTTGATTTTGGAAGAACTTTCTTGGTCTTTTAGTCCAAGCTTTTGATTTTGCAGACATGGAAACCAAGAACAAGAAGAGGAGGTCAGTTCCTCAGCCTTTCTTTTATTTCTTTTTTTTTAAATATTTTTATTTATTTGCTTTTAGTTGTACACAATGCGTTTTATTTGTACGTGGTGCTGAGGATCGAACCCGGGTCGCCCATGTGCTAGGCTAGCGCTCTACCGCTGAGCCACAATCCCAGCCCCAGCCTTTCTTCTTTTGAGAAGAAAGTTAGTGGTCCCAGTTCCCTTGGGGAGGGAGTATTTGCTTACTGGGGTGGCAGCTAAGGAGAGAGGGTGAACCAAGGCTTAGCGGTCAGAGATACCAGGGTTGATTCCACCCTCATCACCCACTAGCTCTACTTCCCTAGCCAATGCGCTTAACTTCTTCACATACTAAAATGGGAATGGAAAAACCATAGTTGGGGTTTACATGGGACCATTAATTGACACTCTGGAGTCCCTTGAAAGACAACTGCAAGACTCACACAGATGGAGATGAAGACTTTGGTTTTATTGCTCCAGAGGCTGAATTGAAGGACGTGGGTTCCTAAAGCATTCTCATGAATTCCATTTCCTTTATCTCTCAGGCAGAGGCACGGGGTTTCTCGTGAGCTCACTGAATGGAGGATCATTCCATTGACAGGAGTCAGGACATGCAGCCGTCACTAAATTCTTTCTCTCAGTGTCACCCTGAGGGAGGAAGGAAATCCTGTACGATTCCCCTCCTGGGATTGTTAAATGAGGTGCTATGTGGGAAGCCTTGGTGGATGCCCACTGCATCGTGTGTTCCACGTACAAATAGAATACTGGTCACAGAAGCAAGACCGTAAACCCTGACCCTTAGTCTAGTATCCTTTCCTCTGTGATGAAACCAATGGGTATACCACGGAGTTGGGCAGTCTGCAACACAGGTGAAAACTACGTTTCCAACCACATCCTGTTTTCTGTAGCATAAAACCAGCAGCAACTCCAAAGACAAGACAGCTGGTATACACAGTGCTTCCTTAACCTGTCCACCAAACACGACCTGGAAATCCAGCAGAAATATGGGGTGTGTGTGTGTGTGTATGTGTATGTGTGTGTGTGTGTGTGTGTGTGTGTGTGTGTGTGAGAGAGAGAGAGGGGGGGGGGTAAAATATGTAGAAGGAATTGATTAAGCACTTGGTGTATACACAGCACTGTGTCCAGAACCATAGAGACTTTGGTAAGTCTTCATAGTGACGCTGCAGGATGAGTAGTGTCCTGATTTTACAAATAAAGAAACATCTAGAAATGAGGTTTCCAATCAGGTCTTGCTCGTTTCAAAGCCTTGCTGGGTTCACACTGTGTGCTACTTGACTGTCTCCTCGTTTCCCTGCCTGGAAGGGTGTGTGTGGAGAGGAAGCCCCTATTCTTTAGATTTAAAAGAAGGGCAGCAGCAACTCTGCCTGAGTAGAAAGTGCAGCGGGCCTAGAGAGAGCCTGCCTCCCACCAATGCAGGGAAGCTGGGGTCCCCATGGCCAATGGCTTCCCTCACGTAAAGATCACCCAGTCTCCAGGCCACAGGGCATTTGTCGCTCCGTTTAATGACTCGGTGATGAGAATTAGGTCAAGTTGGAAATTACCTTGACCCAGTTTTTCAGAGGAAAGGACACTGAATCTGCCCCTTCCAGGATTGCTGGGGCCACCCTTGACTGCTGATGGCCAGCAGGCCACCAAGAGGACCTCTGCTTTCATCTTGGCACAGTCTGGCTTAGATGAGGGCTTCTTGTGTGGTCAGTCCGTTTGCATCTAAGTCTTGCAGTGAACTGCTTGCCCAAAGACCTATCCTACGTAGCATGTAGACCTTCTTCTTTCCCTTCCAAGCCCCTTTCCCATCCTTCCCTGAAATGGCCAAACCAGCTCCCCAGAGACAGCACCGTCAGGGAGAGCACCTCCAGGCAGGCCCAAAAGAGTCTGAGCAGATCCTGTGACCAAATCCAGGCCTGCAAGTATGAGACAAGATTCCTTCCTGGCAGGGCATATTTCAAAATCCTTTCCCTTAAAATCAGACTTTTAATAAACCCTGCTAAGAAAGCAACATTCCTTGGACATGTTTATAAATAGGTACATTTGCATAATTCTGTACTTGGGTCCCCAAGTGTACGAGTGGCCAGGAGGCTGTTTATATTTTTTGGAGACATTTCCAGAAAAAGTAAAACCTGAATGGCGGCTGCAGCTTCTTCAGTCATGAATGATGCCAAGCCCCATTTCCATGTCTCTGGGCACCCCAGAAACAATGGGGTCAGCCCTGGCAGTCTGGCCCAGGCCGTCACTCCCGACTGCCCGCCAGTTGCTTCTTATCTTGTCTTCAGACGGCTGGGCTGCTGACACAAGAAAACAGCTTTATCTGTAGAATTGGGAGGAAGGACTTCTCTGCCTATTGCTAATTAAGGGCCTATTGGGAGTTAATTCAATTGGGGGTGGAGGCTGGAGAAACTGTTTTCCCAGCTGTTGTGTGAGCCAGGCCAGGCCATGATATCATGGATGGTGTTCTGCTTTCTGTCTGGTTCCTCCTCTCCACCCCGCCCTCCACTCCTCATCTCTTTTTTCAGACTGAATTACAATGAGATTGTGTGTAAAGCAAACATGTTCTTGCTTTATTTTGTAAGATCTTATATTTCTATTTTTTTAAAAATGCTTTTGACACTCCCTCCTCTTGGGTTCAAATCTCCTCTTATTGAATGTAGCTGACATAGCTTGATTCACCCATGCTACAAACCCAACCCCATTTTCTATGTCTGCATCCCCCAGAGGGCTTTGAGCGAAATAGTTGACTTCTCAACCTTACTTGTAGAAAATATTTTGACACAGTTCTGGCCAATGAGAAATAAAGTGAGTTTGAAAATCTACCCTGTTGTCTTCTCTTTTCTCTGCTTTGAATGAAATTCTGATACTTAGACGTGAAACCACCTTTATGGGGTGATAGATATATATGAAAAGACTGAGAAAATAAAAATTTGATTCTGATATCAGATCAGATTTCACTTGATATTTTAAGTAAAGTGTCTACCCAACAGTACATTTATACTATTTAATTGGATTATATATATATATATATATATATATATATATATGTCAGTACACACACACACACACACACACACACACGCATGCTTATGATAGCCAAGCACTGTTTAGTCATTTGGGATTCATTAGTAAACAAACTAGACCAAGATTTCTGTCCTTGAGCTTTTAATTTAGAGGTGAAAACAGATATTAGTTAATGTATATGATAAATAATGTAATTATACAGAAAGAAATAGATGCTGTGAAAAAGAAACTGTAAAGCAAGGTAGGGGACATGGGACTGTAAAGGTAGGGGTCTGCTGCAACTATAATAGGTTGCTAGGTACAGAGGGGGCATATGCTGGGTGCTTGGTAAATTTTTGTTGAGTGAATACATGAATAATGATAAGTGAATCAATAGCTCAGTCAGCTTCTGACTTCTTGTCAGAGAAGAAAAATAGTCTAAATTTATAATTTACTGATATATTTTCTGAAATGGCAGGAAAGTTTTCCTCATCACTACACCAAATTACATCCTTTCATAAGTTTTTTTGGTGAGAATTTTGATCTGAGACTATCTTAATATCACTCTTCTCCTTGAATAAAACTAGATTAGGAGAGTTTTTCTTCCACTTTAGTACTTTGAAGAGTTACTCGAATATCTTCTGCTATCCATTCTTTCACAAAGAAAGATCATCTGCGGATTCCAGCAGATGAAAGGCAGCAGGCTAAGGTGGAAACTCAGGACTCGTTGTCCCTGTCAGCAGTGATGGCTAGGAGGTGCTGGCATCTCTATCAATCTTGCTTCACTTCAGTTGCCCCATTTATAAAGTGAGAAGAGTAATCTCAGCACCAGAGGTCGTGGTGAAGTTACAGACAGGGTGCACATGGTGCCTAACGCAAAGCCTGGTGCATTGCGGGTGCTCATATTGTGGCCCCTGTTAAAATACAGGAAGCCACAAGTCCTGCAGGAGCAGAGGGTTGTCAAATGCCATAGTTAATGTGTAGCCCCATAAGTTTTATCATTTTGATAGTGTGTTATTCTGAGCTCAAGAAGTTTTCTATCCTTTATGTTCATGTGGAATAAGACCAATTTTATGATTCAGGAGTCTTTCAAGCCATTCCTTACACTTTCCAAATCAACTCAAATGACTTTCATTAAAAAAAAAAAAAAAGTAATGTATTGTGTCTGACACCTGGGAAGTTCAAGGGCACCTGGCCTCAGGAATGACTGGACCAAGTGTCCACATGATGCTCTGAGGCCCTTCTCTCTGTTTTTTTTTTTTTTTTTTTTTTTTTTTTTTTACCAGTGTTGTTTTATTCTAGGCAGGCTCTCTTCATGAGGAAGCAAGATGGCTTGGAGCCATCTCTGGGTCTACAACATCTTCCCAGAGAAGAGAGGGCATCACTTTCCAGATAATTTCAACAAAAGACCTGGGAAGGCCTTGGCCTGGCCTCATTCCAATATCTCTCCCTAAGCAGGTTACTATTGGGGGACACACCAGAGGTACTGGTTGTGTCCACCTTCCTAGAAATAGGGATAGGGCACTCCAGGACCGTTCCCAGAAATTATTGTTCAGCCAAAATCATGTGCTGAACACATCTGACCACAGTCCATTCCCTGCCAGTTCAACATTCTTACCACGAAAGAATCAACTTCAAAGTTTGCTATTTTAAATTAAGTGGATTAATTTTATAAATCCATCCCTAAATTAAATGAAATTATACAGGTAAAACCCAGGAGGATGTGTCCCCAATTATTAAACTTGTGGGGGTTTCTAATGGGAAAAGATTTAAAATTATTTCCCTTTGATCTTCCTTCTTCATTACTGAACAGTCACTAGAGGGTCACTTCTCTTTCTAGAGCTAGAAATGCTCTTATAATAAACAGTTGGTCCTATCCAGTCCCACAGATTGGGGAACACACCAGAGGTACCTGTTGGAAATTCAAATTTCACCTCTGAACTCTAACTCCAACCTTGCAGATGGATCATGGAATAGAACTAGGCATGGATTTTCCTCTGATAAAAAAACCTGGGAGGAAAATCTCTTTTCTAGTTGAAAGAATAAAAATGATATCTCAAATATTCTGGAAACTGAGTGTGAGCATATAAAAGGACCATCGACTTTTGACAGTCCATAACTCCCATGACTGATAGATCCCAAAGATACTGAAGGCGGTGATTTTCCCCTCCCATCCCTTCTCCCCTTCCTGCCCTGTTTCGAGGACATGTATAAGGAATAACGTGTCCTCAGGACCTACTGTTCTTGGTGGTAATGAGATTCCTTCCAGCAAGAAAGATGTTGGGGATTGGGAGGCTGAGGCAGGAGGATCGCGAGTTCAAAGCCAGCCTCAGCAATGGCGAGGCACTTAGCAACTCAGTGAGACCCTGTCTCTAAATAAAATACAAGAAAAAAAAAAAAAGGGCTGGGGATGTGACCCAGTGGTCGAGTGCCCCTGAGTTCAATCCCCGGTACCACACACACACAAAAAAAAGAAAGATGTTGGGGAGCATCTGTGTTGAGCCAGGCAGCGGCACATTGGCATGAAGAGATGTTCTAGATGACGCAGACGCTGCTAGCCTCCAAGGTCCCCTGCTTCTAGTACCAGTTCTTTCTTAAAAACAGATTATGCAACACTTCATTGATTTACTGACAGTCAGTCAGTGAACATTAATATTTTTAAAACTAGGAAAAATATATAGTAAATATAAAGAAGAAAATGCAAGTCACTCGTAATTTCACCTGTCTTCCATCCCAAGAAACTCCGTGAATTTACTATTTGGGTGTGCATCATCCCAGGTTTTATGTGTATAATTTGATTTGAGGGGTAAATTTCTAAAATGAACCCATCTCATTTAAGAATAGAAAACATTTAGGTTGATCTTTTTCCTTAGGAACTAAACACAACGTGGCAGGAGATGTGTTCCTGGAGCCCATGAATTTCCAGCCCTCAGCCGAAGGCGTCCTTCCCAGCACACATCTGCAGGCAATTCAGCAGGGATTTTCCCTTCAAGGTTTTCATTACCTTTTCCAGGTTACATGAGGCCACTGTTTCTTTTCATGCATTTCTCACTCCACGAGTCACAGATCTGGTAGTGTTATGACCTTCTTCATAACACCCAGTTAGGTCTAATATTTACTTCCAAAGTTATTGATTTGGAGAAAGGCTTTCTCATTCTTGTACCACCACTTAATTTAAAAACAATTAAAAAAATGTAAATCTTAGCCTAGCAGCACCATCACCCTGCAGTTGAGCAGGGAGGGCCAGGCATTGCAGCCGTGTGAATCCTAGGAGGGGACTTCCCCAGCCAGCAAGGGGCCTAGTGAAAGCCCAGACCTCGATGAACTTAAAATTCCTTAAATTCTGACAGTTTTTTTTAAAAAAAAAAAAACTCTGAAGGATTTATATTATTTTGACTTTACGATGAACTTCATAATATTTCTATATTTTATTACTATAAACCTTCAAAAAACTGTGACCTTCCTTCCTTCTTTGACAGCTTGCTCTTTGACTTAGCAATAGCTCATGGTTTACAGTGCACGACACACAGACCATAACTCAGGACTCTGCTCTCCATCATGCTGCTTAAAATGTTGTCACCAACGGAAGGCAGGCATCCGAAGACAGTCTATGCAACTGCTAGGTCACAGTCTATGCAACTGCTAGGTCATTTGTATCAATCTCTGTGATAAGGTGTTCTTAATTCTCCTTCTATTCTTGGAACTCCAAAATTCTTAGCGAAACCCAGATCTTCTCAAAATCCCACATTTGGGAGGAAACTCTATGAATACCTATCAGTGCTCCGGGTGTGCGGAAGGTGTAGCAGGCACGGAGTCTGCTCTCCCTGGGCGGTGTGATGGTGAGATAGGAAGTAAAGCAGAAGCTGTATGAGAGACTGCTGTGGATTGGGAAGACCCAGGAGGATGTTGGTTTAATTTAGTCAGTGAGGGAGGCTGACCCGTGGAAGAGATGCGTCAACGGACACCTGAAGTGTCACTCTGCGGTGAGAGAAGCTGGGGGTTTGGATGAGAGGAAGACAGCAGTGTTCCAGGGTGATGGAATAGTGCTTAATGGTCTGGAGGGAAGAGGGAACATTAGTTTCTGAAATGCATCCAATTGTGCAGACCCCAGAGGAAAATGACGGGGGGACCGGAAAGAACCTTCTGGAGACAGATTTCAAATTGATATAAGGAGATTGTCAGTGATGCTAGGGTTGATCAGGCACATCATGGTCTTTCGCAGTGTTTGTCCCTGGGAGTCTTTAGGTTCACTGGAAAGGGAACTGAGCTCTGGCAAGGTGTCAGAGAAATGATAGTCTTTGATTGGATGAAACACACTATTCCTAAAATCCAAATCATCAGCGTCCCTTTCCTTAGTTTTGTGTTTTCCTTTTGGGCAAATGTCAAGGAGTATCACTGAGTCCCTGTAGCGCCGTGCTTGGAGCACAGCATGGCTCATTCAGCTGCCAGTCATCTGGAGACCTAAGGATGCTCCTGGGCGTTTAATTTAGTGGAAAATAGAATTTTGAAAAGCATCAAAAAGTATTTTTTACTAGATTTTAGAACTGAAAGGGACTTTGGAAACTCACAAGTCAACATCTCCTTTCACAGATAAAATATGAGGATACAGAGGGCCCCGGGGGGCCTGGGCACCATCTCCTGCCAGTGAGGGCCGAGGCAGGGCTGGTAGACAGCCCCCCTGACTCCGTTCTTTCCATCCCATCTGGAAGATCTCCCAGAAAAGAACACAGGTACATTTAAGGGAAATTGAACTCAAGTTCAAAGAATAAATGTCCGAGGAGCTGCCACAAGCCGAAGGTCCTCATTTGCGGTCTTCCTGTGTGCGGGAAGAGTCTGCAGCCCTGTGCGGGCTGCTCCTGGACTCAGTGTCCACCTGGCGGGCTCCTGAGGGGCCAGCCTCAATGCTGTATCTGCAGAAAGACCTCTGGGTGCGCCGTCTGGAGTGGACGCCCTCGGTACACCTCTCGGTGCCCGTTCTTTATACACTTAGCAAACGTCATTAGGTTTCTCTCTATCCCATTGCACTGTTGATTCTGTGAGGTCAAGGACTTACCTGGACCCTTCTACATTCAGTGACAGCACAGTGCCTGGCCACAGGGCGGGCCAGCTGCTCCCTGTGCGCTCCTCCACACACGCCAGTCTTCTCCATCGACTGTATCCACAGGTCCCTCTGACCTCTGGTTTCTGGCCAGGTTCTGCCAATGGAAGGTGCAGGCAGGAGATGGTAGGGAGAGGGAGGTCGTTTACATCCCTTTGCCCCTTCCGGGCAAGCCCAAATGTTGTAGAGTGTAGGTCACCTCTTTCTACCCAAAGCCACAGGTTCTGTCTGGGCTCTCCTGGAGTTCATCACTCTTCTGCCCCCCACTCCCAGCTTCCAGGGTGGTAATAGCGCCCCTCTGTGGCCAACTCTGGCTACTTCACCACATTGTTTTATTTTAACCTTACCCAAATCTTTGGAAATACCTACATCTTCATTACATTTCTCATGACAACACCATATGAATGTGTTCTTTCTGTTTTGTTGACACAGTAGCTGTTTAATAAATGGACACAGTAGCTGTTTAATAAATTTAAACTATACATATCAACACAGAATAAGAATCAACTGTAATAGCTCCAGGGAACCGAAAGCAGGGTATAAAAACTTCAGTGAGATATGTAAAAATGTGCTCTACAAGTATAATGTGAAATGTAACATATTCTGCTGTCATTTCTAACAACGTAGAACAAAAAATAAATTAATTAAAAAAATGAAAAATAAAGAAATATTTAAAAATAAATAAATAAAAGTGTTTATCTAATTATTATTATTTACACCCTAAAAATGAACATATACATACTATTACATTCATATGAGCACTTTATTTTTTGTTTTATTGTTTATTTTTTAAAAAGATTTTTACTAAAAAATTAATTGTACATATTATATTGGTGGGGTTTGTTGTGATATTTCTATATTAGATAGCACATATGAGTGTTTCAAAGTATGAATAAAATAAATGGTCCCCAAAGGAAAAAAAAAAAGTCAGTGAACAGAAACAGAGGAATGTGTGAAAGAGACAGCATCAGAGAGAAAGGAAGGCTAATTTTCAAGGAAAGCGAGTGGCTCCTAGAAGTGGGGGTGCAGTCCACGCTTGGTAAATGCCATCGTGGTAACCCAGGAATTGTGGTATGTGCCTGTAATCCAACCCAGTGGCTTGGGAGGCTGAGGCAGAAGGATTGCAGATTTGAGGCCAGCCCCAGCAACTTAGCAAGGCCCTAAGCAATTTAGCAAGATTCTGCCTCAAAATTAAAAAAGGAAAAAAGAAATGGTCTGGGGATGTGGCTTGGTGGTTAAGCATCCCTGGGTTCAATCCCTGATAACAAACAAAACCTCAGGAAAAGGGAAGAGAAGCCAAAGGCAAGGAGTGGGGGAGGGGTGCAGAACTTCCAGGCCCCCTGGGGTGCTCCACCCTGCCACCACTTTGAAGCCTCACCAGTGAGAAAGTGCCCTGAGCCCTGTCCTTGAGGGTTTCCATGGAGACTGTATTGTGTAGGTGTGGCTGGTTGAACCACTGGCCTTTGGTGATGGAACTCATTCTCCCTCCTCTGCTCTGGCTGAAAGTCTCAGCTCTGGCCTTCTGGTGACCATCCCTCATCCTGAAGCCACCTAGTGGCCCAGCCACCAGACTTGTCATTAGTGTGCACACATTCATCACTCCAGAGGGTCCCAGGGTTTAGGAACCACGTGGCAGGAACTGGGGACAAAGGCCACATACACAGTCCTTCTTATACCACAGGAATATTGCGAGACGGCTCTCTGAGCCTCACTGGCCATCAGGTGGCCACTTGACTGACTTTGACCAGTGGAATGTGCACACCAGAGATGCAGGTCACCAACAGGCCTGGTCCCTGAAAATCACCCACACTCCGCTCAGCACACCTTCTCTTGTTTTGTTTGCAATTCGGATGCAGAGGATCACCCACAAGTTATTGGAGCCAGTAGATTAAGTGGCCTGAGGCCCAAAATAATAGTAGTCACCAGATGAAAGAGCTTGGGTCCTTGGATAAAATACAGCCTCGCCTACCTGCTGACTTTCTTCAAAATGTGACATTAGCAAGAAATAGGCCTTCATCATGTCTAACTGCTGAAAGTTGGGGGCTATTTGTTATAGCAGCTATCCTCCCTGACTAATACAAATAACCCATCCGTCTCTACCTTTGGTCCTATAAGTTGATGCTTCTCATAGAAGAAATTAGACCAATTCTAAAACAGAACTCTACCCAGAAGTAAGTACTTAAACAGAAGCATTTCCCTTAAATATCTTTCCAATGGTGTGAAAGAAAGAGATTGGCTTTGATGTCAACTAACCTGGTACTCGCTTTTACAAGCAAAAAAAAAAAAAAAGACCCAGATAGAAAAACAATACCTTAGGGAAGAGGTAAAAGAAGTTGTCCCCATCATCCCTGGTGGCCCATGATTGCCGAGGCAAAGTGACAGTCCTTTCCCTCAGCCTGTGCTGTCTTTGGCAGAGGATCCAGCACATGACCTTTCTAAATTAAAGTTTCCCCTGGAGAAGGATTTTATGAGAGGAACTTAACAATTAGGAAAGAACAGACAGGTTTCTGCCCCCAACGAGCGGGCCAGATGTGTCACATCCAAACCCGAGATGGGAAACACATTCCCCCAGCAGCAGCAACTCCGTGGATTTCCATGATGTGGTTTCTCAGCCCGGCGGAGGCTGCCCAGGGAACGGAAAACAGCGGAAACAGCGCGTTGTTCCTTTGTTGGTTTTGGTCCTCTCTTTCAGGGACATCATCACAGACAGAACAGGAGGGAGACCCAGCCAAGAGGACTCCATCTTGCTCTCTGTGTTTCTGGTGCTGACTGGCCTCTGTCTTTTCTGCCCCAGGCAAGGGTCCTGCCATTGTCACTTGGCTAGGCCCATCAGCTAGAAGATGTGTGCGACCTTGTGTGCCCGTGGTATCTGGGGACACTTCTAAAGGCTGTCTGGAATTGTTGACACAGGGTTTTCTTCTTTTAAATGATTTATTGCTCTATAAAACCAACACGGCTAAATTAAATTGTAAATAAGTCCACTGCAAAAGGCTGGGAAGACCATGAGATGTGCTCTCCATTGGAAGCTCACCATGGAGCTGGGAAAGCACGGGGCTGTTGGTAGCAACACCCTTGCCCTGGGGTTTCATAGACCAGTGGCTCTCAACCTGTCTACAGTAGGAGAACTGTCATTTTTCCGGCATCTCAAGATCATCCAGGCAGGCACAGACAGTAAGGGCTCCAGATCGTGGGAAGAAGTACAGATTTGGCCACTTTCATCAGCGTGGCTTTGAGAAGGTCATGTAAACCTCCCCAGGCCTCAGTTTCCTCACTAACGATAACAGTGATTCACATTGAGGGTGCCTAGAGGTTTCAGTGGGAGAACAAATGGTCAGCGCCATTTGGTAAGTGCCAGTACTTAGTAGGTGTTCAAGAAATGCTATTTTGCTCCTAGAGATTGGCAGCTGCAACACTGCGATCAGTGTAATCCTCCCGCACAAACTCCAGAGAACACCCAAGTGTGTGAGTGTGTATGTGTGTGTATGTGTATGTGTGTGTGTATGTGTGTGTATGTGTGTGTGTATGTGAGTGTGTATGTGTGGGTATGTGTGTGTATGAGTGTGTATGTGTGTGTATGTGAGTGTGTATGTGTGTATGTGTGTGTATGAGTGTGTATGTGAATGTGTATGTGAGTGTGTATGTGTGTGTATGTGAGTGTGTATGTGTGTATGTGAGTGTGTATGTGTGTGTATGTGTGTATGTGTGTATGTGTGTATGTGTGTGTATGTGTGTATGTGTGTATGTGTGTGTATGTGTGTATGTGTGTGTATGTGTGTGTATGTGTGTGTATGTGAGTGTGTATGTGTGTGTGCATGTGTGTGTGTATGTGTGTGTGTATGTGAGTGTATGTGTGTATGTGTGTGTATGTGTGTATGTGAGTGTGTATGTGTGTATGTGTGTGTATGTATGTGTATGTGTGTATGTGTGTATATGTGAGTGTGTATGTGTGTGTGTGTGTATGTGTGTATGTGTGTGTGTGAGTGTATGTGTGTGTATGTGTGGATGTGTGTGGATGTGTGTATGTGTGTGTGTATATGTGTGTGTGTATGTGTGTGTATGTGTGTGTGTGTGTGTGTATGTGTGTATGTGTGTGTATGTGTGTGTGTATGTGTGTGTGTGTGTGTGTGTGTGTGTGTGTGTGTATGTGTGTGTATGTGAGTGTGTATGTGTGTGTATGTGTGTGTATGTGTGTGTGAGTGTGTATGTGTGTGTGCATGTGTGTGTGTGTGTATGTGTGTGTGTATGTGAGTGTGTGTGCGTGTGTGAGTGGGAGAGGGGGTGGTCATCTGGTGGGACAGCCACTGCAGAACGGTCAGAGACCTTAGAGAGAGTGAAATTTCAATCTCTTCCCTCCAGTCAGAGGGGAAAGTCAAGGCTGCCACAGGGAAGATGTGTTCACAGACATCTCAGCAGGAGGAGAAGGAGCCAGTTCTCAGACCTGCTCCTTTGTTGCCTGCTATCTGTAGGATAATTCCTCCCAGATGATAATGGGCATTATTTATTAAGCTCATGCCAGGTGCCAGACATTTATGACATCGCTGTGGAAAGGCTTTCTTATGACTCTCATTTCATAGATGAAGACTCTGAGGTTCAGAGATGCAAAATTCCTCGCCCAGAGTCATACAGTGGGCACGTGTGAAGCACCCCAGATTAGCAGGATGCCAAAGGTCATTAGAGTGTTTTATGTCACTGGGAATAGGCTCCGGTGTGTTCCAGTCCCAGAGGTCAGGACATGTGCAGCTGCAGGGGTGCCCGATTAGCAAGCCAGGCCTCCTTTGCTCAGTTGTTCCCTTCCAGATGTAAAAGTTCAATCAGCAGCAACACCTCCGGCCAGGAAAAGAACGACTTCCTGCCCGCCTTCTCAGATTGTCTTCGCCTGATGACTTTCAAGGGCTCAGAGCCCAGATTAGCTTGACAGGGTAACAGAGAAAGCTATCTTCATTCCCACAAACGCAATGTCCAAGGTGCCACGAGGTTACTTCAGTTCACTGTCCACTTCCCACGGGGATGGCCGAGCTTCAGAGGGTCCCCAGACCAGCATCTCAGTGCCCAGACCATGGGAGGAAACAGGAAGTCCCATCCATCCACCCATCTGATGGTTGTGCCTTGGCCAGTGGAGGGATCTCGTGAAGGGTTCCTTGGGATCAGCTGCTGCCGCCTGGAAAGACCTTGGCGGATGAGCCACAATAGACAGGAAAACAGACCTGGGGAGGAAGGCTGCTCTCAGCACAGGCAACTTTTACTTTAGCACCATCTTCTCTTTTCTGCTGAGTTTTAGACTTTTTAACAAAATGATTTTCTGGCACAAAATTTCAGCTTGATCTTGAAATAAAAAAAAAAAAAAAAAAGGAGTAAGATGGTGCATCCCATAAGACCTTGTGACAGACTCCACAGCTTTGAGCCTGTGTTTTCTGAGCAAGCAGAACATGGAATTGAGACAGACAGTGGCTCTGCCATTTCCTAGCAACGTGGCTTGGGACAAGTGTCTTACCTTTTCTCGACCTCAGCGTCCATGTCTATAATAGGGAACAATGACAGTACTTACTGCAAAGACCTGCATGGAGCCCTCAGGGCCACCTGAGCCCACGTGCGTGCTGTGTCAGAGAAGTGGACATCATCACTGTGTGGTCGTCTTGGTTAATGGGGTCACCATAGCAGGGCATAGGACTGTCGTGAGGAGCAAATGACCCAATGATTCTGAAGGACGAAGCACACAGAAGGTGCTAGGACCTGAGTGCTGAGTCTCGTGCAGTGAAGAGAGGCTGCCCAGGGTGCCCCCAGGGGTTGATTTGGAGAATCTGAATGCAGTTGGCCAAGTCTTGTCTCTGCCAATTACCCAATGTGTCTCATGCAGATCTAGCCATCAACTCGAGCATTTTATTGTTCTGGGGGAGATATTGAGGGAAAAGGAAAAGGTCCAGCAGGCAGCAGGTGTGCTAAGAGCAGAACGGGCTGGGTCAGGAGCCCTGGCCTGCAGTACTGACCGCAGGGCAGAGCTCTCTAGCTCTGGGCAAACCCATCTTCCATTCTCCCTTCTGTCAAAGGAGCATCAAGGTCATGTCCCAAGGTCATTCAAGTATTTTAATCTTGTCTTGGGGCACTTCCATCCGATGCTGGTAGGAATGTGAAACAGCACAATTATTCAAGTGACTAATTGAGCATCACCAAGCTCAGATGATGTACATGGCCACCTGCATGATGCCATGTCTCCATGAGTTTGTACTTGTCACGCTCCAGGGACTGTTCTAGTTGCTGGGGAAATACAAATGAACAAAACAAAATCCCAGCTGCCAAGGAGTTGATTTTCTGGCAGGGCCTAGGGAAAAAAAAAATAATAATAAAGAAGTGCTCAAAATATAAAAAGTAGTGAGGCTGTGATTTTACATAGGCGTGTACACCTACTGTCTGATTCTCCACTGGGTGGGAGCTTGGCCTTATCAGAAGTGCAGCAGCTGACACATAGTAGGTCCTGTGTATAGGCTCCATGAACAGACAGGACCTGAATCCAGAAAACACCCATTTCGACGCAACATGTGCAGTGTCAGCACGTTTTCATCTGAAATGAATGATCTCTTTTGGCTCCCAGAGCAGACCTGGGATGATTACATGACCATTATTGCAAAGCTGAGAAGCTCATGGGGAATGAGCCCCATCTCCTTCCAAACCAGGCCCGCCGGGGAGGCTGCAAAGGAGGAGTAACTTGCGCATTGCTGCCCCCTGGTGGTGCCATGGCATATAGCCACAGCTCCATGGTTGTCACCACTAAGGCACAACACCACCACCGCAGAACTGGAAACAAAGGGGCAGTGTGGTGGCCTTATCTTTCAACTACGAAGGTCTGAACAGTCTGTCCATAAGGGGCCAGTGGGTAGGACAGGAGGATGATTTCAGATGAGCCAGCACCATGCTACCACACTTTCATTTCACCAGAGTAGAGCTCGGCTCAACAATTCCGAAGTTTATCGTTACAATGGGTCAGAGTTCACGGGAGCTTAAGCTATTTTCCAGTTCTGGGATTCCAGGAATGTCTCCTAGGGAGCTTGTGTGTGGACTTCAGGGACTCTTTGGACTTTAATTTGAGAACATTCCCAGAATGCATAGGGAAGTTTGAGGTCCAAATAGCTCTGGAACTCTGGACCAGTTGTCCCAGGTGAGCCATGAAATGAGCCGTGCGTTCACTCACCCTGGGGCCTGGCTTGAATATTCTATTTAATTTATACACACATTCCCACGCAACTCGTATCAAGATGGCTGGTAACCAGGTGGGTTGTCTTGTGACCAGATTCCTAACCACCTTGAGCCCCGGTTTCCACTTCCTATAAAAGAGAAAAATAACACCTGCTAAATTGGGTCACTCACCACGAAAATAGGCATGTGAAAGAAACAGCAGTTATCAAGCAACCATTAGGTGCTTACTAAATGCTTTCTAAAGCAAGCTTGTTCAAAACTGACACTCATATACAATTATAAAGCATTTCAAGATTCATAAGTGATATGAAGACTGTAAGCCAGAAACCATCTTTCAGGGAAAATCTGTAATTGATGTGCTTCATCCATTTTTTTCCAGGTATATATTTCTGTCAGAGGACATTTTTTATTAATTAATTAATTAATTTTAATTAGATATATATGACAGCAGAATGCATTTTAATTTATTGTACACAATTGCAGCACAACTTTTCATTTCTCTGGCTGTACACAATGTAGCATCGCACCATATGCACAGTCATACACGTGTCTAGGATAGTGATGTCCATCTCATTCCACCATCTTTCTGGCCCCCATGCCCCCTCTCCACCCCACCATCCCCTTTGCTCCATCAAAATTCCTCCATTTTCCCATACCCCCCACCCCCATTATGGATCAGCATCCACTTATCAGAGAGAACATTTGGCCTTTGATTTTTTGGGATTGGCTTACTTCACTTAGCTTGACATTCTCCAACTCCATCCATTTACCTGCAAATCCTATGATTTTATTCTCTTTTAATGCTGAGTAATATTTCATTGTGTATGTATACTACATTTTCTTTATCCATTCATCTATTGAAGGGCATCTAGGTTGGTTCCACAGTTTAGCTATTGTGAATTGAGCTGCTATGAACATTGATGTGGCTGCATCACTGTAGTATGCTGATTTTAAGTCCTTTGGGTATAAACCAAGGAGTGGGATAGCTGGGTCAAATGGTGGTTCCATTCCAAATTTTCTAAGAAGCTTCATAATGCTTTCCAAATTGGTTGCACCAATTTGCAGAGCCACCAGCAATGTATGAGTGTGCCTTTCCCCCCACATCCTTGCCAACATTTATTGTTTGTATTCTTGATAACTGCCATTCTGACTGGAGTGAGATGAAATCTTAGAGTAGTTTTAATTTGCATTTCTCCGATTGCTAGAGAAATTGAGCATTTTTTCATATATTTGTTGATTGATTGTACATCTTCTTCTGAGAAGTGTCTGTTCAGCTCCTTAGCCCATTTATTGATTGGGTTATTTGTTTGGTATTAAGTTTTTTGAGTTCTTTATATATCCTGGAGATTAGTGCTCTATCTGATGTGCTTGTGACAAAAATTTGCTTCCAAAATGTAGGCTCTCTCTTCACCTCATTGATTGTTTCTCTTGCTGGGAAGCAGCTTTTTAGTTTGAGTCCATCCCATTTGAAGGCCATTATGAAGAAAATGTTGATGTCTTTTGCGTTTAAAGGTAATACAGCTGACCCCATTTCTGCATGCCCTATTTCTGATTGAGAACACTGTTCTATTATACAGGCTGATGTCTCCCACATTGTATATCCGGGAGAACTGTCCTGGCTCCTGCTGTGTTTGGGTCTGAATGTTTGTGTTTCCCCAAGTTCTCACACTGAAACCTACTCACTGGTGTCATGCTATCAGGTGTGAGTGTGAGCTGGTGATTGGGTCACTAGGGCAGAGTCTTAGAGTGGAATTAGTGACCTCATAGAAGAGACTCCAGGGAACTGCCTTGCCTCTTCCATCAAGTGTGGGCACCTGGGGGATCCAAGATGGCGGATTAGAGGAAGCCGCACTTCAGGACAGCTCCGTGGAAAGAATCCAACAAAGCAGATAAATTGCCTTTCATCATATATATATAGGCTGAAAATACCGATCTCCTGGATGGTTTGATTACCACCACCAGAGAGAGAAAGAGACAAGCTGTCTGCAGCGGCTGGAGCTGCGAGGCTCCTGCAAAACCGCCTGGGTGGTGCACAGGCCGTGCGAAACAAAGTCAGTGTGGGGAGACCGCGCTACTGCTGCAACCCCAGCCAAACTCATGGCACAGCAGCGTGAAACCAGCGATAAAAACCAGCGATAACAGCCGGCGGGATTGGTGCTGGGGAACCACGGGAGACCGCAGGCCCACAACACCAGCTCAAATCCACACTCCACCTGACGCGACCCTCAGTAGTGGGGCCCCGGACAGAGCGGCGCAGAGATCTGTGATCAGCAAACAGGGGCAGAGTCGAGCGGGCCACAGTCCGAAGCAGCGCTGTCTGCACCACAGTCACAGGTGTGGCTTCCCAGTGCCACTTCAGCAGGGAGACAGCCACCCAACAGCTTTGAAATCGATCGGCGAGGATACGGGAGTCTGCGGAGCTGCTGTTGACTGGAAGGAGAGCACCGCCATCTTTGAAAGCTGCAGTGGCTGATCCAGACAAAGGGGAGGAGAAGGAGAGCGACAGCTGCAGCCATCCAGGGACCCTCCAGCTCTCTGAAGACAACGCACAATTGGGTGAGGCTCGGGTGGTCAGCAGGGGAAGGCGTTTCTGAGGCTAGAGCAGCAGCCACAAGAGGCTGCAACTGTGGGTGGGCTTGGGGAGGGGGTGCCTTCTGGAAGGTCCCCTTCCCGGTGCCATTCATCTGCTGACACACACAAACCCCCTGGGCCACTCCTTCACTGAACCGTACAGCCACTGGCCTAAGATGCAGCCTTGATTTCACTAACAGGATCACAGACTGTCTGGACGTGATCCAATAGCAATTGGTTTGAAATGGAAAGAAAAAAAAGAGGGGGGCTTCCCAGGGCCCGTTTTGCCTGAGACTTGGGGCTCGACTTTTTTTTTTTCCTTTTCTTTTTGTTGGTTTGCTTGTTTTGTTGGATTGCAGGGAGGTTTTTGTTTGTTTGTTTGTTTGTTTTTCTTTTTCTTTTTTTGGCTTTGTTTTGTTCTGCTTTTTTTTTTTCCTTCCGCATTGATTGTTAGTGTGTTTGTTTGCTTCCGCTCCTTTTTTCTTTCCTTCTTTTCTTCCTTCTCACTCTTGTATCTTTTCTTCCTCCTTCATCTTTCATGTTTACATCCTGCCAGTGCATACTAAACAGAGGCAAAAACAAGTTATACGCAGAACTTGGGATTTCTAGAACCGGCGCAATTGAACTGGGTAGCAAAGTGGTGTTATATATAGTTTACTCTCTATTTCCTTGATTCTCTCTCTCCTCTCTCTTACACCAATTCCTACTCTTTTATCATTTTTTTTTTTTCCAACTTACTTTATATATAAATTGATCTTTTCACCTAATTGTCAACCCCATTCTCTTTCTTCCATCGTCTACTGATACTAAATCACTTCCACTAAACCACTTCAATAGATATCTCTTTTCATACTTTCCAAGAAAGAACAATTCAAGACACTTCCTTCTTCCTAAACATAACACCTCTGTATCCAATACTTGAAGCTATAAAACCCTATCAGAAGCATACAGAGTAAATTGGAAATAATATCTGGGTTAACAAAATCTGTACATTGTGATCAAACTTGGATTTTCTGAATAGAAAGTGTTAGGTTTTAAAAGTGTAAAGGAATTATAAGGTGATCTGATAGCATTGTACTACAGGAACAACATAAGGCTTTAAGGTAAAATCGAAATAGTCAAGGTCCCACAGTACAGGAAGAATAGACACACAAGCAACATGAAGAAACAAGGAAAGAAAATGACACAAACAAATCAAGATAACTCATCGGTAGATGTCATGGCAAGCACAGTTGGTCAAATGCCAGAGATGGAATTTAGAAATTACATATGCCAAATGTTTATGGAACTTAAGAATGAACTCAAAAATGAGATGAGGGAGCAGGTACAGGAGGCAATAGATCATTTTGACAAAGAACTCCAAAAACAAATACAGGAAGTAAAAGATTACTTCAATAGGGAAATAGAGGCTCTAAAGAGAATCCAAACAGAAATTCCAGAAATGAAAGAAGCAATAAACCAAAATAAAAGCTCAATTGAAAACACCTCCAACAGAATAGACCACTTGGAAGAAAGAACCTCAGACAATGAAGACAAAATATATGTCCTAGAGAAGAATTTCGACCATACAGCAAAACGTGTTAGAAATCAAGAACATAACATCCAAGAATTATGGGACAGCATAAAAAGACCAAACTTAAGAGTGATCGGCGTAGAGGAAGGGGCAGAGTTTCAAGCCAAAGGAATGAGTAATCTATTTAACGAAATAATTACAGAAAATTTTCCAAGCTTGAGGAATGAAATGGAAAACCAAGTTCAAGAGGCATACCGAACACCAAACAAACAAAATCTCAACAGATCCACACCTAGACACATTATAATGAAAATGCCTAATACACTGAGCAAGGAGAGAATACTAAAAGCCGCAAGAGAAAGGAAGCAAATTACATATAGGGGGAAACCAATCAGACTATGTTCAGATTTTTCAACCCAGACCTTAAAAGCAAGAAGATCCTGGAATAGCATATTTCAAGCTCTGAAAGAAAAGGGATGTCAACCAAGAATCTTATATCCAGCAAAATTAAGCTTTAGATTCGAAGATGAAATAAAAACCTTCCACGACAAGCAAAAGTTAAAAGATTTCACAACTCGAAAGCCAGCACTTCAGAGCATCCTGGGCAACATTTTTCATGAAGAAGAAGAGAAAGATGATAATGAAAATCACCAAAGGGAGATCTTAAACTAAAGGAAATACCAACCAGAAGAGAAACCAAATCAAGCTAAAGACCATAATTCAAATAAAAATAGATGGGAATAAAAATCACATCTCAATAATAACCCTGAATGTTAATGGCCTAAACTCGCCAATCAAAAGACACAGATTATCAGAATGGATTAAAAGAAATGACCCAACAATTTGCTGTCTCCAAGAAACACACCTCATAGAAAAAGACATCAACAGACTGAAAGTGAAAGGCTGGGAAAAGTCTTATCACTCACATGGCCGGCGGAAGCAAGCAGGGGTTTCCATTCTCATATCAAATAAGGTAGACTTCAAACCAAAACTAATCAAGAGGGACAAAGATGGATATTTCTTATTACTTAAGGGATCCATCCATCAACAGGATATAACAATCATAAATCTGTATGCCCCAAATAATGGAGCACCTACATTCATCAAACAAATGCTTCTCAAGTTCAAGAGTAAAATAGACCACAACACAGTTATTCTAGGGGACTTCAACACACCTCTCTCACCAATGGATAGATCATCCAAACAAAAGCTAAACAAAGAAACTTTAAGCCTCCTCAAAACAATTAACAATTTAGACCTAATGGACATATATAGAATATTTCATCCCTCAGTAAATGAATACACATTTTTCTCAGCAGCACATGGCTCCTTCTCCAAAATAGAACATATATTATGTCACAAGGCAACTCTCAGCAAATATAAAAAAATAGAGATACTACCCTGCATGCTATCGGACCATAAAGGGATGAAATTGGAAATCAACGACAAAACAAGGAATAAGAAAAACTACTCCATCAACTGGAAGCTAAACAACATGCTACTGAATGAACAAGGGGTTGAAGAAGACATCAAAGAGGAGATCAAAAAATTCCTAGAGGTAAATGAGAACACAGATACATCATATAGAAATCTCTGGGACACTATGAAGGCAGTAGTAAGAGGAAAATTCATTGCACTGAGTTCATTCCTTAAGAGGAAAAAAAACCAACAAATAAATGACTTAACATCACACCTCAAAGCATTAGAAAAAGAAGAACAGACCAACACCAAGAGCAGTAGAAGACAGGAAATAATTAAAATCAGAGCAGAAATTAATGAAATTGAGACTAAGGAAACCATTCAAAGAATTGACAAGACTAAAAGTTGGTTCTTTGAAAAAATAAACAAAATTGACAGACCCTTAGCGATGCTAATGAAAAGAAGAAGAGAAAAAACTCAAATTACTAACATTCGTGATGAAAAAGGGAATATCATAACAAACACCTCAGATATACAGAATATAATTAGAAATTACTTTGAAAACTTGTACTCTAATAAAATAGAAAATACTGAATGCATTGACAGATTTCTAGAGTCATATGATTTGCCTAAACTGGATGTGGAGGCTATACACAATTTAAACAGATCAATTACAAGCGAAGAAATAGAAGATGTCATCAAAAAGCTACCAACAAGGAAAAGTCCAGGACCTGATGGGTTTACAGCCGAGTTCTATAAGACTTTCAAAGAAGAACTAATAACAATGCTCTTCAAACTATTTCAAGAAATAGAAAAAGAGGGAGCTCTTCCAGACTCTTTCTATGAGGCCAATATTACATTAATTCCAAAGCCAGGCAAAGACACATCCAAAAAAGAAAACTTCAGGCCCATATCTTTAATGAACATAGATGCAAAAATCCTCAACAAAATCCTGGCAAATCGATACAAAAACATATCAAAAAGATAGTGCACCACGATCAAGTGGGGTTTATCCCAGGGATGCAAGGCTGGTTCAACATTCGGAAATCAATAAACATAATACATCCCATCAATAGACTTAAAAACAAAAATCATATGATCATCTCAATTGACGCAGAAAAAGCATTTGACAAAATACAACACCCCTTTATGTTCAAAACACACTGGAAAAACTAGGAATATCAGGAACATATCTTAACATTATAAAAGCTATTTATGCAAGGCCCCAAGCTAACATTATCTTAAATGGAGAAAAATTGAAAGCATTCCCTCTAAAAACTGGAACAAGACAGGGATGCCCCCTTTCACCACTGCTATTTAACATAGTACTGGAAACTCTGGCCAGAGCAATTAGATAGACGAAAGAAATTAAAGGGATCAAGATAGGAAAAGAAGAGCTCAAATTAGCACTATTTGCTGATGACATGATAATCTACCTAGAAGACCCAAAAAACTCTACCAGAAAACTTTTACAACTAGTTTTTGGCAAAGTTGCAGGATATAAAATCAACACACATAAGTCAAAGGCATTTGTGTACATCAGCGACAAAGACTCTGAAAGGGAAATGATGAAAAATACCCCATTTGCAATAGCATCAAAAAAAATAAAATACCTGGGAATCAACCTAACGAAAGAGGTGAAAGACCTCTATAACGAAAATTATAGAACACTAAAGAAAGAAATTATATATGAACTCAGAAGATGGAAAGACCTACCTTGCTCTTGGATAGGTAGAATTAATATTGTCAAAATGTCCATACTACCAAAAGCATTATACAGATTTAATGCAATTCCAATCAAAATCCCAATATCATTCTTCAAAGAAATAGAAATAGCAGTCATGAAATTCATCTGGAAAAATAAGTGACCCAGAATAGCCAAAGCAATCCTGAGCAAGAAAAGTGAAGCAGGGGGCATCACCATACCAGACTTTAAATTATACTATAGAGCAATAGTAACAAAAACAGCATGGTATTGGCACCAAAACAGACTGGTGGACCAATGGTACAGAATTGAGGATACAGAGACTAATACATATAATTACAGATATCTTATATTAGACAAAGGTGCCAAAAATGTACAATGGAGAAAGGATAGCCTCTTCAACAAATGGTGCTGGGAAAACTGGAAATCCATATGCAACAAAATGAAATTAAACCTTTATCTCTCACCATGCACAAAACTCAATTCAAAGTGGATCAAGGACCTAGGAATTAGACCAGAGACAATACACCTAATAGAAGAAAAAGTAAGCTCCAATTTCCAACATGTTGGATTAGGCCCCAAGTTCCTTAATAAGAATCCTGTAGCGCAAGAATTACTACCAAGAATTAATGAATGGGATAGATTTAAACTAAAAAGCTTCTTTTCAGCAAAAGAAACAATCAGTGAGGTGAATAGAGAGCCAACTAATTGGGAACAAATATTTAATACATGCACATCAGATAGAGCACTAATCTCTAGAATATATAAAGAACTCAAAAAACTTTACACTAAAAATACAAATAACCCAATCAATAAATGGGCTAAGGAATTGAGAAGACACCTCTCAGAAGAAGATACACGATTAATCAACAAATACATGAAAAAATGTTCAACATCGCTGGCAATTAGAGAAATGCAAATCAAAACTACTCTAAGATTTCACTTCACTCCAGTCAGAATGGCAGTCATCAAGCACACAAGCAACAATAAATGTTGGAGAGGATGTGGGGAAAAAGGCACACTCATACATTGCTGGTGGGACTGCAAAATGGTGCAACCGTTATGGAAAGCAGTATGGAGATTTCTTGGAAAACTGGGAATGGAACCATCCTGTGACCTAGCCATCCCACTCCTGGGTCTATTCCCAAAGGACTTAAAAACAGCATATTACAGTGACACAGCTATCTCAATGTTTGTAGCTGCACAATTCACAATAGCTAGGTTGTGGAACCAACCTAGATGTCCCTCAGTAAATGAGTGGATTAAGAAAATGTGGTATATACGCACAATGGAATTTTACTCAGCAATAAAAGAAAACAAATTAATGGCATTTGCAGGTAAATGGATGAAGTTGGAAGACATAATGCTAAGTGAAGTTAGTCAGTCTCAAAAATCCAAGTACCAAATGTTCTCTCTTATATAAGGAGGCTATTTCAAAGTATTGTTGGATGGGGGTACATAGGAGGATTAGAGGAACACTAGAATAGTCAAGGGAAGGGAGGGTAAGGGAGGGAGCAAGAGGGGAGGGAGGGGGAGAAAAAAAAAAAGGTGGTTGAATGAGACGGATATCATTTTCCTTAATGCATGATTGAAGACCTGAATTGTACGAATGTACTTTGTATACAAACAGTTGTATGTAAAAAGATACTAAATATATGCACTATGAGTTGTACATATTAAAAATTATAAAAATAAAATTAAAAAAAAAGAAAAGTGCCATAATACACTTCTTCAGTTATAGTCACAGGCTCAACAACTGTGTAAACAAGAACCTCTACCTTGAAGTGAAAACATTGACTACCTGCTCAAGAATCTGCTTGGTCCGCACACCATAGATGATGGGGTTGAGGGCAGGTGGGAAAAAATAAATAAAAAAGTGTGGGCACCTTCTGTGTACCAGAAAGCCAACCATTGCCAGACTCTAAAGGCACAGGTGTCTTGATCTTGGACTTCCCAGGTTCCTGAACTACAAGAAATAAACTTCTGTTCTTCTTCTTCTTCTTCTTCTTCTTTTTTTTTTTTATTGGTACTGGGGATTGAACTCAGGGGCACTCAACCACTGGGCCACATCCCCAGCCCTTTTTTTGTATTTTATTAGAGACAGGGTCTCACTGAGTTGTGAAGTGCCTCGCCATTGCTGAGGCTGGCTTTGAACACGCGATCCTCCTGCCTCATCCTCCCAAGTGCTGGGATTACGGCATGTGACACTGTTTCCAGCTAAAACTTCTGTCCTTACAAGCCACTATGTTCATGGTCTTGTGTTGTAGCGACCCACATGGGTTAAGATGAATCAACTGCTTTCCTTCCTTTCACTGACATCTTTACATTTCCTGTTTCTATTACTACAACAATAATACGTGATCATTGTAAATAAAATTGAAATATTATGGAAACACGTGGCCTATAAAGGAAGAATTTTCCATAATTCCAAGCTTCTTTTAAAAGTTTAGCATATTGTTGCGTTCATTTTATTCCATGAACATATATATATATATATATATATATATATGCCAACAAGAGTGTATATATATATGTACACATATATATATATATATACCAACAAAAGTGTGACTGTTTTAACAAAAAATAAGATTGTACAAAAGCACAAATTGTTCTGCAATTTCCGTTTTTAAAAACCTCATGCATCTTGAATGAGCTTTACACCAATCTGAATTCCTCTTTCTGTCTCTGATGGTTGTGTAGTGTTCCATGGTGAGGTGTACCTGTTGTAACTCAGCAGGGTCTTTCCAATGCCTTTGTTCCACAGGATATCAAATATTCCTTCCATGCAGGGTCTCTGGAAGATGGAAGAAAAAGAAACATTGAGTGGCAGTATCCTTATTTGAGACCACAATGCAGCAAACGGCAGGGAACAGCTATACTCGTGGAGGCCGAGAGGGCCTGGAGATCTTGTAGACTGTGGCACTCTAATAATTCTGTTTCACCTGCAGGAATGATACACTGTAACTGGTGGATTCTCAGGTTAGGCTTCATCCATATGTTATTCATTCAATCAACAAACATTTGGAGTGTGTCGTATGAGATGTTATCCTGGGATAAATTTCCTTAATAGATGAAAACTGGTCATTATTCTCAGGGCAATAATCAATTGCATTTTCCTTGACACAGTTCGTTTGCATTTCTATGGACAAGAATAATTTGCATTATCCACAGTTTTCTACAATTTACAGAATAGTGAAAGAGGCAGCAAAAGGCAGAAATAACCCAAAAGAGCATATTAGAATGGGTCCCCGGGAATTTTTCGGCCTATTTCAAAGACTTTCTGGATTTTTAAAGACAATGATCACATTTGCATACAATTGGAAAAACGCAGCATGTGAATTTAAGGCCATGGAGATGAAGGCAGTCAGAAGCAGAGGAGTGACCCCCGGGTGACACAGCTTTCCGACAAGCCAAGCAGCCTCCCTGGCTCCAGTTAGCAGGTGCACCTTGGCTTGTTCCTGGCATGAGTCCCCCTGGGCCTCTGTTTCTTGCCTTCAGGTTGGATTTCCCTGGGAACCTACCTTTACTTTCTCTCCAGTTCATTCCTGTGAGATTGTTCTGACTGTACGGTCCTATCTAATGACAGGGTCACTTGGATGAGGCTGGATAGAAGTCACCCTGTCTCTCATCAGCTGGGCTCAGGCAGTAGAAAAGAAGTACAGGCTGTGGGGTGATCCTTCAAGCAGCACTTCTGAAGTCAATTCAACCTATCTCTTTGGGGCCCAGCTCTGGGAGCACAAATGTAAGCTGCCTTTGGAATTCAAGCAAAACCACTCCATTCCCAGTTTGTACACAGTGACTTCTTCCTCTTTTCCAGCCTCTGAAGGGATTTGAAGGGTGAGGGTAGCATTGGGGACCTTAAGGCATTCCCAGTCATCTCTGAACTTCTTTTCTGTTAGTTTTTTTTTTTTTTTTTTTTTTTTTTTGTGGATTGTCATAATGTTTAGCAAAGTCTATCTGTTCTCTGTTCTACAATGAGCCACCTCCTTCCTTGGTTTCCATCAAAACTCTCCACCCCCACCAGATCCAGGTGAGCACGCTGACTTCACGGTTTACCTGCTGGGCATGGGACAGCATCACAGGGCAAGTCACTTCAAACCCAAGGCTTGCAACTCATTTCCTTTCCTTCAGTGTCTCTTTAGCTACTCCTGCTGCTTGGCACCCCTCTTTCCTTCGGTTTCTTCCTCTCTTCATTTTCTTTGCAGAGAAACCCAACTTATTTGCAGCCTCTATTGCCTCCTCCAAGTCCAAATCTAGGTTTTTTTTTTTTTTTTTTTTTTCTTTTAACTTGCATTTGCGTATCCAATGTAGTTTTATTCTGGATGAAGTAAGCAGAAAAAATTATCAAACGAAATTGGATTTTGGGAACTAGTGTTCATTTTTAAAAAGTTTGGATATTTTTATTGTTACGTTGTGGCATTTCATGGTTTCACTTTGCATTTTCCTGATGAAAAATCATATTAAGTTATCTTTTTATTTGCTTCTTTGATGACTGTGTATTTTAAGGCCTTTTTAGATCTGTTTTGACTTTTTTATTGGATTGTTTCTTATGGAGGTATAAAGGTTTTAGACACAAATTCATTATCAGATATATGTTTCTCAACTATTTTCTCTCAGCCTTACCTTTTGCTTAATAATGTCTTGTTTTTAACATTGACAAAAATTGGTTTATCAATCTTTTTCTTTAATAGAAGATGATTTTGGTAGTATATCTAAAAACTTACCATCAAACTCCAGATTATCAAATTGTCTCCTATGTAATCTCCCGTAAATTTTTAAATTTTGCACTTTACATTAGGTCTATGATTCATGATGAGTGAATTGATACATCATATAGGAGGTATGTATGTTCATTGTTTTTATATGAACGCTTAGGTTGTTTAGCACCATTTACTGGAAAGATGATCCCCTCAAAATTTAAGAGTGCAAGGGGCAGGCATCCTAGAGTCACCGTAAACAAAACAGCATGGTGTCATCATAAAAACAGACACAGAGGCCAATGAAACTGAGCAGATAACCCAGAAACTAACACACACATCTACAGCTAACTCAGCTAACTGATTTTTAAAAAATGTACCCAAAACTTAACATTGGAGAAAGAAACTGCCTCAATAAATGGTGCTGGGTCTTCAATCATGAAGACCTGAATGGTACGAATATACTTTGTATACAAACAGTTGTATGTAAAAAGATGCTACATATGTGCATTATGAATTGTAATGCATACTAATATTATAAATAAAAAATAAATAAAATATTAAAAAAAATAAATGGTGCTGGGAAAACCGCACACATGCATGCAGAAGATTGAAATTTTACTGCTATTTCTTGCCTTGTACAAAAATCAATTCAAAACAAATCAAAGACCTTCATGTAATACCTGAGACTCTGAAACTATTAAAGGAAAACACAGGGGAAACTCTAAGATATTGGTAAAGGCAGTGGTTTTCTGGATAGGACTCCCAAAGTACAGGCAACAGAAGTAAAAATAGACAAAAGGGATCATAGCAAACTAAAAGCCTTCTTTTCATTTTTGCTGAGGCTGGCTTTGAACTTGCGATCCTCCTGCCTCAGCGTCCTGAGCCGCTGGAATTACAGGAATGTGCCACCGCTCCTGGCCTTACCAATAATGAATCTGCTGCGAAAGAAATCATGAAAGCAATTCCATTTACAACACACACATGCACACACAGAGATATTTAGTAATAAACTAAGGAAGTGAAAGATCTCTACAATGAAAAATCACAAAATACTGATGAAAGAAATTGAAGAAGACACTAATCAATGGAAGGATTTCACATATTCATGGATTGAAAGAATTAATATTGCTAAAACATCTGTACTACCCAAAGCAATCTCCAAGTGCAATGCAATCTCCATTAAGATACCAATGACCTTTTTCATAGAACAAAAAAAGATTTTCTAAAATTTGCTTGGATCCTGTCTATATTGAATTACTCTCATTACTTTGTTAAAATCAGTTCACTGTATTAGGGCGGGTCTGGTTCTGGGCTCTCTGCTCTGTTGATCTATGAGGTTATCTTTTTACTAACTCTACACTGCCTTTATTACTTAGCTTTATAGTGAGTCTCCCAAGTCGGTTCTTTTTTCAAATGGTTTTGGACACTCAATTCTTTGCCTTTTCATAAGAAAATTTTTCAAATTAGCCAGACATTTTTAGAAATTGCTTAAAAGAATCCTCCTGAGATTTTTATTGTGACTCCACTGAATTTTACCCCACTCTACTTGTCTGTCACTGTGACCGTGGAGGAGGGACATGGGGGTTCTTCAAACAAACCCATGGTTAGTCCAATCTTAGCCCCATCTTTCCTCCCTCCCTTGGCAAAAGACACGTTACTCTTTTTTTTTTTTTTTTTTTTTTTGGTACTGGGGATTGAACTCAGGAGCACTTGACCACTGGGCCACATCCCCAGTCCTCTTTTGTATTTTATTAGAGACAGGGTCTCACTGAGTTGCTAAGTGCCTCACCATTGCTGAGGCTGGCTTTGAACTCACCATCCTCCTTGCCTCAGCCTCCCGAGTGCTGGGATTATAGGCGTGCACCACCTTGCCCGGCTAAGACACGTTACTCTTGATTCTTGAGACATTGTGACAATGTACTTTTTTTTTTTTTTTTTTGGGGGGGGGGGGTAAATCTGATGGCCTCTTGCCTTTCCCCATTGCTTTTTAGGATTTTATATCTTGGAGTCTTTTAAGCCAAATTGATGAATCTTTCTATCTTCCACCTTAAAAAAAATATTATGGCGATGTTTTGTCTTTCATTCTTTTTGCCTTTGTGGACTTATCCCCTTAAGATGTTTTTGGTCATTTTCTTTCTAGTGGGGTTTCAAAAGAGAACACAGGCTCATATATGCATCAAACCAATGATCTTTAACCCGCGTTCTATTATGCTACACTGTTTTCCTTGGGTCACACTTGGAAAAGGGTTTTAGTCTCTGCATTTAAGTGAGACATAAATGTTATGAGAATAGTTGTAGTTAGAAAGAGTGAAATGCTTTATTTTTCAAATTTTTCTTTTTCTTTTTAAACTGATACATAATGGTGGCACATGTTTATGGGGCACAGTGTGATCATTTGATACTTGTGTATCATGTGTAACAATCATACAAGGGCAATTAGCATTCCCATCTCCTTAGACCTTTACCAATTCATTGTGTTCAGAGACTTTAATCCCTTTTCTCCCAGTGTTTCACAAAATATATAGTTTGTTGTAAACTGTAGTAAAGCTACTGTGCTGTAGAGTGCTAGCACTTACTCCTCCTAGCTAGTTGTATTTTGGTGCCCATTATCTAGTGTCTCTCTCTCTCTCTCTCTCTCTCTCTCTCTCTCTCTCTCTCTCTCTCTGATCTTTATCTGTCTTTATCTGCTCTCTTCCCAGGAAAACTCTGACAAATCCAAAAAGTTATATCTACCACCATCATACCAGTTTTGCTTCTTTAGACTCTAGATGCTAATAAAATAATTTCAATGAAGGCATCTTAGTTTTTGTATTTCTTTCTACTAGTGATTTAAAATGAGTCCTGTTTATATCTGATATGACAGTGAGTATTTCATTTGACTCAATTTGTTATCTAGTCTTTCCAAACATTTTCCCTGGTTTTTATAGAAAAACAAAATCTTGGTGTTTATTTTAGTTACTTAATGCTGCTATAATCAATCATCACACATTTAGTGGCCTAAAACAACACAAATTTGTTAAGTGACAAACCTGGAGTTAGAAGTCCAACACAGTCTCACTGGGCTGGAGTCAAGGTGGGGCTTCATTACCCTCCGGATGCTCTAAGGGAGAATGTGGTTCTTCCTGTCAACTTTCTTGGACTTGAGGGCTTCTTCCTTCTTTTTTTTTTTTTTTTTTTTTTTTTTTTTGGTACCAGGGATTGAACTCAGGGGCACTCGACCACTGAGCCACATCCCCAGCCCTTTTTTTGTATTTTATTAGAGACAGGGTCTCACTGAGTTGCTAAGTGCCTCGCCATTGCTGAGGCTGGCTTTGAACTCGCGATCCTCCTGCCTCAGCCTCCCAAAGTGCTGGGATTACAGGCGTGCGCCACCGCGCCCGGCCTTCCTCCATCTTTAAAGCCAGGAAACTCATGCTGATTTCTTCTCTCATTGCGCTTCCCCCCGCCCCGCCCCCACCTCTGGTTCTCTAAAGTCTTCCAGCCTCTTCCACTTTCAAGGTTCTTGGCATTGCATTGGGTCCTTTTGTGTGATTCAGGAGAATCTTCCTGTCCCCAAGGCAGCTGACCAGCGAACTTGATTCTCCTTTGTAATGCCATCTGGCATATTCCTTTATTCTGAGGATCAGAATTTGGGCATCTTTGTGGGACCCTTACCCTGCCACAGAGTCCATGCTGTTTCCTACCTTGAGTGACATCCTCTTGAGCCAATTGCATAACTGCCTTGTAAACCAGGTTTGGGAGCTGTTACAGATTGGACGTTTGTGCCCTCCCTCCCCAATCCATATGTTGAAAACACTAATTCTCAGAGTGATGTATTTGGAGACGGGAACTCTAGCAAATTAATTAAAGTTAAAATAAGGGTAGAGCCCTGATCCGATAGAGATTGCATCCTTATAGAAAGAGACGCCAGAGTTCGCCCTGTCTTTCAGCTCACATTCATGGAGAAGAGCCACATGAGGACCCAGTGACATGTGCCTGCCACCAGGAAGACAGCCTGCACCAGACACCCCACCTTCTGGAATCCTGATCTTGGGTCACCAGTCTCCAGAGCTGGAGAAAATTGCTTCGTGTTGCTTACGCCAGCTAGTTGTGGCGTTTTGTTTGGAAGCCCAAGCAGACTAAGGCAGGGGTAAACACCCCTTCCCCTCGGTCAGGGTAACTTTGAAATGTCAGGAGCAGAAGTACAGAGCGTGGGCTCTGAGCAGGGACTGTTCAGCGTACCCTGCCCTGAGTTGATTTTTTTTTTTTTTTAAAGGAAATGGAGAGCACTAGTTAAAACAGTGAACTGGGAAGCAGGGGATTGATAAGAATTCTCTTTACTCTTCCATAGGACTGTGATTGAACTCTTTTTAAGTGTTTGGAGCCCAGAATGCACACATAGAATTAAATTGTAAACAAATGTAGTGTATGTGTGTGTGCGCATGTGCAAGTGTGAATTTTTCTGGGGAGGGAGCCTGTAACCTTTATTTCATCTGAAAAGAATTTTACCCACCAAAAGTTTAATCTTTTACATGGGCCTGTTTTGTTTTTGTTATTTGGGCACAGTCCATTTCTACTCTTAAACTGGAGACTTTCCTAACAGGAACTGTTACCGATAGATTTTACAACCAACCCCAGCACTTACCACTAGGCCTGGTGCATAGTATGTGCTCAATAAATATTAACTTATTTTTAAGTTGGACCATTGTATTTGTGAGTTGAGGAACTGCAGATTTAGGTCTGGTAATGACCTAACCATATTGTTTCAGTTTCGGTCACTTTATTCCAAAAAGTATCTAAACATATTTGTAATAGTATACTACTCATAGAGCTTCATGCCAAGTGGTGACACTTCATCCTTTAAGGACAAAAAAGCCGAATTCACTTTTAAAAAGTTGTTTCAGAGTTTTTAAGAGGTGTTCCAGAGTTCTGTGGTCAGGTTGTGCTCATGCCTCTCGCTGCATTGCTTCACCCTGGACCCCGAGTTGGCACCAACGCCTTGTTGAAAATATTATCAGTGGTAAAGAGACCTGCACTGACAATTTTATTAGCACAAGTGAGGGTCCCTAGGAGAAACCGAGGTAAGAAGTTTACTGATGACAAGGCTGCTCTGTCTAGGAATTTAAATAGCCGGCCACTTAGATTCATTGGCCCTGTGACTTAAACCACTAAAATACTTTCCTCTTAACAACAGTGGATGAGTTTAGATTGTGCTTCTCCATTGACTTCTCACTGGAGCTGATTAACACTGTCAAGCAATGTGTTTGTAATTACTGAATGGCTGGGAGGCTTGGGCCTTATGTGTGTGTTCAGCAATGCCAAATGACACACCCTCTCCTCAGTCTTGGAAGAGACTAATTTTTTTTTTTTTCTTTTTCACGGCTGAGAATTCCAGAATTATCAATCAAGAATTGGATAGAAACTTAGGGCTCATCACATCCAGCACTGAAAAATAAATTCCTTCTCTCACAGTGTGTTTCAAACATTCTTAAACTGCAGATCACAGGAAGAAGAACATTTTACCCCACAAGTGAGCACACATATATACACACACATTTTAAAAGGAGTTCACAATGCTTATGATATGTATTGGTAATTTTAACTTTAGTCTGTTTATTGACAACTGATGCTTATCAGTTTTATTATAATTTCTCTTATTTTGTTGCATTCTGGTCATGTGTATATGCGATATAATATATGAAAGACATAAGATACGATGTATGTCAGTACTGGCTGTGTACCCAGTACATTGACTTCATGTCTCACTAATGTGTTGCAGTTTGGAGTTTGTGGACATGGGATGACAGAATTGCTAGTATGTGTTTTGTCATTCATTTTTCATTGGACAGTTATAGCACTGAGGAGTTTAATACTTTATAAATAGTATTCATATGTGTAATACTTTTAAATTTCAAAAATAGTTAATTGAAAAATAAATACTGAATATATTCAAGGTATATACAAAGCAATGATTAGATATGTGTATACATCATGTAATGATTTTCACAATCAAGTTGACTAGCATATCTGCCACCACCGGTGTTGGACGCCCAGAACATGCTCATCCTGTCACTGAGAGTCTAGACACTTTGATGAACAAAGACTTTGGATCATGTCAATAATATCCTTATATCCCGACCCCCACCCCGACACTGTTGGCACACCACACTGTTAACCATGGTTCTGCTTTCTGCCGCTATGAGTTTGACTTTTTTTAGATTCTATGTATCAGTGAGACCACTGTCTCTATCATTCTGTGTCTGGCTATTTCACTGAGCCTAGTATACTCAGGTTCGTTCATGTTGTCACAAATGGCAACATTTCCTTCCTGAAGATATGACATACATAATACTTCTGAAGAGTTGGCGTCTAATAGTGCCATCTTATGTCATGCACTGGTCTAGGCTTAGGATAAAGCACTTTCTATCTTTAAGAAATGTTCCTTCTAAGTCAGACTTGAACTTGGGGAAAGCTCCAATCTCAACGTAGAGAACCATTTTGCTAGCCTATCAGGATTCTCCAATATCATTAGGGCTTACCCTCATTTGATGTAATTTCAATATCCTAAGGTGCTATACTACTCAGTCGAAAATCTATTTTTTTAAAATATTTATTTATTTGCCTTTAGTTGCACACAATGCGTCTTTTTTTATGTGGTGCTGAGGATCGAACCTGGGCCGCCCACACGCTAGGCAAGCGCTCCACCGCTAAGCCACAATCCCAGCCCAAAAATCTATTTTTTTAACGTAAAGTCCCCCTCAAAATTTGTGACCAATCTGATGAAATAAATTTTAAGGATATTGCTGACATGGTTTAAAGTCGAAAGTATGCAAATTTTACATTGTTAATGTATTTTCATAACATTATATTAACACATGATAAATTATAACATGAACAATATCATAAAAATGAGATACTAATTTAAAAACATTTTTTCTACTCTCACATTTCATGAAAAAGCTTTATCCAACTCTCCATATGCCTCTGTGGTTATAACTTTTGGTCATTGCTAAATCTAATTTGGGGGAGAAAACCTTTATTTTGGATTCATGGCTTCAGAGATTGAGTTCACGGTTGGCCAACTCCACTGCTGTGGGTCAAAGGTAAGGCAGAACATCAAGGCAGAAGGGCGTGGCGGAGGGTGCGTCTCAGCTAATGGTACCTAGGAAACAGTAAGAACACAGAGCCAGGGACACTACAGAATCCTCAAAGGCACACCCCCAGTGACCTGCTTCCTCCAGCCAGGCTCCACTTTCCTACAGTTACCTCTCAGTAATCTATTAAACTATTTGCCCATCAAATGGATTAATCCACTGATTAGGTCAGAGTTCTCATAATCGAATCATTTCACCTTTGAACATTCCTGTGTTGCCTAACATGAGCTGTTTGGGGACGACACTTCGTATCTTAAAACCATAACGGTAACAGATGTCTAGTGCAAATCTCCATTCTCATCTAAGTTGCTTGGGATTCAGAACTGTTTGGATTCACGATGTTGTCACTGGCTTTATTCCAAGCCATCAATGTTCCTTTTCACCATTTTTGTTTCATTCTTTCTGTGTAATATGTACATGATAACCATTTAGTAAATCATGCTTTAAAATAACTTTTTGGAGACATAATTTACATATGATAGTTATGACTTAGATATTAGGTGTCCGCCGAAAGCTCATGTGTGAGGCTATGCAAGAAAGTTTAGACGTGAAATGATCAGCTTATGAAAGTCTTAACCTAATCAGTGCATCAGTCCCATGAGAAGGATTAATTGGGTGGTGACTGAAGGCAGGTAGGGTGTGGCCAGAGGAGATAGGTCACCATGGGTGTGCCTTTGGGGTGTACATCTTCTCCCTGTGAATGAAGTGGACACACTCTCTGCTTCCTGGTGCCACGTTTCCAGTTGCTTTCCTCTGCCATGCCCTTCTGCCTTTATGTCCTGCCTCACCTCAGACCCAGAGGAACGGAATTGGCCATCTGTGGACTGAGACCTATGAAACATGAGCCCCAAATAAACTTTTCCTCTTCTAATTGTTCGTGTTGCGTGTTTTGGTCACAATAGTAAAAAAAAAAAAAAAAAAAAAAAAAAGCCAACTAAAACAGAAATATAATTCTGCATTTAAAATGTGTAAGTCCATGGTTTTAGAGTGTTCACAGAGGGGGGCAGTCTAGCACTCAATATTAGCACATTTTCATCATCCTCAGAAGAAACTTCCTATTGTTAGCAGTTGTTCCATAGTTGGGCCCAAACCCCCAGCCCTAGGCAAGCACTGGTCTGCTTTCTATCTCTATGGATTTATCTATTCTGGAGATGTCACATAAATTTATGTAAGTATTTACGTAATTTATGTCAGTATTTACGTAAGTGTACAACGGGTTTCTTCGTGATCGGCTTCTTTGACTTAGCATTATGTTTTTAAGGCTCACCCACATTATAGCATGTACAAGTTTTTCACTTTTTAATTCAGAATTGTTTTGGATGTTATCTTTAACAGTCATGTTTAAAATGGTAATCAGTTCTCCTAGCAGCCCCACCCCAGAAATAATTGCTAGATCCTTATTAATTTCCCTTTTTCTTTTAAAAAATCCAATGAAATGTGGACATTGAAAATCAACATTGAGTACATTTCTGCCTAATTGCATCTTCACAAATAGTTCTTTGTTCCAAATAAAGTAATAAGAATGACTCTTATGATATGAGAAAACTTGCAAACCCTTGAACATAAGGCAAATTCCTTTGTCCTGAGAAATAAGTTTTGGGGAAAGCCCTGATATGTGTAGACATGTATGCTATATGTAGTGAAAATCAAGGAGTCGTGTGATCTTCTAGACAACCAAAGGACAGAAAGCAATATTTCTTGAAAATTTAACCCACAGCCAAGTGCCATGCTTGGCGCTCTGCTTGTCCTATTTCATCTCCACAGTTCTCTGTGAAGCAGAAAATATCTTCATTAAAGAAACAGAGGGAGCCCCTTGGCCTCACATGCTTGGCCTTTCCCTGAGCACCATCTCTGATCAACTCCTATTATTCTGATTGGCACAGTATACCTCACACTCACTGCTGTGGTCTGAGTGTGTCTTGCAAATTCCTATCATGAAACCTGTCACCGAGGTAGTGCTGAGAAGTGGGGCCTTCAGGGGGGGTGATTGAGTCCTGACAGTGGAGCCCTCGTGGTTGGGAGTGGGACCCTTATCAAAGGGCTTGAGGGAGGGGGACCGCTCCCTCCTGCTCATCTACCTGGTGTGGACATGGTGTTTTCCCTTCTGGTCTTCTGCCTTCTGCTGTGTGAGGGTGCAGACACATCGAAGCTGCTGTCACCTTGATCTTCGACTCCCAGCCTCCAGAATTTTGAGAAGTTAAACTTCGTTCCTTATAAAGAACCCAGTTTCAGCTTACCCAATTGATGGCAGGGTAAAGGGCTAAGACATTCACCGTGAATTTCAGTCAGGAGTTCCATGTCTTCAATGTGGTGTCTTGGTGTTGAGTGCTGTGTGCCTGCGACAGAAAGCCTTCCTCAATATCCTCTGTGCTCTGCTACCTTTTCTATGGTTAGGAGAGAGTCATATTATGCATTCTGACCAAGTGGCTGTGAGGGAAAGTGTAGCTTCTATTTGGAAACAGGAGAGGATGGGATGAGCTACCAAAAGCTCCTCTTGCTGAGAGTGCCCTGAAGTCATGAGCGGAGGTGACGACACGGGCCACAACACAGGACTGGGTCTGTGAGGGTTTGGGGAACGGAGTCCGCCTGACTAAGCTGAACTGGGCAGTGATAGGAGCAAGGTGTAAATGGGTGTTAAGTCCTGAAATGACTTTTTTAATTTTGTCATCGCAGGATAACCTATCTACTTTGACATGGAAATATGTTAGACTGCATTTCTTTTGGATTCAACCAACTTTTGTTGAGAACCAACTGTGTGGGCTGATAACTACAGACTTCATGAGTGTGGGGATCTTTGAGTGGGGGCTCAGTAGATAGCCTCTATCCCCCCCCACCAAATGCTGAACCAAATGAGGAACAGCAGAGCTCACAGGCAAGAGGCCCACGTAGCATCCTGAGAAAGCCTGATACTGCTGATATTCGAAAAATGAGACCAGTCTGATCCGTAGCACAGCCCCCACTATTAGGAAGATGAATCCGCCCAGCGACAGGGGTGTTTTGGCACGAAGGAGCCAGTGCTCGCTGCAAACCACTCAGTCCCAGGAGAAAGCCGAGAAGATGGAGCCAAACTACAATGTGCTAATTTTTCCTTCTAAACTCTCCATTCAGAGCTGTCATTCCATCTTCCCTGGGGAGCAGAGAGGATCAGAAGCGCTACACTAATAGCTCCCTCCACACGGAAGGCAATCAGGAACGAGAAAGCTTTCTCCCTAATGACAGGGTTGCTCTACCACTTGGTGCAATGCCTGGTCCATCATAGCTCTGCCTAAGTGCTAAATGTTGTTGCTGGCACCATGACAGCTGCTGGGACCATTGGCTGAAGGACACAGATCCAACTCCTGATGAGCTGGAATCCTAATAAGGGGAAGAGACAGGTAAAGAGAACCTGCAACACAAGTAAGGGGTCAGTCCCTGGCCAGGTGTGACTCACCCTGAGAGCAGCAATGATGGGTGCCTGAGTCTGGCTAGATGCGGACATAGTGTCCAAATGGTGTCTATACAACAGTGGGAGATTGTTGGAGAAAGAAAGGAAGCAAACATGAAGCAGGGAAACAGGAAAAGGGAAATGCATGAAAAAAACATGCAGAAGGTGTAAGATAGCATACCGTATTGAAAGAACTGCGTTGGGGCCCAGGGTGAGCGTTGGGGCTAAGCAGGACCAGAATAGGCGGAGAGATGAGGCTTGGAGAGCACAGCTGTGGTCCTGAAGGCCTCGGAGGGATTTTAAGTGAGGGTGTGACACAGTCAGATTTCTCCTTGCTATGCTCAGAACAAGATAAATCTCAGAAGAATCGACACTTAATAGGGGTTAACCTATAAATCCAGAAACGGTTAAATCATGAGGTCATTTTTGGACTTGGAAGTGGCGTGGATGACACTTAAGGCCATTGGACTGGAAGAGTCACAGGGTGAGTGCAGATGGCGGAGAGGTTAAGGATCCTGGGAAATGCCCTGGAGCATTTCAAGTCATTGGGAAGAAATTGGGAGATTAAAAAAAAAAAAAAACAAAAAAAAAAACAAAGCAAAAAAAAAAAAAACAAAGCAAAAAAAAAAAAAACCAAAACTGAAAAGACACACTCTTGGGATGGTGGGGAGCTTACAGAATGTCAGCATGTGGGACCCAGAAGAAGCTGGTGTCATGGGACAGGAGAGGACCAACCAGGCTGAATGCTGCTGTGAACTCAAGGGCCACAGGACAGGGAGATGGCCTGTGAACTTGGCATCTCCAGGTCACTGCTGGCTTTGCCAAGGGCAGTCTCCGCAGGTGCTGGGAAGAAGGCCTGCGTGGGAAGGAGGAGGTCTGGGTGAAGAGGAGGCGACTGCAGATAGGCGTCTCTTCTAGGGGTGCTGCCGTGAAGGGCAGCCGCTAAGTGTGCAGGGCTGGGAAGAAGTCAGGCAGTCAGGAGACTCTTCCGTCTTTGTAACTGGTAGATATCTGTGTGCTGACAGGGACGATGGAGAGTAGTTCTCAAAAGATATTTGTGGGGGTGATTGAGTTAGAATAGAGTTTTTAAAAGATATTGGAAGGGGACACACACACACACACACACACACACACACACACACACACACGACCTGCTCAGGATGAAAGAGCAGAGAAGAAGCACATTTAAAAACCATTCGGTCTCCCTTTCTCAAACCCCACCCTCCATCATCATGGCTCCATAGCACAACTGTGGGTCCCTGAGTCTCTGACGTTGAGTGAGGAAAACACACTGTAAGAAAAGTTGGCATGTCATTTTTACTCTGTGGGAAAGAAGTGTTTGGAAAGAATTGGCCAAAGAGGGCACCCCTGAAAGGATTCATTTTCATGAGACTGATGAAAAGGAGATCCCACAAGGAGAGGAAGCTGAACCTTAAGAAGTTACTTTATCCCAGCACTTGGGAGGCTGAGGCAGGAGGATCGCGAGTTCAAAGCCAGCCTCAGCAATGGAGAGGCACTTAGCAACTCAGTGAGACCCTGTCTCTAATAAAATACAAAAAAAGGACCAGGGATGTGGCCCAGTGGTGAGTGCCCCTGAGTTCAATCCCTGGTGTGTGTGTGTGTGTGTGTGTGTGTGTGTGTGTGTGTGTAACTTTGGCAAATTAACTTCCATCTTTCTTGGCAAGATAACACCCCTTTCATTTTTTCATAGGGTAGAAGAACACATACCACCTGGCATTGCTTTTCTTGACAGTAGATCACATGCTGGACTTGTCTGAGTTTCTGCCAAGAAGAATTTATGGCAATTTCAAAGATGGCTCTTAAAAGGGATGACTGTTTTGCATTTTTTATGCAGGTCCTAGAAATATGTCATCCTTGATCTGCAAAATCGCCTTGTATACACTTCCTGCTTCTCTTCCTCTCTCCGGACTCTCTGCTTCCTCCATCATTTCCTGACCTCTTGCCCAAGGGCCTAGCTTCCGCGGGCCTCAGCCCACATTTTGTGGAGCTCCTGATTGGCACCTCTGCTCTGAATGGAATTGGAAACCTCCCTCTGCACAGGGGGAGGTGCCTAGCAGAGGAACCCCCCAAAGCTGTAAATCCAGAGCACCTATCAGTCAGGCCCTCTGAGGAAATGAAGGCCAGGATGCTCAGATCACAACGAAATAACAATCAAAATAAAACAAGTTTCTGTACATTTGAATGATTCTCTTATTATGAGCTGGCACCTGGGCTCAGAGACTGTAAAATAAATACCTCATTTACCTGTACACCTACGTTATGATGGTTTGAGTCCTAATGATGTGATTTTTGGGGAAATAGCCCTTCTATCGGGGTGTCTGGCTCTATCTGTGATGTCCAGGGAGCTCGGGGACACCAACATTCCTCTGCCCACTTCCCTTTACATTGCTTCCTTTGCTGCAGTGGCCAGTGGAATGGCCTCCCCCTGGGAGGAGCAGCTGGTGGTTACTGTTTCTACCCTTTGGGCCTCAGAGGACGTGGGCTTCATCCTCACCTTTTGCTCTCCATCTGCAGCGCGGGACAGGACCACGTACAATACCCCACAACAACGGGATCAGATTGTGGGACAGGACTGCACTGCACTTTCAGGGATCGTGGAAGGGCTGTGTGACGTCGGCAATAACCTACCATTCCTTCCAACAGACGGAACGTCCTGGGAAGTGTCCTGAGACCTCTTCCTTTCCTGTCCTGTGGCCTTTCCTCCCCATGCGGGACCATTCAGTGCACTTCCCACCACAGTCATCCTCCCAGCTCAGGCTCTGGGCCCAGCTGATCCTCTGGTCCAAGATTTATGCCTGACCCTGTTTCCCTTCTCGGTATCAGCATCTTCCTAGGACTACTGACAGCGAGGACCTTGGTCCCCTGTAAGGGAAACCACTATTCATGTGGCAAGTATGCCCAGTGGCCCCAAAGAGACAACCTCACAGTAGTCCACCATCAGTACATCACTACAAATTTTTTTTCAATGGAAATAACCCCAGAGAGTGGGAGCAGGCAGCTTTCACGCTTGCATGTGAGGAGAGCTCCGTTAGATGATGTCCATGGCTCTTTTCCTTTTCCATTCTAGGGGAGAAGGGGTGACTGCTCCTATTGGCATGGATCGGAAGGAGTTCCATCTGTCTCTCTCTAGATATCACTGCTTATTTTCAGAAGTGCACATGGAGGAAGTGAGGGAGAAAAGCGGGGCAGTCCCCACAAGGAACCAGGAAGAGAAAGGAGCAACCACAGATTCAGACTTCAGGTCCAGAAAGCCGGGCATGCAGCCTGGACTGGAGAGTGAACCTGAGCAGAGAGTCACTCAAGGTGCCAAGAGATGTGCAGAAAACCTACAGAAGGATAAGGACACAGTATGCACCAAGAAAACAAGAAGGAGAGGTCGCAAGGACAGTGAAGATATTTAGCAAAGAAATTCAAGAGGGAAAAATATAATGAAGTTAGTGTAGTGATAAATTTTTAGTATAATTTTTGATACCAGTATAAAAGTGAATTCTGTATGGTATTACCAGTATTATCTGTATGGATACCAGTATAAAAGTGAATTCTGTATAATGATATGGGTGTGTTTAAGGGAAGAAAGAATGTTCAAGCTCTGGTTTGTCTTTGGAACGGGCATTGCTGGCCAGTTCCTGAGTGGTGATGATTTATGTCTGGGGCAGGTTGGCAAAGCATGTTTCCTCCATATTGCAGAATAAAGCCCTGCTTCCTGGGGGGTGGGGGTGGGGAGAAAGAATAAGAAGTCTTTACAGGACCCCCTGCAGTCTTGAATTCTGGGGTGAAGTAATATATATTTTCATTTGTATTTACCCAATGCTTAGAGTTTTCTACCAATTGGTTTCCAAACTCAAAAGGAGGAAAGGGGAGAATTATTTCAGCTCTTTAAGCTCCTTAAACTCTGCACGTTGGAGAAAACAGCCTGAGGTTGGTGTAGCTGTGTTGAGTCTCCTGAAGTCCAGTTCCATGCATGGACATGGACATTATGTTAGCCCATCTTCACAGGGGTGGAGGAGGGCTCAGTATAGTTCTGGGCTCAGAAATCACAGCATTTGACTTGAGTAGGCCCTTCGGGTTGTGTCCGGATCATTACTGCAAAATAAGTTCTCTCCATTCTAGGAACGGTCTGAGGCTGGTGGTATGACTTTCCTCTCCTGCACGCGGGGCATCTCTACCCGCCGCTGTTAGCTCATCACCTTCTAGTTCAGGAGTGGTTGGAGTCTGGGCCGTAAGGTTCCAGTTGCCCTTGTGCAGTGCCAGCCACAGCACGTAAGTGACTGAGCATGACTGTGTTCCAATAAATCTTTATTTACAAAACGAGTAGCAGGCTAACTCTGTTTGCCAACCTGTTTTACATTACGCGGCCCAAGCTCCTCAGGTTAGTATTCAAGGGCCCTCCTTACCTGGCCCCTACCTGTCTCTATAGCTTCATGTACTATTGTTGCCTACTGTTTGCCATTCCTGCCCCTCTGCTTAGAATCCAGAGGTGCCAGTTGGTTTTCCCACCCTCCAACACACACGCATTTGCACACACACACACACACACACACACACACACACACATACTCCTACATTCAGATATCCCGCTGTTTCATGATGCTATGATTTTATGTTTTCTGTTTTATCTGTCTGAAAAGACTTTCCACTCTCTTCATTTGGAAAATCTACTCATCCTTCAGGATTCTAATATGACCTTCCTTGCTGGAAGGCTTTTCTTAGCCATTCGTGACTGGGGTGGGTACCTCTCTTCTTTGCTTCTATTTACTTAGTGAATTGGTAAGTCCTGGGACCAGGGACTCAAGTCTCATTATCGCAACATCCCCGGAGCACATCACGGTGTCCGGCATGGTTCAGCTGCTAAATTTGTGCATGACTGAGACAGTGAAGTTAGAGCTACCAAGAGAAAAAGGGGCCATTTGTTCAGCAGATGCTATAAATGCCAAGTTCAGAGATAGCAGAGCTCACGGGCTTATGGATAAGTCTAGGAAAGTCTAGGATAGAGGGCTGTGATATTGTGTGGAAATACTGATCCTCTAAATAATGGAATCTGAGGAATAAGTTGGCAGGTTTTATATTCTTTATTTTCTGCCTGAGTCCGGTGTAAGCAGCTTCTATTTTCAAGAGGTCACAATGCAGTCATAGGGGAAGATGTCAGCCAGTGAAAGAGACGGACTTGGGAAGAGAGTATATCATCAAATGCTGGGGTCTGTAGTTCAGAGTCAGTCTGGAGGATGATGAACAGAAGCTAGAATGGCTGAGAGAAAAAAATGGTGTTAGAGTAAAAACACCAAATGTATCATGACCTTCATGCCTTTTAAAATTCTTCCTATTGATGTATAAAATATACCACCCAAATTATATGTATCATAAGTATTCAGCTTGATGAATTTTCACAAACCAAACAGATCTCTGTCATCAATACCTAGATTAAGAAACAGACTCCAGCACCTTGGAAGCCCCCTTATATTTTCTGTATCACAACCTATGCCCCAAGGGAAACTACCACCCTTACTTCTAACAGCACTCATGACTTTTGCCTATTTGGGAACTTCATGTAAGTAGGAAAATGTATAGTATGGACACTTTTGCAACTGGTTTCTTTTGCTCAACATTATATTTTGAAATTCATCCAAGTTATGTATAGTGATAGTTTGTTCATTCTCATTACTGTTTAGACTTCCACTGCATAAGTATACCACATTGATAAATTCATTCTTTTATTTATTTATTTATTTTTTGTGGTACCAGGGATTGAACTCAGGGGCACTCGACCACTGGGTCACATCCCCAGACCTTTTTTGTATTTTATTTAGAGACAGGGTCTCACTGAGTTGCTAAGTGCCTCACCATTGCTGAGGCTGGCTTTGAACTCGCGATCCTCCTGCCTCAGCCTCCCAAAGTGCTGGGATTACAGGCGTGTGCCACCACGCCCGGCTTGATAAATTCATTCTTTTGCCGATAGAAATTTGAGTTGTTTCCAATTTTCCATTACTTTTGAATATGATTTCTTGATAATGTATTTTGGGAGATATACATATGCATTTCTGTTGAGTATATATCTAAGAAGTAAGATTGCTGGATAATAAATTACATATAGATGCTGCTCAATTTAAATGGGATACATTCCAATAGATCCACTATAAATTGAAAATCTCATAAATATAAAATGCATTTAATATTCCTAACCTACTGTGTACCATAGCTTAGCCTCACCTAGCTTAAATGTGCACAGAACACTCATGTTAGCTTATAGTTGTATAAAGCCATATAATGCAATATTTTATAATAAAGTATTGAATTTTTGTTGCAGCTTAGTAAATACTGTACTTAAAGCGAAAAAAACAGAATGGTTGTATGAGTATGCTTTCATACCATTACACAGTTGAAAAATTATAATCAATGAAAATTGGGGACCACTTGTATATATTCAGCTCTCATAAATAACTTTAAACTATTTTCCCAAAATGACTGTATCATTTTACATTCCCATCTGCACTACAGAAAGCCCCAGGTGCCCCACACCCTCTTCAACTCTTGGTTGCATAAGTTTTCTTAATGTTAGCTGTTCTAAGGTGTGCATAGGAGTTTTAATTTGGATTGTCTTGATGACTAATGAAGCTAAATACATTTCTAGAAATTAATTAACCATTTATATAGCTTTTTAAAATTAAAATACTTATCCCTTTTCTGTTAGGTTGTTACCCCTTGTTCAGTGATATGTAGGGGTTCTTTATATATGTTGGATATATGTCCTCTATGAGGTATATGTGTCACAGTCTGGCTTGCCTTTTCATTAGTTGCCTCTCTCATTAGTTTCTTATTGAACAAAGTACATTCCCATGATTTCTAATCTTCCCTTGAACACCTGGACTTCCCTTGATCCTCCTAGTTTATAGACTCACTGAACCAGAAGTTCAGTTTTCTATTGCCATTCAGGATTTCCATTAGGAATACAGAGAGCTTGAAAACTATAACTAAGAGAAACTTAGATATCCTCTTACTCTATTTCTTGTTTTTCTTTTGGGAAACTACAGATCATAAGGATGAGTAATTTACTCCTGGTTACAGTGTCCATGAGTAGCACAGTCAGGATTAAGGCCAGAGGCTGTTGTTTCCTACTCCAGTGTACATTCACAGTTCCTTAACTTGGAGTTTGGGAACAGAGGTTTTTTTTTTTTTTTTTTTTTTTTTTTTTTTTTTGGGGGGGGGGAGTGATAGCACAGTTGCTACATTGTGTTTACTTCTTTAAGACTTTCATCAGCCCCAGGGCCAGAAGACTAAAAGAGCAGACACTCTTGAGCCTGGTTCCCTCTGCCCCGGAAGTGGGAGCAGCAGCACATTTTGGAAATTCTCAGTCTGCATTGCCAAGCTCTGCTAGGCTGTGCACAGCTTGATAGTTACTTCTCCATTCTAAAAATAGGAAGGAGTTATTTATGTTGGCCAGAAGCTTGGGACAACAAAGAGAGATGGAGGGTTGCAGTCCACCACAGTTACACTCTAATAAGTGATTGTGGAGCCCTGATTACCCCAAGTGCTTGGGAAGTTATAAAGTCAAAGCAGCAATTCCTCTCACCCAAAGGAGCTGGTGAAATTGCCTGTCAAGGTCAAATCCCTTCCCGCCAGGGCTAAGTGCATCTGCTGAGGCAGCAGTCTGCCTGCGGGGAGGGATGGCGTGGGGACAGGCCACTGCTACAGGAAGAGTCCTACAGAAAGAGAACACCCAGGGTCTGTCTCCAGCAGTGTGGAGGTTCACATTGCCCCCCAGGGGCCACAAGCTCTGCCTGCCATCCGGGTATCCTCTGGGGAACATTCTGTCCCTTCCTCTGCCACCTGGTAGGCAGACTGTGTTTTTAAGAAACCAGATCTGACCAGAATTGCATTTCTACTTGAAATTAGTGCTAATTATTTACACATGTACAAGATGTCAGAAGGATAGGACATCAATGTCATATCCCAAACATGTAGCCAGCCGGCTCTGGATAGCCGTGCTATGGATAATTTCTATGGTCTAATCTGGAGTTTTCAATTCTCATTTCAATTCCTAAATTGGATTCTCAATTCCTAAACCATAGGAAAAATTTGCTGGGTCTGTAAGATCAAAACTGACTAGACACAAGAAACTTTAAGTAATTTGCTCTCATGCAACAAACTAATTTTATTGTGGTACTTTATGTACAGTAAAGGCTTTTAAAATGCTATTCCTGTGTTAAAAGTCATGCTGGTATCTATCAATTATCAGGTTATTTTCATTACTAGCCCACCCCCTGTTCAGTGCCCAGTGAACTATTTAATCCTCATGACAATGCTATAAGGTGGAGACATTGTGGGCTCTATTTTATAGATGAAAAACATTGAGGCTCAGAGAGTTGAAGGCACCTTGAATCAAGCCCTCCACGAGCAGGGCAGTACTGGATTCAGAGCTCTGCGCCCAGAGCCCTGCCCCCACCATTACACCTGTGCCCCTCGACCCCCACTGCAAGTCCACGGCAAGAGCAGGATGCTGAGGCCCAGGAGGTGAGCAGGGCTGCATCTTCATTGTCTGCACGATGCTTCCCCTCAGCAGATGCTCAGAGAGGGTTTGCTGGGCACTTAAGAGTAGCCGGGGCAAAATAAATAAATGGACACACACACCTCCCTGTCCTCAGTTCCTCAAGGATGTGCCCAGAACTAAGCCATGCCCTCCCCGGCCGGCCCCAAGGTCAGACTCCACTGCCTTCTGGGAGGACCCACAGGCCCAGGCATCTGGAGGAAGGGGGAGTGTTAGGCTTGGCCAGCAGGGGGAGAGCCAGCGCTAGCCTCCTCTCTCCTGAAAGCAGACCTCTTCCCTCTAGACTGCTGTCGCCCAGCCTTTTCCTTGAAGATGGCCCAAGGATGCAGATGTTCCTGGAGAAGGCCGTCCTACTCTGAGGATAAGGACAGCTTTACTTAATGAGCCCATACTGTGCGCCACTCTCTTCCTTAGCTGTTTTACCTAGGAGCGGTATTTAGACTAAATCCAGCTGCCGTGGAGAAGGAATGGTTCACAGAGCCTCAGCCACAGGATCCAGGGGGCTGTGAGTACCTGCAAAATCCTGCCCGTTTCATGTGTGTGCACACGGGGTGTGGGGGGGGGGGTGTTTGCAAGGCTTCTGTGCTTCTATTTCTATTCCTTCCCGAGGAGAGAGGACTCAGCTTTTCTAAGAGTCTCAAAGGGGTGAACGATACCAGTAAGATTTAGGAACCTCCTTAGGAAGAGAGGGTTAAGGAGAAGCTGCCCTGACCTGGGAGAGTCAGAAAGCCTTTCACTGTACTTAAGCCTCTGGTTTTGCCACTGAATGGATCATTCAGGCAAGAGTGGGGCGGTCAAGAGCCCTGATCAATGAAGGATGAATTACAAACCCTTAACTCTGTGTTATCTAAGCTATGTCAGAATAGAATGAGACATCCTGTACTGGTGAGATTGTGAAACCAGTTTTGTAATCAGAGGAGGACTCCCGTAACCGTGCGGGTGGAGGTGGGGAAGGCCGACAGGACAATGTATGTGTTTGTTTCAGAAACAGAGAGGAGCAGGGAAGTAGGGAGAAAGTTCAAGGTTATCCAAGAAGTGTGATCCATCCTACTTGGACAGCACTTAACAGTTCACAAAGCTCCTTCATAAACATGCACTCAAAAGCTCTTCACAATAGTCCTGGAAGGCCAGCATGATGTAATATTATCAGCTGTTGATCTACAAAGAAATGGAAGCACAGAAAGGTTAAGTTATCTACCCAAGGTCACACAGTTTGCCAGTGACCACAGTCATATAAGATAGTTGGATAGATTTTTTTTTCCCCACTTTACTAGGATAGAACATTTTAGTAAGAAAGACACTTACTGCCAATTTGTCCCTAATTGGGGACAAAAAATAATAACAGATGGGCATAATGCTGGCTTCAAACTCAAGCTTTTAAATGTCATAATAAGTTTGAAGGTTCCTAAATCTTACTGGATCATTCACCCCTTTGAGACTCTTGTGAAAGCTGAGGTCCTCTCTCCTCAGGAATAAATAAAAATAAAAGCACAAAAGCCTTGAAAACACCCCTGGCGTGCACACATATGAAATGGGCAGGAATTTGCAGGTACTCACAGCCCTCTGAATCCTGTGGCTGAGGCTCATGTGAAACATCCCTTCTCCACGGTAGCTTGATCTAGTTTAAATACTGTTCAGAGGTAAAACAGCTAGCGAAGGGAGCAGCACACAGTATGGGCTCAGGAAGTAAAGCTGTCATTCAAACTCAGTACGAACATTTAAAAGCTTGAAGCCGGGCGTGGTGGCGCATGCCTATAATCCCAGCACTTGGGAAGCTGAGGCAGGAGGATAGCAAGTTCAAAGCCAGCCTCAGCAATGGGGAGGCACTTAGCAACTCAGTGAGACCCTGTCTCTAATAAAATACAAAAAAGGGCTGGGGATGTGGCCCAGTGGTCAAGTGCCCCTGAGTTCAATCCCCAGTACCAAAAAGATAAATAAATAAAAGCTAGAGTTTGAAGCCAGCCGATCAAGTTGTGTAAGATGAACACAGGTTCTGGAGCTGGCCTGCCTGTGTCACCTCAGAGTCACACCTGGCTAGGGGATGCAGACAACCTGGCTGCACAAGACAGTCGCTGCTCCTGAGTGACCCTCACCCAGGAGGGACAGGAATCGTGAATAAATACTACAAGTCTGTGACCCTTCATGACGTCACCCTGAGGACAGCCCCACACGGTTTCTGGGAAGGTTACCTGCAGCTCGAGCCTCCAGAAGCAGCCTCCCTGACACTGTCCTCTCCTTTCCTGTCCCTTCCCCAGGGGGTTGCCTTTGCTGTCACTTTGGGCCTTACAAGAAAGTGCCAAGATAGTGTCAAATATGCAAGGAGTAGCCGGGCGCGGTGGCACACGCTTGTAATCCCAGCACTATGGGAGGCTGAGGCAGGAGGATCGCGAGTTCAAAGCCAGCCTCAGCAATGGCGAGGCACTTAACAACTCAGTGAGACCCTGTCTCTAATAAAATGTCTCTAATAAAATACAAAAAAGGGATGGGGATGTGACCCAGTGGTCGAGTGCCCCTGAGTTCAATCCCCAGTACCACAAAAAAAAAAAAAAAAAAAAAAAAAAAACATGCAAGGAGTTTTTCGGGGGAGAGGGCTGATTTACAACGGGAGAGGGAACAGGAGAGTTTTCAGATGGGTTCTGGTCTGACCCTGTGAAGGAGAGGGGGAGAGGAGCACGGGTTGAAGGGTCTCGCACTGCCCTGATGTTCTAGAAACATTCTTCTAAGCCCATTGAGCCCATGTCACCGGGTTGGCAATCCTGCAGCATGTGGCCACAGTGTGCATCATGCCTTGTGTTCCATCACTGCACGGTAAGAAGCGTGTCCCCACGGTGGGCGTGGGGGTAGGTCCAGGAGGGCAGCGGCTGGACCACCACTCAGTAGCACATCTTTCAATAAGACCTCTGAGCGGTCGGTCCTTCTCCTACGTGGTCTGGTCCCTGGGCCTGGTTCTGGGGATTCCAATTTACTTCCCAGCTTAACAATTAACTGCCACATGGATGAACAAAACAAAGTTTCATTCCCTCGAGGGTCAACATCCACATAAAGCTAGTAACTCCTATGCCAACTCCCTTCTGCCAGCTGTGACCTGAATGTTCTTTTTTTTTTTTTTTTAAATATTTATTTATTTACTTTTAGTTGTACACAATGCAACGCATTTATGTTTACGTGGTGCTGAGGATCGAACCCGGGCCGCGCACGTGCGAGGCGAGCGCTCTGCCGCTGAGCCACAACCCCAGCCTCCTGAATGTTCTTAGGAGGTCCCGCATTGCGTTTTTGCAGAGTCCAGGTCCTAACGGGTTTCACCGGAGGGAAAAACCAAGATGAGACAGAATGGAGCAGGAGATGGAGGAGCAGCCGTGGCCGAGTCCCTGGTGTCCTGGGGGACATCAGTGGGCATCTCTCAAAGAGGGCATCCACAGGGATGGGGAGGGGCTATGTGCTCGGCTCTGTCAATCACCAGCTGTATGACCTTGCACGAGTCACCCTGAAGTTTTCAAGAATCAGTGTAGCATGTGGGGAGTCTGCCCCCAGTTTCCACGAGGACTGAGTGAAAGTCTACAGAAGCGTTTCACAAGCTCCACTAAAAAGTGTTGGGTTTCATTTTAAGATCCCATGCCAAAATAGGCTATTGCCTCCCTTGTTTTCCCCAAATCCCTAGAAATAACACAATAGGGATATTTTGAAAATTAATGAGCTTAAAATTATTATTCCAGATGTCAATGCTCAGAGGTCCACGGTTATTATAATGCCCAATATTGTCTAAACATCACTTTCATGTGTTTCCCCATGGGAGTTAGGGCCTGAGAGATAATAAGTCCCAGAGGAAGCAGCTGCTCAGTAAAGCAGAGCTGTGATTTTTTTTTTTTTTTAATTTTCTTAATGTCATGGACAGAAGAGGCAAGGGGAGGGGTTGTCACTGGTGAGGACATGGGGCTGAGCTGCCTAGCCTTGCCATTAGCTGCATCCTGCAAGCCAGCGCAAAGACGAGCACAGCTAACAATGTGCCAGCCAGCTGGGAGCAGTCGGCTGCAACATACGCGGTGCATTAAGTGACTGTCCCCATCCATGTCTTACAGGTTTCCATCTGATAAAGGAACAATTGGTCTCGATCATGTTTCAGAAAGTGAAGGAAATAGAAGGACGCCTTTCCTCTGTGCTTTCCCGATACTGTCTCACCTCCTGTGCTGCCGCCTTAGGAGTAAACTGTCCTAGAAAATTAAAAATTGCAACAACCACCTATGGAGATCTCCGGGGACTAATGGGAGAGACTTTGTTCAGAGAAAATCAAAGATCGGGAAGTTGCAGGCTGTAAAGTTGCTGGGCTTATATGGAAAACCCAGTTAAATTTGAGTGTCAGATAAACAATAATTTTAGTATATGCATGTCCCATGCAATTAAAAATTTTAATTGAAAAAAAGACATAACTTTTAGTATAGGCATGTCCTATGTGGTAAAACAAAAATTAAAATATAAAAAATGCTCAAAATTTTTGTTGTGTATTGGAAATACAAATTTAGCTTGGGAAACCTATACTTTCCACTTCTAAACCCAAGATGTTCTAGTTGTCGAGTTTTCTACTACATTGTACCAATTCCTCCATATAAGAATTAAATATGGGCAAATATTTCATTATGACGTGTATGGCATTTTCTCACACCACATATTATTAAGCCCTTCTTTAACAAATCACTTGCATATAACCCTTATCTCAAAGTCTGATTCTTGCACAGCAAGAGACTTTAGGTTCTCTCACTCAGAACTGCCCCCCAACTTTACATGGGAAGCTAGTGGCGGCCCAAATAAGGGACAAAACGGACTTCTTTCAGCCTATGGGTAGAGACAGAGTGCCACAGCAACACAACCCGCTTGCAAAGGCAGCATGGAAATTTCTAGTAGCAGCACCCAGCATTCAACCTTGGGGTCTACCCAGAGCCAATGGCAACCAGGGACCACCTCTCTGGCTTGCATTTTTCTTAGCTGTGTAGCTTCCAAGTCTTGTTCTCTGACTTCTCTAGAAACCCTGTGTCATCCAAGATGCTTTCCACCAGTTCGTTTCCCATTTAGATTTCCCTGGATCATCTTCTTGTGTGAAGAGCACTGAGGAAGTATTCATCAAAACCGGAAGTGGTGTGCAAATTGGCAGGCCCTCAGGACACTGGTGGTCTGACCTTGCTTGTTGTACGGATGGTGACAGTTCATCTAATCAAGGGATGGGATTCTGGCAACTGATGTCAGAAGTCTGACAAAACAGTTGACCCAGGTAGCACTCGTGGGCGACTGTAACAAAAGGCCCAGTGACGGTGAGGTAAGGGGACCTCGTGACTCTGTTGTAGAACTCCACGGAAGAAGTTCTAGAACTATGGGTGTGTGTGATTGCGTCTAATGGAAGCGAGTAGCTCAAAGAAAGAAAATATCAAGCCCACAGTCCTAAATTCCTGGCCTCAGGAAAGTCCTAACACCATGGACTTTTACTGATTGTGCTAGAGGCTCCCTTGCGTTTTGGGACTCCGGACAAAAGCAGCCAAAACTAACCCTTGATAATTAATGGCTCAGGTCAGACATGTCTTCTCCTGAGCCAGAGATCTCTAGTCATGATTTCAAGTTGGCCTTCAGTGGGCTGCCCATTCACATCCACTCTGTGGTCCCCAGAAGGGGGTCCCCAGAAAGAAGGAGTTGAGCCTCAATACCTAAGACCAATTTGACTGACACTGTGGCGTGGATGGGCAGAGTAGTGAGGTAACTTAAAACAGTTCGCGCATCGTAAGAAGAGAGGAGACCTGGCCCACGCTATTGCCTGCTCTGCCTACATCCACCCCACCTAGGGAGTTGGATCCAGGGATTCGGATTTTTTTCCACGTGGAGAAAGTTGCCTGGCCGTGGTTCAGCAGATCCACGGGAGATGGGCCTCCCTTTGAGGTTTAGGCCACAGCAGAAGCTGCTTCCTAGAGACATTTTGAAGAAGACACGTTAGAGAAATACTATATTGCAAGGAACATGCTCAGAAAACAGAGAAATGAAGGTAACTTTAATACTATATCTCTAAAAAAAATATATAGGGAAAATCTCATTTATTCGACACCACAGCATTTTAAAAGCCCTGTTCTGCTATTCCTCTTAACTGGCTCCCAAAGTCTCCCTGAAGCCTTTCTCCTCCCTCATCTGCAGCTTCCCCATCACAGTTCACATACCATCACCTCCCAGCTGGCTGCAAATCTTGGCTCTTTCTGGGGCAGATAAATTTCCTCTGCTTTTCTTCTTGGCCCCATGACTAAAGAGCTACCCCAAACTTTAAAATAAGGCCCCAAAGTAGGGAGGATGTTATAGCTTGGATCTGAAGTGTCCCCAGAGGCTCCACCAGCCTGTGGTGGTATTGGGAGGTGGTAGAGCCTTTAAGAGGAGGGACTAAGCTGGGCGCCATGGCTTGGGAGGCTGAGACAGGAGGATCACAATTTCAAAGCCATTGTCAGCAAAAGTGAGGCGCTAAGCAACTCAGTGAGACCCTATCTCTAAATATAATACAAAATAGAGCTAGGGATGTGGCTCAGTGGTTGAGTGCCCCTGAGTTCAATCCCTGATTCCCCCACTCTCTCCCCCCCCCAAGAGGAAGGACTTAGTATGAGGAAGCTTGATCATTTGAGGTATGCCCTTAGAAGGGTTATTGGGAATCTGGTCTCTTCTTCTCTCTCTACTTCCTGAATACCTTGAGGCAAACAGACTTCCTTCACACATGCTGCTGCCACAGATCTAGAGCCACTGGGCCAAGCAATCTTGGAGTGAAACCTATGAAACGGTGAGGCAAAAATACCTTTCCTTCTTATAAGCTGACTATCACAGATATTGGGTCACAGTGATGGAAAGTGGACCAACAGAGGGTAGGAGATTGGGGGGAGGGGGAAATCCACAGCAAGCATTATCAGATTTACCTTGGTGAGGGATAGGATGGGAAGAAGGGAATGATAATTATGGTACCTCCTCCACATCATATAAAAACATGGCTTTAACAACAGGGAATTTTGTTACGATGCTTACTATCGTGAATCTTAGTTGTCTGGTCATTAATGGGGATTCCCATTATAATGTATTGGTTTGAATAATAAGAGAGATAATACAATATGCACAGCCTGGTACTTGGTGCATGGTCAACAGACAAGGCCTATAAAGGAAAGTTGAAAATCCAACAAGTCTTTCTACTTCCTTTTGACCATGCTTCAAGTTAGATTAAATGTTTTTACAACATTTAATCTAAAATGTTTTCAAACATTCAGGAAAAAAAAAAAGGTTGAAAAAATTATAGTGAATACCCAAATATACCCAGCATCTAGATTCTACAATTTACATTTTATTATGGTTGTTTTATCATGTATCAATCTATCCCCTCCTTCATCCATTACGGTCAGATTATTTTTGTGCCATTTTAAGAGAAGTTGCAAACCTTGGTACATTTCTCTCCAGACACTTCACCATGAATACTGTTTTATTTTTAAATGATCTCTAAGAAGGACATCGCAGAATAACCTTTTATATTCGACAGGAGTGCTGCTAGTTCTCCTTTTCTGCCACAATGTAGGTCAGCCTCTCTCTCACTTTGGTCCGCTTCAAAGTGGCATTTCTCAAAGCGTTATTTCATGGAACCTAGATCCAGTGTATATGGGGAAGCAAAGTATCTGTGGTCAAAATGATTGAAAGACCGGATCAGGTAAAGTTTTGAGATGTGTTGGAACTTCAGAGTTCTCAGAGCCTTTATTAAGCTAACGTGCATATGGTCACAGGGGGTCCACTCACCCAGCCTCTTTGGTCAGAAGAACCCCCTTTTCTTCTGAGAAATGTGTCCCATAGGGGTTCCACAGAGTACCTAAGTCCCGCCCTCTCTGCTCTTTTCCGCAGAGCTCATAATATTTCCAGTTCTGGGTGCTATTGTTAGTTTCTGCAAAGTTTCTCCAAGTTGTCTTAGGTCATTGCTGTTTCTAATCATTATGCTCCTCTCCATCGACTGTCTCTAGAACACACCCTCTGTGTCCGCAGTTCTATCACAAGTTTGTAAATGTGAAGGCCAGCTCCGCTCTTGGGAAATCGTCTTTGGGATCAAGGATGGAAAGATCATAACTCGGTTGATATCTCACACCTCTCATGTAAAACTTGCTTTAACCTTGACGTCTGGTTGGGGCACCCTCGGTCCCCCAAGCTCTACCTTCTCATTCAAAGGAGATCATAGGTAGAAGATTCTGAAAACTGTGAGTCACAAATAAAAGGTCCTATTTTTTATTACATTAGTGTTAGAGAAGCAGAATAATAGGATCTGGAATGACCTTGACAATGTCTCCAGACTTGTCCTACGTCAGGACGGCCAGGAGGCACTGACCTGGGGTTTTAATCTCTCTCCAGAAAGGGTTTTGTTTGCAGTTCCCCTTAGCAATCTGCCAGGGGTTTCAAGTACAGCATCTTGCTACTCAGAAATGTTTTAAATACTGGCCTTCCTTTAGCAGTTGATGAAATGTCTTGGTTATGAAAGTCTTAGGAGAAGGGATGTATGATTCTTCTTTACACTCGTTCAGAAAGCCTCCCTTGCTGAACCACAACGGGGGGTTGGAGCAAGTGAAGGTCTGATTCTCTGGTAACGATCCATGTCAGAAGGAGCCCACATGGTGGAGGAGTGAATGAACGGAAGCCATCGTTAAGGGGACAGCACAGCTTAAATATGCAACTGAGTGGTCTCCTTCCTCCAGAGAAAAGAAGTGTCATCTTAACACACCAGGTGGATGTGTTGAAAGCCTTAGGGTCCCTTTGTTGGGTGGCCATGATTTTCTCGATCACTCTCCAGTAAACTAGACAAGACCCCCTGCTTTATTTCACTTCTCTGAGCCTCTGAACACACTTGCCTTGGCCTGAAATACCCCATGCATCCCATACACCTAGGCTGCTTACAAGCACAGGTGCGACACCTAGGGAAGGTTTCAGGAAGTAGCATAAAACGGGCTGCATGCACCTGAGTGCTGTAGAGCACAGTGCCGCTCTCATCCATGAGGACCAAATGAGTGAAACTAGCGGAAAGTGATGACCAGCTGAGGTTATTTCTAGTACGTGTCCAGGAAGAAGTGAGCTTTGAGAAGTTCGGAACCTGCGCATTTATGGACACTACTAATTTGTAAACAGCGTGGATATTATAATACAGGACATTATATTCCGCCATGAACTCTATGGTCATGCTCTTTGCTTGTGTGCTTATTTCAAAAGGTGCTCCTCAGAGTTTGCTGCTTTAACTCCTAAAAGTTCTAATTAAGTATGATTCCTGGAGATTTATGCACAAAGCTCATCCCTCTTGGCTTCATTCATATGCATGTGATTCACCAAACACACGTGATGTTTTTGAGGAGGCACATGCTCATGCTTTGTTTTTAAGAGTCTCACAGTCAGAGGGAGGCAAATAAATCTATAGTCCTAAGATAATGTGGCATGTACTGTGGTGGAGATTCTGTGTGAGGAACTTTAGGATCAGGACAGGGAGAGGTTTCACAGAAATGGAGACACAAGGCAGAGCTTTGGGAGGTGGGGAGGACATAGCCAGGTGTACATTTGATTGGGAGCACCTTAATGGCGTGAATCCTCAAGCCAGGACAAGCTTACTTTTGTCTCTGTCCTTTGTACTTATGTGACCTTGGATAAGGTCCTTCAGTTTACTAAATTTGTTACCTATTTTGTGAAACTTGGGAGGAGAGATGCCTGTGTTTTAAAGCTGTTTTGATAATTAAATGCTAAATGTAAAGATATGGCAGGCAGTAGCTGTATTCTACTCCCTTCTCCTGTCCTTACATAAACATGATACGGTGTCGGCGTCTGTCCTGTAAAGCAATGCGCACATTGGATTAATATTCCTACAGGGAAGCTTGGCGTGACTTTGGGTACGGTGAGAAGTCTTTCTCTGACCAAGGAGGATCTGATACCAAACAGACTTATCTTTAAAACTAACTGAACATTCCGGGGTGCCAGGGGTGCCACCATCTTTTTGCTGCTTGTTCTTTCTGTACATTTGGGGTCTCTTGCTGGCTGGGAATCATGGTGTTCAAAAGAAACCAGGTTTGTCACCAACAGACTGAGCTGCTGGGTGGCTTTGTGCCTAGAGCTCTAACGATATAAAGGGCATTTAAAGTTTCAGATCTATGTGTAGCTACAAAAATAACGAGAGGGATACTCAAACCAACTTTAAAGAGACGTGTACCCCAAAAGTGCTTTTTCTAGTTTTTAACTCAGAGAAAGAATCCAAAAAGGCAGGCTGTGAAAAGCGCCTAAATTGCTAGTTTCATTGAAGCTTTGACTTTGCAGGAATTTTTCTAAGTGACCTGATTTCAAAGCACTCCATTTCCCCAGCGTGGCTTTCTCTGTCACATTGTCCAACATCAACCTTGACATTTCCATATGTACTTCTACAAAAAAAAGGCTCTCCACCAACATCTCCTGAGCAGGGCTTAAATAGAACAGGATTGAAAGGCTCATCAGATTGCTTTCCCCTCTGCTTTGTTCAGAGAGAGGGACCTCTGTCCTGGTGAACAGATTCTGGATGCTCTTTTTCCACACCTCGATCTTGACCTCTGATCTCATCTGCCTCAGACTGAGGGACCAGCTCTTGGGAATGAAAACTCTCTGCCGTCTGAGCTCTTGGGGGTGCCATAAAATGCTAAGGACATGGCCTGAGGTTCATTCTCAAGGTTTCTCAGCCAGTCTCTGTTGGTGACAACCCTCAACCCAACTTGTAAAGAAACTTCAGAGTCACCAACCTGGCATTGCGTGTCTTCCTCCTGGCCGGGTGCACCCGGTCTCCACCACACTCCATAACTCACTGTGCCGCAATCTTTTTGCTGGTGGGGGGTTCCAACTCGACATCACACCCCTCTCCCAGTGCAAAGTCCTCCTTCTCCTCCTGAAAACGTCCTTCACAACACACCCGGGACACTTATTTATTCTCTGAATTCTCATATCCTTCCACATTTCCTGTTCTTTAGATCTTTATTTTCAACTTTTTCTTTTCATAACTCCATTTGTGTTCATATATCAGGATCCTGATATTCTTTTTGTTGTTGTTTGTTGTTGTTAATGGACCTTTATTTGGGAGCCTGATATTCTTAATGCTTCATAAGGGCTGAACTTTCTTAATTCATGATCATAATTTTTAAGATTTTTGTTTTATTACTTTAAAAATTTAGAAAGTTTGATATAATACTTGTGCACATTATAAGATATGATATATTTTGGAACATTAGGTAGTTATCCACTCAGGACAATTAGCATATCCATCGCCTTCAACTGTTATTCTTTTATGGTGAGTATATCCACAATCTTCTGTGTTTTGAGATATATGATGTGTTATTGTTAATTATGCTTACATAATTAACACAGGACACCAGAACCTATTTCTCCAGTCAAACAATAGCATTGTACCCCCTGACCAACCCTCACTCTGCCCCTACTCTCCTCAGTCTCATAACCAATATTCTATCCTTGTCTATGAGCTGAATGTGTTTAAAGTCTACTTAGGAGTGAGCTCATACCTTTTAACACAAGTAGAACACCTTGCCCACAACAGGTATTTCTGGCTCTGCCATTATCAAGATACGTACGAGTTAGACATGCTCGCTGCTCTAGCATACAAGTTTCAAAACGTGCAATGGGCTAACCATGGCAGAAGGTTATTCGTCATTACAGACCACCTGAAGTAAGTGGTAATTACCAGGAGGTGGCTTTTCTCCCTGTACCAAGTGGAGAAACCCATGCTCCGTTCATCAGGTGCATCAAAACCTTCCCTCATGGGTTCCAGGCTCACCCTGGGGTTCATCTCCACCCTACAAGCTGTCGGGGGAAAAGGCGTGGAGGAGTGCTTGTGGACTGGCACTGTGTCTGTGCCACTCACATCCACTGGCTAGAGCTCAGTCACACGGCCAAACCTGGCTGCAAGGGGGCTGGACATGCTGTCTAGTTGAAGCCCAGAAAGAAAAGCAATAGCTTGGAGCCCAGGGTGCTGCCTCTACTATAGGTCACTCTACAGCTGTGAGCTTCCTTCTCTGGTTTATGCTGTGGAGGAGATGATAACACACATGTCAGGCAGTTGTAAATACTACACTGTATGACAATGATAAAACCTTTCTTTTCTCTTGGAAACAATAAAAGAAGATGAATAAAGTGAACCTTACCTTCCTTTCACTGTTAACTAAAGGGACACTCAATTCAGTTCATCAGACTGTCCTACTGCCCTACCAAAGGAGAAAAGGGGAACTAGTTATTGTTTTAGGGAAAAGGCACACACGCGCATACACACACGCACACACACACATACACACACTCAAAGATGTTCTCTATTAATTCATTTAATCAGAAAATTGAGTTGCCCATAACACCTCATTCCCTATGCAACTTGATTCATGACTAATAGATGTTCTACTAAACCTTGTGAGCGAAATGTGGGCCAGTGTGTGTGTGTGTGTGTGTGTGTGTGTGTGTGTGTGTACGTGTGTCCAGCCTTCAAAACCCCCCTACTCTGGGAGTCTTATGGACGGCCATGCCTGCAGCTGCCATCACCTACAGACCGTCTGTGCCACATGCTTGGAATTTACACACTAGGCTCTCTGAATTGCACCAATGGGACCTTTCCATAGGAGGCACTCCACAACTATTAGCGGATTGACACAAACCTTGGCCCAGAAACACACTGATCAAGGTAGGCTGATGGCTGTAATGAACAGTCTAAATTCCAGTGGCATGAAATAATAAAGCTGTACTGCTGCTCATATCTCAGTTCAATATGGACTGTGGAGGGAGTGAGGCTGGGGTGCTCTTCCTCGTGCAGTCTTGGGGATCCATGTCCTGCCCTCATGGACGGACAGGACTTCTTTGCCTTCTCCAAGAGCTTGGAGTCCTCTACTGGATCCTAAATCCAGCTGAGTGATGAAGGGAAGCTGCAATGCAAGAAAGCCATCCCCTTAACTTTGGGCTGGAGGTAGGACATCATTCCACTTACCCTCCATCAGTGGGAACGCGTACCATGCGCCCTGCCCTGTGAGGCAAAGCACTTGACGTTTCTGAAATCAGTTCCCTCATCTATACAAGAGAAATCAATGACAAAGCAACTGTGAATATAGCACACAGGAGGTGCCTGATACATGTTTGTAACTGCTGATACTCAGTTTACTGCATGTCATAGGAAATCTTCTTTAGTCTCAAAGACACATGGGAAGCACTAATCTAAGGCTTTTTTAGAAAATCCAAAGTACCATTAGAATGAAGGTTGAGAAAACAAGGGACGAGGAGAGAAAATGAGTCAAAAGAAGAGAAGAGGTAGCTAACAGAGGGTGTCAGTCGTCCCAACTGTTGCTGCCCTGTTTTGTTTCCATGCTTAATCTCAGGGAAGGTTTCGGGGTGACAAGTACCTGTTACTCAGAATTCCCATGATGAGTCACAAAAAAGGTGGAGGTAGAAATCATGTTGATGCGCGAGTCTCCTGTAGGTAATTAAACAGGAGACCAAGTTGGGAACTTGCATCAGGCCTACAGGAAAACAGTCACACTATTAATCTCTTTTATAAGAACAGTAACACATAGAAGGCCACTCATCCTGGCCCTCATCAGAAGCGGCACTGGCCCAGTTTCCCACATGAATCACTCCCTTTGAAGGCAGACCCAGCCCCCTGCAGAGACTCAGGACCAGTTTCTCATCGCCCCCTCCCCTTTGGTTTCATCTTTCACGGCACTGTACACGCCCAGCATAGTGACCTACTTTGATTCCCTACAAATGCCAGGCGCTCTTGCACCTTAGATTTGCACAGGTTCTGCCCTGACCCTATACAATGCTTCAGCGTTTTCTCTTTCTTTCTTATCCTTGAAGGTTCAACCAAAAGATCACCGTCTTAGGGAGCCTGCCTGTTCGATGGGGATGTCGACCCTGTGTGTTCTGGTGGCTTCGTCTCACCTCTCCCAGCACCTGTAACAATGAGGACACACTGATGTTTCCTGTGTATGATGGATTTCTTCAGGGTAAGATGCTTACCTTTATGTACCAATAGTGTATCACATAATGCACATGGGTCAAATCACCATTACCATTCACATAGCTTTTCAATGAATGACGTTTTTAATATCCACAATAACCCAAGGATGGAGACACAATAAAAAATTATGTTTATATGTATCATATACAATAATAAGGTATCATGTGTTCATGCATATAAATATACATATTTCAATATAATTATAACTCCAATTAAAATGAAAAGACAGAGCATTTGATCGCTGTCCATTTAGAAGTAGATAAAGATAAGATTCAAATTGACATCTGTTTAATTCCAAGGTCCATATATTAACTCTGACATAAAAGATATACAAACCTCAGAAAAACAATTTGAGTTGTAATTTCCTCAAAGAAAGAGACATCATCAGTTAATGGAATCAATACAATTAGTATGAAGAGTGTTATGGGGAATGCAGTTCTGAGCTGTTTTCCTGCCTGGGTTCTGGGCTATGGGTTTTCAACACTTCCTGCTGGTTTCACCATAGTCAGGCTGGTGACTCGGGGCAGCTACAGGTGAGGCACATCTTTCTTGAAGCAGATGAAAAATATCAAGAAGCGTGAGAAATAAACTCAGAGGGATGAAGATTCTTAGTGAACTGGGACGGCCCCATCAGCTTCACAGAATCCTCTCTGCTCTGAGTTATGTCCGTCAGAGTTCCTATGTTGAAGTCATGACCTCATCTTATGCCCACATAAGGAAACAGAGTCTTTATAGAGGGAATTCAAGTAGACCTGGGTCTTGAGAATGGGACCTCATCAAATGTGACTGGTGCCAATCAGGAGAAGAGATTAAGACATAGACAATGCTCAGAGGTAAGACCATACGAAGACACGGGGAGAAGGCTGCAACTACGTGCCTCAGAGAGGACTTAGAAGGCATGGACAATGCCAACACCTGATTTTGGACGTCTAGCTTCCAGAACTAGAAGAGAGAGAAAATAAATGTCCGTTGTTTAAGCAACCCATTCTGTGGTACTTTGTTATGAAAACTCTAGCAAATGAAGAGATCCTCCCTCATCCTTCAGCACCTTGTGAACAAGAGGATCAGGGGCACGTTGGGGAATAAAAATGGCTGACCTAATTTTTAGGGGTGAGCCCATGAGGCCTGGATTCATGATCACTAGGTCTGATTTATTCATTCTTTTTTTTTTTTTTTTTTTCTAATTTTCCTTGAAACTCATTCGCTGATCAAATATTTGTTAGAAGTCTCTACAGGGGCCAAGCCGACGGCTTGCTCATCAAGGGAGCTCCAACCTCTTCCAATGCATCATGAGGATCACCTCGGGCATAGGACCAAACGCAGCTTAGCTTCCAGATGCCCCCCCTAAGCTCCGTTCCTTCTCCTTCCTCATGAACACGATCTGCTTCGTGAGCGTGGAAATCATGGTGCGTGAACACCAGAACCCCATGCAGACAGAGGTGGCCTCTGGACAAAATCTGGCCAGTGGAATGTAACGGAAGTCCCGGGTGGGATGTGGTAGACACTGGGGGCTCTTCCTTCAGCAAAGGGCTTGCTGGCCCAGCGTCTAGAGGAGCTGGGAGTGGCCAGCCCTCAGGGGCCGGGTCTTCAGGGATGGTCTGAGCTGTGGAGAGCTGCCTTCTGGGATGGCCCATGAGGAGGCTCAGGGAGGTAGTGTCATGGCCTAGTCATCTTAGCTGTGGAGCTCAGGAGCTCCACCAGGAGCTGGGCCTGCACGGAGGCTCTGCTTCCTCCTCTGCCCACTCCTGTGTCTGTCCCCCTCCTTCCAGGGTGTCATTTCTGATGACAAACATCTCACTGACTAACTCTTCCTCAGGTAGCTCCAAAAGCTTCAGAAAGGTGAGGCTGCTCCAGCCGGCATGCATTTGTCCCATGGTCTTATCCCCACCTCATACGTTAATGCACGCTGGCTGTGCTTCCAGCAGCCACCTTATAGCAGCCATAAGGCAGCATCAAGAATGGAAGCCACATGCTAAAGGGTGTGGGGCAGAAATCAAAATAGCCAGCATCCCTGACGACAATGACGAACCATCATGCTAGTTATTCTCACCCTTTCTATCTCCACATGTCTTGTTACCTAGTAAAAATGAAACTCCTGATAGATTTAAACCACTGCTTGAGGTTGTGGGTTTCTGTTAAATGCAGCCAAATATAATTTCCATCTGTACAATGCATTAAACAGATATTAGTATAAGTGATGCATTTGTGTTAGTGGAAAGTCTGTTATCAAGGAGAACTCATGTACTTAATAAGAACATGTAATTATGGGTGGGGTGGAGAAAAAATTTCCAAGGTTGGAAGTGTCCCTTGAAGGTGAAAGGAGTTCAATCCTTTCTAGTTTATTTTTAGCTTGTTTCTGATATTTTCTAATTCAAATAATTGAGTCTTGACCCAAGAGATAGGTAGATGGTAGGTGAGGGGTAGGCATTGACAGATTGGCAAGAAGATTAAGGAACGGATGCCTCCAGCTTGCCCAAGTTCACTCTGTATCCTTCTCTGCCCAGTTCTCTGCTCTGGGAAGCCAGCCTGCATGGATACCTCCATGGAAAGAGTGGGGACATTGGATAGTTATTACCCAGTTCCCTGCCTGTGGTGCTTTCTGTGGGATGACTGCCCTTCTACCAAAGGACACTGTTCCTCTCAAGTGACTTCTTTATGTGACACTGTCTTTTTGGGATAATGGTTAATCTAAGGCCTACAGATAGTCCAGGAGGTCTGCGAACTTTCATGGAGAAATTGAAAATACACGTTTATCATCACTAACCTCTAACCCACACTCTCCACTGAATTCAATGATCAAGTTAGGCTACGCATTATACTGCAATTAGCAATGCCCGGGACTGGCTGCTATCGCAGATATTTTCATAGCACTTCAGAAAAGGCACAGTGAGGTGGAAGATTTTTTTGTGTCCACCACTGCATCAGACCCACCACCGGACCTTTCACGTTGTGTGTTAATAATGAAGTTCTTCTGTTAATAAATGACAAAGTTATTTGACTCAGACATTTTATTCATTGGGTTGCAGCGTAATTAGCTTCTTTGGTAATTTTAAGTATTCTATCAGGTTTTCTTAAAGTCATTATCTCAGGATAGAACATTTGGGGTCTATCAGAGTGACAGAAGGCTAGAAGCCCATGAGGTAACCATTTCTTCCCCTGGTTCTTTCAGCCTAGCAGTGGTAACTGCCTTAGTTGCATTTACCTGGGGGTGTGTGGCACTACCCCTTATGGTTTCCCTCCACCCTCCACACCTCTGCAAGTCCTTCAGCTCTCCTAAGTTCCGCGCATATTGTCTGTGTCTTTGTAAGACACTGATTGACAGAACCTTCGAAGGATTTTGACTTTGATGTCAAGAGTGGCACCGGGAACTTGGATGGGTCACTGGATTGCTCTGAGCTTCTGCTTTTCTCATTTGTAAAAGGAAGAGAACATCCAACCTCAAAGTATTCAGGCTATTATTGATCAGGATGAATCAATGCAGTATGTCTGAATACTGCTTGACACACTGAAAGCATCACATGCGTCACATCGCTTACGGCTCCACTTTCTTTCCCTTCCTCTTCTACCCTTTCTCTTTAACCAGCAGTTTAGCAGGACCAAAATGGACCCTGACAGCCTAAAGATAGGTGACACTGCAGGAATAATTGGCACTTGTGTTGTTTTTATAGTTAGGACTTCAAGGCTGAAGCATGGAGAACTGTGTTCAGTCCCTTGCCCTGTAATTTTTTAATTACATGTCTGAATGAAGTAAGTTCTTATTTAAAAACCCAGAACAATATTTACAAAACATGGATGGCATATAGACACCCTTTCTAAGAACATTTTTTTTAAAAAACTGAGTTATGTCTCAGTTTTGTCCCATTGCTTTAATTTCAAGATCACTTACATGTGTACAGATACGTTGAAGGTGTACCCTATGCTTACAGTTCTTGTACACCTATGAATCAAAATAAAGTTGCTGATTAACCGCAGGAGAGGGTATTAAGATGATAAATGGGACACATGTTGAAATGTCATTTTCCTACCCCAAATATGTAGAAAAAAAGATTATCTACAATATCGATGTAAAGTAAGAATAGACCACAAAGACCAGAAATTATACAGAATTCCTGAGAGGCTTGAGGCAGATGGAATAGATGTATAATTGACAACCGTAAATTTACCCAGGGCGTCCCTGCTTCCAGGAGGGAGTGGCAGGTAGTCTGTCTCGATGCTCAAGACAGGACACTGGAGCCAGAGGAAGCTCTAGGGAGCTCTCAGTAGTCTCAGTAGTGACTTCTACAATGCCAGCATAAAAGAAACCTGTCTTGCCTCCCTCCTCTCCTCACCATAAACACCCACTTGTGAGGGCCATGGAGGACGGTAAATAGAGGCATTTACCCTCTTGGCAGGAGCAGTAAATAGAGGCATCGGGGCTGAGAGGCAGAATAGCCCCCCGAGAAGCTTGATGCACTCAAGGGAAACAAAGGGTCTCCATGATGAATACAGGCCACTGACCATACCAGTGAGTGATTCCTTTGACTTATCATCACTAGGAACAGGAAGTATAACTTAGGTGTTCAGTGGATGAGCAGAAACTCCAAAATGCAAAGACCATTACAGAATCAAGTGTCATCAAACATTAAGAAAGTCAATCTAATAAGAGTAGACAGCACACTCAACTCAGTTCTTTGAGAACTAAGAAAACCCAATGAGCATAGCATACACAGAGAGATGAGAGGACCTTGCATCCGAATAAAAAGAGCCAACTAGAGAGCTTGGATATAGAAAATCATTAACATACGAGGGATAATTAGCAGCTGTACTGAATGTCAGAATGCACAGAACTGAGGGAGAACCAGTGACTGGAAAAGCCACTCGAAAAGTATTCCGAGAATACACAAAACAAATGACAAAGATGAACATATGAAAGAAAAATTAAGAAACTAGGATGAGAATTCAAAATTCCTTAGAGGGGTTCTGGAAGAAAAGAACACAGAAAAATAGAAAAAAAAAAAGAAAAATACAAACAGAACAATAAATTTGAAGAAGAAATGAGTATTCATATTTAAAGAACTGCTAGGTACTGGCAGAAGGAATATGAAATGATCCACATCAAGATGTATCATGGAACCAGGTGCCGTGGCACACACCTGTAATCGCAGTGACTAGGGAGGTTGAAGCAGGAAGATCAGGAGTTTAAACCCAGCCTCAGCAACTTAGCAAGGCCCTAAGCAACTCAGCAAGACCCTATCACTAATAAAATATAAAGAAGGGCTGGAGATGTGGCTTGGTGGTTAAGCACCCCTGGGTTCAATCCTTGGTACCAAAAAAAAAAAAAAAAAAAAAAAAAAAAAAAAAGATATATTGTGGAAAAATTTCAGACCACCAAAGGAAAAGAGGAAATCCAAAAGCATTTCAGATAAGAAAATTTCAAAAAACCTGCCTGCTAAAAGAATCAGAATCATATTGACACAAATATTCTCATTCACAAAATTAGATGCAAGAATAAAATGTACCGTTTCATCAGATTTCTGTACTCAGCCAAACTATTGTTCAATCTAAATGGGAGAATAAAAAAGACACAAACCACTGACTTGGACATGTCACTTGATTACCCTTGAACTCTAACTAGAAGTTTTACTTGGAAAAACAAACCACAATAAATCCAAGGGGGGAAGATGTGTGGTAAAAGAAGAAAATGGAAACAGTAAAATATATTAATAATAAATAGCAGTGTTTGGTTTAAAATGTCTGATAAATAAATCTCAGATGAACACAAGATGAATAGTAGCCAAAAGCAGACCGAGGAAAAAGAGAAAATTAAAATATGGTGAAGTATTGTCCAATGTGGGAAGAAGCTATAGATACCAATTAACCTAGAAAACAACAACAATAAACAACCTGTGCTTAAATGTGTGTGTTTGAACTGTGCACAAAGAACGTGCCAGAACGCTGTGCGCAGAGACTTGACTCTGCTTCATCCAGGTTCCCACGCACTTGAGGTCATGTCCCTCAAGTTGGCCTCAGCCCACAGGCTGATTTTGTTCAAGAAAACACAATGCTGCTAGACCTAAAAATAAACATTGCCTGGACCCACACCACCAAACCATTTTCAGATATTTCTATACATCCCCTTCATCAATGTTTCATTTCTCTTCAGCCTCGCCTAGTCCTCACAGTTCCTTTTTACCTTTCTTTGAAATCCCTTTCTGTTCCTTCCCTGTCTTCCCTTTCAAACCTTAGCCACCTTCATCTTAGCTAGAGTTGAGTTCAGTTCATACTGGAGTCTCCTCTTCTGCAGTAGTCTGAATAAAACCTATCTTGCAGCCCTTGGTGCTGTTTCTTGATAGTGTTAAATTCTAATTGATAGTGTTAATTCTGGATAAGAATTAGTATAACAAGTTGGGCATGGTGGCGCACGCCTGTGATCCCAGCGGCTCAGGAGGGAGGCTGAAGCAGGAGGATTGAGAGTTCAAAGCCAGCCTCAGCAACAGTGAGGGGCTAAGCGACTCGGTGAGACCCTGTCTCTACATAAAATACAAAAAAGGGCTGGGATGTGGCTCAGTGGTTGAGTGCCCCTGAGTTCAATCCCTGGTACCAACCTCCGAAAAGAATTAGTATAATAGACTCTACTTTCTGAGTCTGTGGTGACCTCTGACCTACTTCCGAGAGCGGAGTCATTAAAGAAGGTCTCTTTGAGGAGACACGGAAGCCAAGAGCTGGAGAACACAATGAGAGAGACTTCCCCAAAGCTGAGGAGAGGATTTCAGGTACAGGCTGAAGCAAATACAAAGGCTGGAGCCACAGGCAGAAAATAAAATCTCGGGGAAGAAAAAGAAAAAGGGAAAAGGGAGCAAGAGGGAGCTTGGTTTGTGGTGAGTCTTGGGAGTAGCTAGGGGACCTCAGAGACCTTCCGGCTGCTTGCTGTGTTGGCCATCCACATTTCCGCCTAGAGCTCTGTGGGGATTCTGAATGCTTTATAATCCATCTTCCAGCTCTTGCCTCAGGTAGGAACTTACGAAACCAAGGACTGTGTCTCGTCCTTGATATTTTCCCAGAATTCTACACATTGCCAGCTCATAGCAAATGCTCAATAAACAGATAGCTATTCATGCCTGTGTTTTTTATTTTATCTCCATTTAACAAATTTGCAACTTTTGCCAGATTTGAAACTGAATAGAAAAGACAGGTACCACATACCTTCTAATGATTCTTCAAAGAAACCTTAGGCAGTGTTAGTAAGAAAGGCTATAGCTGCAGACAGACCCATGACGCAAGGTCCAGGCTTCAGTGGGGAAGGCACTCCCCAACATTGAACGTGCCTCTGATCCGTTCGACCACACCCCACCATTATCACCAATGTTCATCACCTCAACCTACAGGAAGCTTAGACCCAAGAAGCTGAAAAACTCACTCCCATTCTAAAATACTAAGCACTGTGTGAACCATAGCTCATCTTGGGACCTCGCCCACACCTTGCTCTCACCATCCCTCTGGAGTGTTCCTGCCAAACTTGAAGACTGACTCATACAATTCTTCTCACCAGGACATCATTAGGCACCATGAGGCCTTGGGAAGGATGACAGGTGTTGGTAGGCTGACCCTTCCACCTAAGATGAAGCATCTCACAGGACTCGTTGTGCCCTTTGATCAAACAACGTGAAATGAAATGACATTTCACTCACCGTGGTTGTATTTTCTTAGAAGAAAGAAGCACTAAGAGACGTGACTTCTAGTTTTCTTCCGATGAGAGCACTTCATGGTATTGTTGACTGGAATCACTGGACGGATTTAGCTCCCTACCCTGAATCATGGAGGACATGAATCTATTCTTTGAAAACGGAAGTCTTTTCATGTCTTACCTTGGAAACACTCAAAGGTGTTATGAATGCATGGCTTTGCATTCTATAAGGCTTTCTACTTCTTCTTGTACAAGAGAGAAGTCTTCTGTCCCTTGAGGATATCTAGAGTAGTAGGCAAGTTAATTTTCTCCATATTAAGAAACAGAGTTATCCAACCCTTTTTTTTTTAAATTTTTTTATTCTAAGTCGTTATATATGACAACAGAATGCATTACAATTCATATCACACATATAGCATTCAGTTTTACATATCTCTGGTTGTATACAAAGTATATAAAAACAGCATACTACTGGGACACAGCCACATCAATGTTTATAGCAGTACAATTCACAATAGCCTAGATGCCCCTTAGTAGATGAATGGATAAAGAAAATGTGGTATACATATACACAATGAAATATTACTAAGCAATATGTAAACCTTTAAATCAGTGAATGGCCCCATCTCAGTCCATGCTGAAGGTGATGTAGGCTTATGAGCAAAGAGGCCTCTGGTTTGGGCATTTTGAAAACAAAAGTCTCACTGGATGATTCTGACACACATTCAGAATCAACTTGTCATTTAAAAAAGAACAGAATGTATTTTGACTTTCTTTTTTATGCTTTTCTTGTGCTTGGTGTGCATGTGTGTGTGTCTGTGCGTGCTTGCAGAGTGACGGTGTAGAGGTGCATTTTGACTTGTGCTGCTCATTCTCTGGGGAAGGCAGTTTGAGAGGCATTGCACACTGGAATAGGTCCATGTGACAAATTTCCTTACTCATCCTCTTACGGCCTGCTTTAGACAAGTCCATCACGAAGCCTTTTCTGATTCACCCAAGCAAATTTGATCGTTGTCCTCTTTGGACTCTGCTCTATTATGAGCAGACATTCACCAAGGGGCTTTTAACCCCGTGCAGTAACTGATGCTTATCTGTCTCCTCTAGTCTATAAAGACCTCCATGGGCTGTGTCCAATGTGTCTCTCTAACTTCTATCCTCTGTGAATGTTTGCTGATTAAATGAGCTTGAATGGTGTAGAAATAATTCCCAACCTTGGGACTGCTGATTCAGAGACACTCACAACAGCAGTAAGTAAGATTCAAAAGTTATTTTCAGTGTTAAATAATTTTAGTGAATATTGCACATTTACTGCCACGAGTTTAGCTCTAGCTTCATGAAAATCTATTTGCGTGGTGGTTGTTTTGTTTAGTACTGCTGTCAGATGGGACATCGTTGGCTACAATTAAATCAATAATGGAATTATTATTCAGTCAATAAGATTTTCCTTTGCACTAGGCAAAATCATTGAAAACATTATACCTTTGTAGGAAAAATAAAAATAGTGAAGAGAAATAGACAACCAGAACTCTGGGACACATTGTCTCAGGATCCCGTAACTGAGTAAGGGTTAGAGCTAGCCGTGAGGGCTTCCCTCAACTAACTGAAATAAAGCCAGACAGAGGAAGCTTCTGGGTTTAAAGACAATGAAGACTTCTTGATTTCAAAATTTCCCCACAATCTCCCAAGGAAAAGCACAGAATCAACCAGCAGAACAAAGTAGTGTTGCTAGGCAACAGAGACCTAGCCTCCGATTTACTTGTGAGCAGAGGAGTAGAAAAGGGGAGGCTATGAGACTCCAGAACAAGAGAACTTAGATAAGCCACCAGCAAAATAAATCCAGAAATAGAAAGTCCAAAAATAAATGCTAAAATATGAAATACAAGTTGTCTTGGAAGCACGTGACACTGGGCACGGGAAGAGTCTTCTGTGTACAAGAATGGAGGCGACATCATTTGAAAAACATTACTCTATAAGATATATATATATATATCTCATATATATATATATATATCTCATATATATATATATATATATATATATATATATATATATATATATATGAGAGAAAGAGAGAGAGAGAGAGAGAGAGAGAGGTGCCACCCACTGGAGACAAACCAGTGAAGGAAATAAGCAAGGAAGATAAAATACTCTTTTAGTGAAACAAACTCTCATGTGCTTCTTACCCCAATTTATCCACAAAAGAAATTGCTCGAAAGAGGGACGAACTGAAAGAAAGGGAGATCTTAAACAAGGAACCCCATTAAGGAAGGGAATAATAATCAGGAAAAGCAGACCAAATCCTTTTAAAACTAGCATAAATATTAAGAAAACAAGAATGAAAGCATTTCTGTTGATGAAAATTCTTACCAGGTAATCCAACCAACATGCAGAACAATCTGAGACATCTTTAAACAACACTTTATCCAAAAAAAAAAAAAAAATCACAAGTCAGAAATATAAAAACTAAGAACAGAAACAGAACAGAAAAGGAAAGCAAACAAATAAACAAACAAACCCACAACAAATCCAGAAAAGACAAAATGAGTAAAAGTGGATTGGGAAAGAAATAGAGCATAAGACAAATATATATATATATATATATATATATATATATATATATATATATAATGAAGACTAAATTACAAAGTACCTGGGAGGAAGATACACTCAAATACAAATTTAATGAAGAATATGGAAAGAAAATAAGTAAACAATTAAAAAAATTCAAATGAATAATACTGACATAGGGAACAAATTAATAATATCAGAGGGGAAGTGGTAGAAATATAAAGGAATTGACAAAGGAGGTATAAAGCACCTATAACTGGCACTCCCAAGGGAAGGAAGAAAACCAAAACAACAAAATAGAAATAACATTTCAAATTATAAGCCCAGAAAAGTTCCAGAAGTAAAAGAGAAACTAAAATTACACATAGTGGTTTCCAATGGGTACTAGAAAAAATTGGCCTGGTGTTAGTGACTACAGGACATGGACTCGAAAAATGAATAGACGTTTTAAAAAAAGGAAGAAATCTTTGAGTCTTCCAGGCAAAAGAGGCGTAACTTAGGCAAGATAACCAGTTTATTATCAGACTTCTTAAAAACAGCCAGCAAAGCAGAGCAGCACTGGTAGCATTTTGTGTTACTGAATGGGTTCAGTCAACCAAAACATAGCTGAGAGGACTCTGTCAAGAGGACTGATAGGAATAAAATATGGACATTACATCTGCTGACAAAGAAGAAAGAATGCAACTTTGAAGATGGTTGGAGCTTCTGCTTCTGGAAAGATGGAAAAGACACACTTTTCTGTATTCCTACGATATATAATGCTGAAAACTTAAACATTGTGTGTAGAACAACATAAGAAGAATCAGCAAAGGGGAGAGAGGAGATGACATTCTGTCTAGGGGCCTCAAGATCCAACAGATGATATGGTGGGGCGTCTCCTGGGTTCTCCGTCTCTTTGTGTATCACAGATTGGGTGCCAGAGAGGCAACAAGCTGGAAAGGCCAATGAGTACAGACAAAAGCAGCCCTAGGAAAGTCCTGCACTCTCTAGCCAAGTGCCAGACATGACAGCCAGCAAGAAAGGAAAATTTCAGACCAAACCACTGGGCTCCCACCATATGCACAGGAAGACCAGGGCAGTGCTAGTCCCAACCCCCACTGGAAAAGACCAAGTGGATAACCTGGATAAAATGTATCAAGTGCTGGAAAAACAAAACAAAACTAACAAACAAAACCCCTTTTGATCCCAGATTCTAATTTAATCCTTTTCAGGAATAAAGGGTAAATTAAGGCATTGTTATGAAGGAAAATTCAGGAAATTTTGTCATTGGAAGATCTACCTTAAAGGAAATTCCATAAGGAACTTCTCCAAGTAAAATTATAATAAATAAGAAAAGTGGTAAAGAGGAGAAATATTGAAACATCAGAATGAGGAACGTACGACAGACATAGTAGAATTATGGGTAACTACATTAGATTTCCCTTGTTCTCAAGTTGTCTTTGGAACTATCTGAAGTGGTTCTCAGTGGATGAAGGAAAAATACATAAGACTATTTATATTGTAAACTGGGGGCATCTAAGAATAGAAGTTCATTGTATTAGACAAAGGGGAATGAAGGGAAGGGAGAAGGGAAGGGAATAGGAAGGATGGTAGAATTAATCAGACTTAACTTTCCTATACTTGTATTTGAATACATGACCAGGGCAACTCAGCATCATGTATCATGTGGTTACAACAATAGGATCCTAATTAGAATAAGTTATACTCCATATATGTATAATATGCCAAAATACATTCTTGTCATGTATATCTAACAAGAACAAATAAAATAAAATAAATAAACTGGAGGCAGCCTGTAGAGGGACTTAAATGGAGGCAGGGGTTCTAGACTGTGATAAGTTGTATAATTTAGTGCCTACAGCAACCGCTGACAAACCTAACAAACAGATACTGTCAAAAATGTACTCGGCCATAAAGAAGAATGAAATGATGGTATTTGCTGGTAAATGGGTGGAAGTGGAGAACATCATGCTAAGTGAAACAAGCCAGACTCAGAAGTCAACTTTTTGTCTCATATGAGGGAGCTAGAGCAAAATAAGGGGGTGGGGGGAGTGAGGATGGGTCTTAGGAAAGGATCTTAGAAAGGAGATCAGTATAATAGAAGAAGGGGACAGGGGGAGGGAGAAGGGATGCAAAAGGGGAGGAACTGTGGAATGAAACTGATGAAATGATACTGTGCACATGAATACACCACAGTGAATTTTACTTTTACATGTATCTATGAAGCACCAGTGAGAAAAACAATAGATCAATAGAATGAAGACCAGTAGAGGAAAGGGATCTGGGAGAGGGAGGAGGGGAAGCAAAGAGGAAGTTCCGGGGGACTGAAATGGAACAAATTATATTCCATGCATGTATGGGTATGTCAAAATGAAATGAACCCCACTAGTACGTAGACTTATAAAGTACTAATAAAAACTGTGTTTAAAAATCCACCAAAAGCTGGGGAAAAGCTGGGCGTGGTGGCAAACGTCTGTAATCCCACCACTTGGGAGGCTGAGACAGGAGGAGTGGGAGTTCAAAGCCAGCCTCAGCAATGGCGAGGCACTTAGCAACTCAGTGAGACCCTGTCTCTAATAAAATACAAAAAAAGGGCTGGAGGTGTGACCCAGTGGTTGAGTGCTTCTGAGTTCAATCCCCGGTACTAAAAAGAAAAAAGAAAAAAAAAAAAAAAAAAAGCTGGGGAAAGAATATCTCAGACAAAAAACACTGCAAGTACAAATTCTCTGAGTTGGAAGCATGCAGCAAATCACACCAGGACTATCCTATAGATAAATCAAATTGGAATTCTCAAAAGTGTTCAAGTAGCATACAGGAAAACAGGGGAAAAATTTTAAAAAGAGGGAACAAGCAGAAAGCAAAACTTTGTTGTGCCAGTAATTGACAGTAACAGCCTCCAAACCACAGGGATTCCTAGGGAAGGATGATCAATTAGCAATCTCCAGTGTTCAGGAACTTGGGGAGGGGAGGAGAGGGTGGGACCATACAGAGACAGCACCAGGGACCTCTCCAAGGTAATAGAATGATTCCGCATTTTTATTTCAGTGGTGATTATGCAAAGCTACATGTGTGAAAAATGTGATAAAGCTATACCTAATCATGCCAAGATTAATTTCTGGTTTTGATATGGTATGAAAATGGTTTATCAGCAGTAATTATGTATTAGGAAATCGTCTACCTTTCTAACTTATAACTATTGATGGAGACCGTGAGAAGGATGTTTGCAACTTCCTGTGGATCCGGAACTGGTTCGTGAATAATAAATAAATAAATAAAACTCTCAAAATAAGAGGATATAGTGGAAATGAGAATGCATTTTTAAAATATGAATAAAAGAATACCTTTTTAAACTGACATAGAAGATAGTAAATGTTAAGAAGGAAATAGGAAATGAGTGGAATAGGAAAAAAAACTAATGGCAAGAGAAGTGCTATGCTAGACATAATTTTTTCCTTCTAAAAATCCAAAGGGTGCGGGAAACATGCCCAATAGAGAATCAAACACAGTAACTGAAATGCAATACTCACATATACCACACCATGAGATAATAAGACAAAAGGGTAGGGGGCTGCAGGTTGGTCATGTCAATAAATGCAGATGGGCTTAACATACCTATTAAAAGAAAACTACTTCAAATTGGCTTATAATGGAAAATCCAACCCGTAGTATATACCAGAGACACTTTTAAAAATAAGTGATTAAAAAAAAAAAAGTACAAACAAAGGGATGGGCAAAGATTTTGTCAGGCAAATGGAAATAAATCCAGCCAGGTTCCTATTTGTGGAAACCATTTAGAAACAAATCTCTGGCTCAGACTACCTGGGTCTAATCCCATCACCTGCAACTCCTCCCTCTAGCCATGCTGTCTTTCTTGCTGTTGCTCAGAAATTTCTCATGGCCCTATGTCAGAGCTTTCTGCCTGAATCACTCCTTCTTAGGTACCCACTTAATTTTTTTTTACCACTTTCTTTGTGTTTTTCCCTTAAGGAAGGAGATATCAAATCCTATATAAAATGGTTATCTCTGGCACAGAAATATCCAATGGCAATCTCCATTGCACTTATCACTACTTGAAATATGCCATGTATTAGTCATCTCTGGCTGCTGTGATAAAATCCCATAAACTAGGTGACTCACATAACAAATATATATATAAATACATATATATATATATATTAACACACACACACACACACACACACACACATATATATATATATATATATATATATATATATATATATATATATTTTTTTTTTTTTTTTTGCAGTTATGGAGGCTGGAAGTTCCAGATCAAGATGTGCCAATTCTCAGTTCCTGGTTAGGGCTTTCTTTCTGATATGTACAAGGTCACCTTCTTGTGGCAATTCTTGCTTGTTCTTTCCTCAGAGAGAGCATGCTCTGAGTTTTTCCTTTTATATGGATAACCTATCGTTATCAGATGAGGATTATGATCACCCTTAAGATATTATTTAACCTTATTTATTTCCTAACTACCTTATCTCCAAGTTCAGTCACACATAGGGCTTTCACATAGCACATTTGAGGGAAGACAGTTCAGTTCGTGGAATGACATATGCATTTGTCATCTGTCTGATATGGGTTCCTTGAGAGCAAGAACCTGCCTTTGTTCTGCTCACTGCTATATCCTCACTGCCTCCAAGATCGTCTGACATAATCAGAGGTCCAGGAAAAACAAAACAAAACAAAATAAACAAACAAACAACAACAAAAAACCCGTGCATTAATAAATACATTAAAAAAAAAAAAAAGCTGATGACTTTAGGCATGTCCTTGCCCTCACTCACTTTCTTGCTTGTTAAAGGGCGATAATATGTAAACCATCTCACAGTTGCGTTTAAAATTAAAATGAGGCAATGCATGCAAAGTGCTCAGCATTGTACCTGGCACGTGGTAAGAGCACAATGTAGATTAGTATGGCTGTTGTTCTTGTCACCAGTGTGACAGTTGTGTTGAGGCTAATGCTCGACTGTGCTCCATTCCAAAGCTAAGCAGGATGGAGGAGACAGGGGAGAACCGGCCACGCACAGTGTGAGGGAGGTCGCTTACTGTTGCTGCAGGATGTTGCAGCGGGGGCTTTGCTTTTTCCTTAGTTTATACTTGGATGTGAAATTTGGATGTTTACCCTGACTCAGAATAAAGACACCCTTGGTTTTATAGCCGATGTCGGTAGTTAATATGCTGCTCCAGCATCCCATTTGGGTTTTAGTAGATCGCTCTGACCTGACCCCTACACAGGTCTCCATTTCCATGGGATGTTGAAACCTCACTTGAAACTTTGTGGGGAAGGAGATGTGTGGCTTTTTGCTCAGCTGCCCATCCAGAGCCACCATGGCTGGAAGGACCTTGATAGTTCTGGGCTGATCCTATTACACAGTCGACAACCAAGCACCACTTGGTGGCCCAGACCCCTCAGAGCAAGAAAACTAAGCGGGAACTCTCAGAGTTCGCCAGCTGCTGCTCAGTCTTCTCTTTATTTCCATTTTACATCAGGAAAAAAGAAAGCGTCATTGTGCCTTCCTGTCCATGATCCTCACCGACCCACATAAACACTTTACAGAATTCTTGGTCAAAATTGAGCCCCCTGGTGAATCTAGACCCTGTGCGCGTTTGTCCTGGGGAACATGAGAAGCAGATGAGTTTGATGATTGTGCATGTGCGTGTCACCCATCCTTCCTGCAGAGCTCAGGGAAACACACAGTGTGGGCAGGAGGTTGTCACCAGCACCTGCTGATGAGAGAGCTTTCCGGAACATACAGGTGTCTGTTTCAATCATCCAATCCAAAGAGCGCCGTCCACTTCTCTGTATAGAAGCCAGCTGCAGATGCACAGACTTCTAGACCACAATCTGGTCTGTCTCTACCGACAGACCTGTGATGTACTTGTTCCCTTGATGTCCACCTGGCAGGGTCCTCTGCCTCTTTTTGGGGGGAATGAAAATATGGACAAAGCAACAGTTATCTTCTGATGACAAAAACGTTGAGAAAAGGCAAACCTTGAGCAGTAACTTAAGGTATAATCAAAACCAAACAAACCACATCCCAAAAAATCAGAGTTACCACCGTTATTACTTCAGACTGCCAGGAGATGGGGCCGCATCTATTTTTTCTATATTCTTTTGCAAACTCCAGATATTGTAGGGGAAAACCTCTGTCTCTTAAGCTCATGCTACGGGGAATGAGTGAGTATAAACTCGCTTGCTCAACTTTGCCTTTTTGTCTTGCTTTTCTTTCGTATCACTGCATATTCATAGGGAATTATTAGACAACCCCTCCCTCCCTCTTTTTCCTTTGAAATACATATAATGACGACTTCTCAAGCTGGCCTTTGAAAATAAATGAAATAGAAGTCGCAGCCCTTCCAGTAGGGTGTCACCTCCTCCAGTCTCTTTTACCCAGGAAAATAGAGGTTCACCAGCCTCTGCTGTACTCATTTGGCAGGGCCTTATTTTCAGCCACTTTTTTCTCAGAAGAAAGGAGAAACACCAGCCAACACAGAGTTATTATCTCTCCCCAAGGACCCGGCCTGGGAGATCTCATTATCACACTAGTCCACATCAGGAGGTAAAATAACAAAAGCTAGTGAAGCTGAGGCCATCGGTGAATGTGCTGAGGAGGAGGCAAGACCTTTGAAGGATGAGCAGGAAGATGTGGGAAGCAGGAAAGAACAGGAGAAAAATGTCATGTTTTATTTTATTAATTTTTTTTTTTTTTTTTTTTTTTTTTTTTTGGTACAAATTCAGGGGCACTCGACCACTGGGCCACATCCCCAGCCCTTTTTGTATTTTATTAGAGACAGGGTCTCACTGAGTTGCTAAGTGCCTCGCCATTGCTGAGGCTGGCTTTGAACTCATGATCCTTCTGCCTCAGCCTCCCAAGTGCTGGGAGTACAGGTGTGTGCCACTGTGCCCAGATATTTTATTACATTTTATAATATACTGGATTCATCCTCTGAAATGTCCAACTGTGTGTGTGTGGTGTGTGTGTGTGTGTGTGTGTGTGTGTGTGTGTTCTCTTCCTACTCAAGGTCTAATTTCCCCCTTTATTCAATTCCTTTGCCCCAGTTTAAAAAAAAAAAAAAAAAGTGATTGGAGCCTGGCATGGTGGTGCACGCCTGTAATTCCAGTGATTCAAGAGGCTGAGGCAGGAGGATCACAAGTTCAAGGCCAGCCTCAGCAACTTAGCGAGGCCCTAAGCAACTTAGCAAGACTCTCACAATGAAAAATAAAAGGGACTGGGGATGTGGCTGAGTGGTTAAGTGTCCCTGGGTTCAATCTCCAGTTCTAAAACAAACAAAATGATTGGAAGAACCAAGGATGGGGATAATTTTCACAACAACATCAAGAGTTTCAAAATCAAGTTCAGCACTTCTGAGTGAAATTATATAGTAGCCCCTGGAAAATTGGCCTCTGGGAGCAGATTCTGTGAAATCCTGATCTGGTTCCTGATCATGACATGGCACACAGAGAACCCTTGTTACCAGAAGGGAGAATTTTTTTTTAAATTTGTTTTAATTAGTTGTACATGACAGTAGAATGCATTTATGCACTGTGATATATCATACATAGTTGGGATATAATTTCTCATTTTTCTGAGTGTATGTTGCAGAATCATATTGGTCATGTAGTCACATATACACATACAGTAATAATGTCTGTTCCATTCCACTATCTTTCCCATCCCCACATCCCCTCCGTTCCCTCCTATCACTTCCCTCTCCCTAATTTAAGGTAATGCTATTCTTCCCTAGTGCCCCCTGCCTTATTGTGAATTAGCATCCGCATATTAGAGAAAACATTCGGCCTTTGGTTTTGTGGGATGGGTTTGATTAGATGGATGGACCAGCCCTTCTTAGACATCTTGGCAGCACAGATACAAGGAATTTCCAGATTTTACTGTCTAGTTTTGGTCACGATTAAGGTTCAAAAAAACACATAGTCCAACTATGGCTAAATCTTGCTTGGTTTGGAATCATTCTTAGAAGAAATCTAATTCTCTCTAAATGGAATTAGCAGTTGGTTCATTTTTTTTTTTTTTTTTTTTTTTGTTTCAGATTTTTTATTGAGGACACTCTGGTGTGGCTTAGAATCAGTCAAGTCTTGGATTTCCGCAGTTACATATAAGAGTGCATGGTCTAGAGATGCCTGTTTCATGGATCTGAGTTCCTGGGCTAGCTTAGGGAATGTTCTTTGCGGCTCATTTCAATAGTAAGTTCTGAGTCACGCTGTGGTCTGTTGGCGAGGTCAGTGATATTGCAGGGAATGCTAAGGCCTTGGATGGTCACGTCTAGATAAATCATCGTAAGCCCAGGTTTCTGCCAGCCTCCAAACAATCCAGTCAGAATGGGTAGGGCACTCGCCAGTCATGGGTGTTACAGAGATTCCTATCAAAGCTCACAATGATGTGAAGGTTGACCAACCGGCTAAGCCACCTTCAACTAAAAATTTTTCAAAGGTCACAAGGCCGTGCTTTGCCATTTACACTGTCTTCTTGTCACTGAGCAGGCAAAGGGGTAGGAGTGGAGGGTAGTCCATCTCCTAACCTTTCTCCTAGATGACTGAAAAGGTGGTGTACTGGCCAAGGCTCCTGACTTCAACTCCCATCTCGACTTTGCTCACCCTTTCCTGGCCAGCTCTTATCTTCTCCTATAATGCGGGGGGAGTCAGAGTAGCTGTGGTCAGCATGGTGCATGACACCCGGCAAGGGCCCAGCACCCATGTTAGCCATCGCTGCCCTTCATCCTCCTCTGCAGACGCAAGATGGGAAAACTGAAGGGCTTTATGAGCAATCTACATGATGATTTTTCAAACTTTTAAAAACATAAACCCATGGAAAAAAAAATCCAAGATTAACATTTCTGAAGAAGTAGGGAGACCTGAATGATGAGGGACCCTTCTCATCCCTGGTTCCCTTCCCTCTACCCTGGAGCAATCCTGAGAAGGCCTCCAAAACCCTAAGAATTCCAAGGTTTCTATTCCGGCTGCCACTCATCAAACCCCGATCTACCATTTTTAAGTAATAAGCTGAGAGAAGGAAAGAGACGCATATGTTTCTAGATAGCTACAGAAAGACCCAGACTGAAGGGTCTTTGTTACATATCCTCGAACCAGACAAAAAGAAATGAAATATGTGCATCTTCATCTACTCTTTTCTGAAGTGAGCGTCAGCTGCATGATTTCACAGCAAGCAAAATATTTTGATTCAAAATTGTCTGAAACATTAAAGATGTTTGGTCACAGTTGATCCACTGTCCCCTGAGTTTATAAGCTGGCAGCTGAGACCAGCCATTGTCATGGAAACAGTGACGAAGGCGCCCTCGGCTTAGAACCAAACATGTGGTCCAAATGACCTGATGGGATTCAGAAAGTGATAATAATCCAGAAAGCTTTATGGGTCAGGCTTCACAAGGGACACTGTACCCTTGAAGGAAGTGTAGAATATCCACAAGGGAACAAAAGAACAAAGGCCATCCACTACGGGCAGAGCTTGTGGAAAGTTGAAGAAACGACGGCTGCTCAGCCAGTTTGGTAGGAGATGAGGATTCTAGCAAAGAAGTGAATGGATACCATCGGGAGGATTGAGGGAAGGGGTGGACGCTACCAAAGGGGACACTCCTGGAGACTCTCAGCAGGGAGAAGCTGATGGGTAGCATCTCATTCCAGGGAGATGAATCCAGTCCTCAGTGGAGGGTGCACTTAGGGGAGGAAGCAGGGAGATGAATCAGGAGGCAATTAGAGTAGATAGACATGACATCACGGGGGCCTGGACTTGAGGGGTGGCAGTGAAACCAGAAAGGGGGAGGGCGTGAAGAACAATGCAAAGGGAGAAGCACACTTCAGTGACTCAGGGGATGGTGTGGGAGACAGAGGAGGTGAGGATGAGCACAAGAGGTGAGGCCTGGGTGGCCAGCCGGGGTGACGGAAGCTGGATCAAGGGAAGCACGTAAGAGGAGCCAGCCGGGTTTGTGGCTGGTTGAGTTTGCAGGGATGGCAAGACATGGGGTAAATGTAGAGGGTGTGCTTAGTCCCGCGGTTAAGACCATGGGCCCCAGAGAGCCATAGCTAGCTCTTCCGGTGGTTGTAAGGATGAACTAAGATAAGGAATATAAATCATAGCACAGTGACTGATGCTTAGTAAGGATATCCTCTCTCTCTCTCTCTCTCTCTCTCTCTCTCTCTCTCTCTCTCTCATCTGTGTATCTGTTTTATCTTGAAAGAACCATAGAATTCAAATCTCGCAGGGAACAAAGGTAACTATATTGAAATCACTTGAGAGATGATAATTGAAGATGATTCTTACCTTGAGAAGAAGAGCGAGAGACGGCCGAGATGACAGGTCTCCATTGCTGCCGAGGGCCCCCTGGACAGGGAGGTCAACAAAGAGGACACTGTGGACTCATCCCCAGTTTACTACAGAGGAGTTTGGGTGCAATTCCCTGTGGGGAATCCTTGCTCAGTGGAGCAGGACAGGCAGCAACACAGAGCTCGGGAGTCTGACCTGTTCTACACCCAGGGCCGTGCCGGTCTGCAGACAGCTGGGCTCTTTCTTCTGGATCTCAGTATCTGAGCTGAGCCTCTCTTGAGGTCTTACCACTCAAACAGTAATCAAAGGCAAAGTTGACCAAACCAAGAGCAGAGCTGACCCCTCAACACCCACCCCTGCTCCAGAAGCCAATGCTCATGTTATTATAACTGCCATTTGGAGTTAAAGAGAGAAAGAACATGGAAGGAGGGGAGGGAGAACAGTGCAATTTTATGACCAGGTCTCTTATTTGCTTACAAGAGCCCTTCTGTATCCCAGCGACTTTGCCCCACTACGTCCTTCGTGTGAGCTGTTCAGAGCCACCGTCCTGACCGGGTGTGGGGGTGGTGGGAGAAACCAGCTTCCCCTCATGCTGGATGGCACTGATAAACTCTGTGAGCCACAGAGGGGCGGCAGTGGGTAGTTCGGAGACAGAGAAGAGTAGCGTGTGGACAGGAAGAGAAAGTAGGCACGGATGGTGAGCGTGGGGAACAGAGAGTGAAAGGGGACCAGGGTGCACCCGGAGCCAAAGAGAGAATGGGAAGTGAGTAGCAGGGGCTGGAGGAGGAGCACCGTTGCTCCAGGGAGTCACCTCTGCCACTTGCATGAAGTACACGTCATTCAGGATTGAGGCTGGGTAGACATCTGTCTAAACCCCGGGGCTCCAAGTGATGCTCTTGGAACTGCCACCTTGACTCAAAACTTGGGTGACCCCAGGAAAAACTGATTGGGCATGAGCGCCGTATGCCAAGACAGCTGTTCCCCAGATTAGAAGCCCCAGGCACTCCCTGGTCACCACTGACCATCTCTGGTGCCAGCCCCCATGTTGGGGCCAGGGACACCCATCATCCATCACCACAACCAAACAGTAGTTATTAATTTCACGGTGTTTGCTATAAAATGACAAAAAATGATAACAAAAAATAACTCCTACTGTTTTTGTTTCTAGCAATAAAAGGCTGCTAAAGCCCCTGGCCTATGATTTAGAGCTTGATTTTTTTTTTTTTTTCCTATGGGTTGATTCAAAGTTTACCTCTCAGGTCATCATGTTTAAAACCCTCAGCACCTGGAGGTTTGGTCCAGGAGGGAAGGGAAGGGTCCTGGCTCTGATGCAGAAAATCAACTTCTGATGCCTGCCCCGCCTTTCCTGCTTTGTGACCCTGAGCCTGAAACAGCTTCTCTGAGCCACCGTTTTCTCCATAATAAATGCATTGGAAGATATATCTCCTGTATCTTGCCCAGGCTTGTGGTGAGAAGCCAAAGAAATAAAAGGTAGAGTGTGATGTGGAACATAAATGAATTGGTTAGAAATAACACTGAATATATACAACCATTTGTTCCTGCATCACTCATTAAACTCTGCTAGTTCTTAATAGCAGTAGGTGCTGCAGCCAACCCTCCATCTCAAAGACCACTTTGGGCAAATGCTATCAATAACATGTGTGTAGTTAGTAACAGATTCAAATTAGTTCCTTCAAGATACAATAGTGTATGCTGAAAAAAGAAATTAGGAACTTCAAAACAACAAAGGTTTATTTCTTGTTCTCATTGCAAGCTTATCAGTGGATTCCACTCCTGCCAGTCACCTGGGGACTGGAGCTGATGGAGCTCCCTCCCACCCCCACCCTCGGGCTGGTCACCATACCTGAGGAATGCTCTTTGAGGGTTCTCACCTCTGTAATTAAATGCCCAACCAGAAGTGACATCTCTTACTTCCACTCAGCAATTTATTGGCCACAGAACTGACCAGGGAAGATCATGCTACCTGGAAATCAGAGAAATGCAAGTCTCTGGAGGGCAGCATTGTCAAGAACCACAAGTCACCCTGTATCCATCTCTAGAGATTCAACATTGGACTCCGGTGGTCTTGACGGAGGCAACATCTGTCTACATTGTATAACGAGCATTCACTGAGCACCTCCTAGACGTCAAAGACAGTGCCCAGGGTGCTGGGGACATAGCTCAGTTGGTAGAGTGCTTGCCTCGCACGCACAAAACCCTGGGTTCAACCCCCAGCACCACAAAACAAAAACAAAACAAAACAAAAAAAAAAAGCAGTGCCCAGCACAGGGGATGCAAAACCTCAGACAAGTTCTGTGTCCTGAGGTGACACACTAGACAAACCCACTGGACATTTCTGTGAGCCTCAACCAGCCACTTCATACAGTCCGAGGGCAGAGGAATGGATTCCCGGAGGTGGCGGGTCCAACTGGAGCAGTTGCCAATAAAGAGACTGGGGATGAAAGGGGTTTGGAGCGATACGCGGCACAAAGCAAGACGCGGCGAGAGCCAGCCTGCAGGTGCAAGGTCCTCCAGGGGGGACTTGCTGCTGGGGCACCAATGAGGAGCAGGGTGGTCAGAAAGAGAGCCTGTGTGGAAAGAGGACCGGTTAGGAGACAGTGACAGCAAGGGGTTGGGGAAGAGACCTGCTTTGGGCAGTAAAGGGAACAGAGGCAAAGAGCCAGGCAAAAGAACCCTGGAATGCAGGCCTTCAGCTCTGAGCTCCCCAGAAACAGGTGCAACGTGCTCGCGGGAGGGACCTTGCGGCTGCGTCCACCCACTTGGAAGCGACACTTTTTTTTTTTTTTAATTTTATTTATAGTAGTATGTATTACAGTTCATACTATACATATATAGCATCTTTTTACACAAAACAGTTTGTATACAACACATATGCGCAGCATTCAAGTCTTCAATCATGCATTTAGAATAATGATATCCGTCTTCAAAGGACTTAAAACAGCATATTACAGTGACATAGCTACCTCAATGTTTATAGCAGCACAAGTCACAATAGCTAGGTTGTGGAACCAACCTAGATGTCCCTCGGTAGATGAATGGATAAAGAAAATGTGGTATATATACACAATGGAATTTTACTCAGCAATAAAAGAGAATAAAATAATGACATTTGCAGGTAAATGGATGAAGTTGGAGAATATAATGCTAAGTGAAATCAGTCAATCTCAAAAATCCAAATACCGAATGTTTCCTCTGATATAAGGAAGACGGTTCACAGTATTGTCGGGTCGGGGTACATAGGAGGATTAGAAGCCACACTTAATGGCTGTGTTACCTGCGCATGAAATTTGCCCTGTCCAAGCTTAGGTTTCTCCATTTTCAAAATAGGCACACAAGGCAGCTCACTCCTATGTCTGAGATTCACCGAATTAGTATGTACAAAGAACTCTGGCCAGGGACCCTGGAGTCTGGCCAGGATTGCGGAAGTATGGGCCGCGTTCACAGTGGGGGGGTTCCTGCCTCTCCCAGCCTGGCCCAGCCAGCTCTACCAGCTGAAGTGTCAACACGGGCGGCTCCTGACTGAAGTCCCGGCAGACAAAGGACACTGTGCACCCAGGGGACCTGAGCAGTGTCCCTTTCTGTTTGCCTCACAGAGGCCTTCCTTTTCTGGAAGCAGCTGGCTGCGGGGTGGGCGGGCTCCGAGCAGCAGGCCGTTTTCTGCTGAGTCACCTGCTGGCCTCTGGCTGGTGCGCCCGGTTCCTACCAGGGGAGCCCACCCCCAGAGCTGTTCTGTTCTGGGGGTGGGCCGGGAGGGTGGTAGTTTTTTTTTTTTTTTTTTTTAATAAGGGTGATCAAAAGCCTCCAGTGAAACAATAGAGGTTGTTTTATGGGTTTGGTGGGCTGATGGCCAGAGCTTGGCCTGCCAAAGCATGCCAGCAGAGGAGGGACTCTCCTCTCTGGGCTCCTTGCCATGGATTTGCATCAGCCGAACATCGAAGGAAGCAGCAGCCTGAGAGGTCTTGGGTTCCCATCTGATTTTCACAGCACAGGAATGAGGTACCTTCAGTGCAGATTTGGAGACCATTTTGCTTCCACAACTATGCACACTTAGTAATAAGGGTTGCTGGCTTCTCGAAGCAGTTGGTATGTGCCAAGCTCCTCACCAGGACTTCAAAGCACCCTCTCGTCCAGTCCTCACCGACTGGTGAACTCAGTTCTCCTCTTATTCCTATCTCACCCATGCGGATAGCAACTCTCAGAGAGGTTAAGTTGCTTGCAGGAGGTCACACAGTGGTAGGTGGTAGAGCAGAAAGCCTGATCCAGGACCCATGTCCTGAGGGGTATGCATTTCAGGGGGCTGACGGGACTGGTGGGGACATGTGCAGCAGTGAGTCTTACACACACTGGGTGTGCAAAAAAATGACCTCCACTGCTGTTATTGCTATTAACTATTCCTTCAAACAATCAGACAACAGCACCTCACTATGTCGTTTTGCAAGACTGGTTTTATTCATGGAGGTCAGGTGAACAGAGACCCCGGGGACGTGGACACACCCTGCCCTCCTACTTGGCCCCTGGTTCTAAGTGCTTCTGAACTATCTCAGGCTGACCTTGTTTGGAAGCCAAATGACCTTCAGTCTCTGTATCCTCATTCCGTGGTTTAGGACTCAAGTGTGCAGGTCGTAGAAATTTCACAAATTCCAGACAGGCTGATGGCATTTAAAGTGCCACTAACAAATATGTAACGCCTGCTTTTTTCCCCCTAAACTCCATGTGGGTCAGAGACATTATTCTCAGAGAGCAAGAACTTTGCTAAAGCAACCGGGATCCGGGATCCGGGCCAATTTGCTCGCCGGCTTGTGACCGGATAATACCAAAGCTGTGCTCGGGGTGCTTTGGAGGGTGTCCTGGGAGAGAGGTTTCCTCCTCTGCCCGGTCTCCCCTCCCAAGGCCACGAGAACCAGCCTTGGCTGTGGCCGCCCAGCGCACTTTTCTTCACTTGGATACCGTCACAATCAAATTACCAAGCAAGCAGGTGCTGATGAGGCCTGTCACTACACAAAATTAATTAAAAAAAAAAAAAAAGGAAGTGACCCAGTTTCCTGAGGCTTGTCACTCCGGGGCTCAGAGCGTGCCTTTCCCCCTGCAGTGATCGAAGCTGCTGAGAGTGATGTCAGTTCACTCTGCGAGCCACAGGGAGAGGCGTTGGTGAGGTCTGCAGTGAGCAGCCTGGAAGCCATTTGGGCTCCTGTCGCTGTTACCGTCCAGACCATTAATCTTGGACTTACGGCGGAGACTTCTCAGGGCTCTGAGTTTCCTTGTTGTGTTTTGTTCAGCAAGACGTTCAAGATTCCTTCACAGAAATCTGTGATGGGGCCGGGGAAATGCTGTGTGAGCTATGTCCTCGTGAAGTCACCATCTGGCTAATATTCATCTTGCTTAACGAAATACCAAGGATGTCCTTCAGCACAGATGCCGCGGGGCCAGAACACAGCACACAAGTGACCGCAGCCGTAAACCAACATGCAATCGAGTGTAATTAACGCACCTGGTGCCCGCTCCGGCGTTCCAATCCGCGGTTCTATGTTGGATGCTTTCATTTTTCATATGTGGCTTTTTGTTGTTTTCCTCTTAGGGTGTGTGTGTGTGTGGGGGGGTGGGTGTGTGGAGATTTGCAGCTTCAATCAGCCCCACCATCTCCATCAGTTAAGTAAGCCAGCGTGGAGTCACGGGGCTGGTGCAAATCGGAGTGTTTGCACGGTCAAGAAGCTGCATCACGCGCAAACAATATAATACTGAGCAGCTTTCCGTGGTGTGAAAAGGCCATTGTCCCCGGCGTGTGGGATCTGCCCTGCTGTTGGTGCTCGCAGGATCCAGACCCAGCTACTGCCCTGCATGGGCTTGAGCGCCCAATGGAAGAAGCGAAGGCATCCCAGGCTTCGAAAAATAAAAGACAAAAGCTCCCGGCGGTCAGTCACCCGGACTCCTCTGTCCGCAGAACTTCCCAGCTCCCTCCTTTCCTTCCACGCCTGTCCTGACTTTGCCAGGGTTTTGAAATGGTGATGGGGAAGGTGAAGTGTCCTGCCTCTGTGAAATGGAGAGTCTCGAGGCCACGGGCTCTCTCTTTGGACAGCAATCAGCAAGGGTTAACACACGGGGTCAGGGTGGCGGACAGAGTTTCAGAAAGGCCGGAGTGACTGTGATGTCTCTGACCCCCAGAGCCCACTTATAGCCCGAGTGCCATGCAAGGCAGGGGGCAGGGGGGAGTCACGCAGAACCTGAACCTGGGGTTCAGGGACATAGGGAAAGAGACCTGGTCTCCTTTGCAGGGTTCTTGCTCTGTCCAGCGGTGAGGCATGCTGCTCCCACGGTGACCTTGCACAATCTGGGGGCATATGGAGCTCTGGGCTCATCCTCTTGTGTCACTTGTACACTACTTAGAAATAGCAAAATTGCAGGCAGCAATTAAAGGTTTCAAAGGCCCTTGAGTGTCGTTAGGGGCTTGTCACTGCCTTTCTCTGAGCTCCAGGATGAATGACTCCCAATTGTCTCCTATCAAATTAAAGCTCCTTATCATAGGCTGTAGCATCCTCTGCTAATTGGCTCCCTCTTACCCAATTCATCTTTTATTCCAAAGCACCTTGTCCCATGTCTGGGAGCCCTCTCCGAAGCCTTCTAATTGCCAGCACTCTTCAAATCAATTCCATTCAACAGATGTGCCTTGGATTTCTTCTCCAGAGCCAGGCCCTGATGCAGGGGGAGGCAGGAAGGTAAATGAACCAGACGGCCCAGGCGTTATGATATAGGGCAGCTTCCTGTGACGTCTGGGCCAAGTGGAGGCAGTAGTTGGGAGTCTTGGTCTAAATGTAGGTGCTGAATCCTCTTAAGTTACTTAAACTCTCTGAGTCTCAGTTTGAGAATCCTGGGGATAAAATGGGATGATTATGCAGAACTATTGAAAGAAATTATTGCAATTTTATCCATCTCTTGTCTCTCATCTGCTGATCTCTATATTTCTCACAAAGAAATATTACACACACACACACACACACACACACACACACACACAGACATCCCTGAAGAATCTATCATCATTTTCGCTGGTTCCCGATGGGGCATGAGAGAGCAATAGTCATCTCTGCCTGCAGAAATCTGCAAAGCCCCCCTAGAAGGAAAGAGACTGGAGCCAAGTTTTTCTTCTTCAGTAGACTTGAGAGTTGGGGATGTTGACGATGGCTCTACAGAGGCCTTGGGTAGGGGGTGCACGTCCCTCAAGACCCCCACCCCCTCTTGGATGGGCTACTTCAAGATGTGCCTCCACCTTTGGGGCTGAGCCATGGCCGCTGTCCTCAGTGCTTTTCAAACTCCCCTTTTCTGTTCTGCTTTACCTGCTTCCAAGTTCAAGTGAGCCCCTGGCACCCCTCAGGGCTGGCCAAACATCATCTGTCACCTTGTCTGGGTTTGGCTGGGAAAGTCTTCCAGGATGGGGACCTCACTGGGGTCTCCCCGCGGCCACACTTCAACAGCCCTTGGCCTACAGCACTGCTGTTGCTTCTCCAGCAGACTTAATTAGTGGATGGGGAAGAGGACAGGGAGGCAGAGGCTCGGGGGTGGGTGAGCAGAACCCAGATAGGAATCTGACACCCTTTTTCCAGTGACCTCAAATGAGTCATTACTTTCTTTGATCCTAACTTCTTGCACCACCATGACAAGGACCTCTTGTTCTCAAGTGGACGCAGAGAGAAAGGTGCAGCCTAAAGAGGACCTTTTATTTCGCCAAGTGAAAGAGCCCATTGGGTTTATATCGGGGTGTTTGCCTGGAAGGGCTCGGAATCCCTATAGCTGCCCACCTTCCCTCTCCTTCTCAGGCAAATGAAGCCCGAGCTGGGGCCCCATTTCAGCAGCCACAGGGTGCTGGTGTTACCTTTGGTCCCCATTTATCAGAAGGTGGGGTACACGGTGGTTACCAGCACAGCTCCAGTGAGAACCCGCAGGAAACCCTGGAAGGAGAACCTCTGCCTGGAGAGACTGGCCCTCGAGGTCACACTGAGACTCTTCTGACACCAAGACCATGTGGTGTCCATCAACCCAGCCAAAAAGGATGTCCACCCTGCTCTCAACTCAGAGCACCGCGATGCCACTAGAGCAAAGTAGGAATCAGGAACGACACGGGGACACAACCACAGGGCTGGAGCTGGCAAGCTCCCAACTTGAAAAGTGAAGGGCAGAGACACCACAGAGGGATGACCCTTGGGTGGGAGGTGGATGCTGTGTGGGGTTTTGAATTGGGGGTCTAGACCACCAGGGAGAAGATACCGGGTATTGGAGAGAGGGATGCGACTGTGCTACATGACTTTAGACAATTCTTGGATGTCCCTGATTCTTAGTTGTTAAAAACATAAGACACAGGTAACAATGCTATCTACTTCATAAAGTTGTGGTACACGTCAGATGAGATGACTCATGTAAATAGTACTGGGTAACTACTGAATGCATAACAAATCTCAGCTGAGACAGAGAGAAGGGAGATAGCATTGTATCATGATTAAGGACATGGATGAGGCTAGATTTGAACTGACCTTGGTGGGCAGGGGGAGAAAGTCTTGGACACACGATGTGTTATATGAGTAAGATTTTTGTCGCCACAACAAAACAACTGAGAAAATCAACTTGAAAAGAGGACAGGTTTGTTTGGACTCATAGTTTTAGAGGTTTTAGTCTGTAAGCAGTTGGCCCCACGGCCTTTGGGTCTGTGGTGAGGCAGTCACTACGGTGGGAGCACGTGGTAGAGGAAGAAGCTCACTTCATGGACAGGTCTGGCAGTCATGTCCTCTTTTAAAACATGCCCACCTCCTCCAAGAGAGCTCCCTTGAACTATAAAATGCTGCGGAGCCAGGCACTGTCCCGCGAGGCTGTGTCCTGGCCGTCAGATGGACTTCCCAGGGCCACAATGGTTCCACAGTACAATTTCTCCCACACACGCTAACCTCACCACTCAGAACCTGTTTCCTTTTGCAAAATAGGGAGAACACAGAGTCATCTGCTCTGTTTGGATGTTTGACGTGAGCGTGCCCTTGTGAAAAGCGCCAGGTCACCGTCATCCTCCAGGCCCTCCATTTGCCATCTTGATGGCCTCGTCCCTCCCGGTCCCACTCCAAGGTAGACTTCATTCAATCAGTTTTAATTTGGGGAATGTGTAAGGCACCAAAGTCGGCACTGGGAACGCAGAAGTGAAACAGAGTTCTACCCTGCAACTTCTCTCTTGAATACAGGAATTCCAAGCATCAATGAAAATGACCAAAGGTAGCTCAGATTCTGCCCTCCCAGAGCCAGCACAGGTGACTTGGGCACATTTTTTTTTTTTTTTTTTTTTTTTTTTTGGTACCGGGGATTGAACTCAGGGCCACTCGACCACTGGGCCACATCCCCAGCCCTTTTTTGTATTTTATTTAGAGACAGGGTCTCACTGAGTTGCTTAGTGCCTCACAGCTGCTGAGGCTGGCTTTGAACTCATGATTCTCCTGTCTCAGTTTCCCAAGCAGCTGGGATTATAGGCATGTGCCACTGTGCCTGGCTGGGGGCTGTTTTTTTTAATTTTTATTTATTTATTTATTTTTGGTATGGGGATTGAACTCAGGGGCACGCTCCCACTGGGCCACATCCCCAGCCCTTTTTTGTACTTTATTAGAGACAGGGTCTCACTGAGTTGGTAAGTGCCTCACCATTGCTGATGTTGGCTTTGAACTTGTGATCCTCCTGCCTCAGCCTCCCAAGTGCTGGGATTATAGGCATGCACCACCATGCTCGGCCTTGAGCACTTTCTAACTACAAAGCACTGGCTTCATTAATCATTTAAGTAATGTTGCACCAGAGACATGTGCCCAGGGCCACCCAACTACTGAATGGCCACCCAACTACTGAATGGCCCATTCAAACCCTGTCCCCCACATTGAAAACTGTCCTTGTGTGAACTAGTCCTGTCTTGGTCAAGCTCTCCCTCTCTCCCACCTCCCTGACACTCTCCATCCACACTGTGGCTACCCACACTGTGGCCACCCAGGCCAGGGCCCCCATCTCCAACCCATGACTCAGGTCCCCAGTGTCCTGAGAGTCCTGCGTTCCTCTTGCTAACATTCAAACCTCCCCCAACCATGGTCACCAGAGTGAACCTTCTTAAACGCAGATGTCATCGTGTCAGTGCTGTTGAAAACTCTTCAGTGGCCTCCTTAGGGCACAACCAAAGGTCCAAGTCCCTTGATGTCCATCCAGAGCCCTTTCTGACCTTCCTGTGGAACCTTCTCTGAAGGCCTCTCTGCCTCCTCCAGTTGAGAACGCGAGGCCGAAGTCGGCGCCCACTGTGACTACTGCCTTGGGTCTGCTGGGTTCCTGCTTTCTCTCATCCATCTGCGGAAATCCTCCTCCTGTCTCCTCTTACAGGAATCTCCTCTGAGACGCGGTGTGCTTGGTTAGCCAACCACCCTGTGACTCCCATCTACCGTAACTGCTAGTTATATCAGGAGGCAGAGGAGCTGGTGAACGAGAGAACCAGGGTGTCCCTGACGCGAGGTGGGTGGGGTGCAGGGAGGATCATTTAACTCTGTCCTTCGCAGTGGTCTTGGGGAACACGGCACGGATTTGGTATCAGAGCTGGATTTTGAGGAAGAATTGGGTGCATTTAGGTCATCGTGGCCTGGATTCCCAGCTGTCACCAAGGAGAGTGTCAATATTGAAGCCTGTGGAGTAGGACGGCAAGTCCTCTAAATAAACCTCGGAAGGCCATGTGTCTTCTGTCGCTCCAGGTGGGGCTGCCGGCTGGTGGCAACCCGCCAGGTGTCCTGCAGCACGCTGATGTCCTCAGGGATCTGGACGTAGTGGCAAGAGGGGGTGAAGCTGATATTCACCCAGGTTCATGTGCTCTAGAAACACCACCTTCCGTCCATCAAGGAGGGGACCGTGGACTGTGGACGTTATCATTTGACTGACCCAGGGACATCTTCTGTAGCCATCAGGAAACAAACGCCAACCCTCTGACTCTGCCTGGAGCAGCCCCAGGACTCTCCTGCAAGGACACTCCCAGGGCTGTTTCTCTCTGGGCCACTAAGAGCAGGTTCCGCGAGCCCCGCCTCTGCCATCCAGTCACAAAGGGAACAGGGACACCAGCATCCGGTAGACATCACACTCTGTCTTTTTAGGAGCCTCCGTCAGATTGCCGGAACTGTCTTCCGTTTGGTCCCATCTAACTTTAAACACGCCAAAAAAAGGAAGGCCTCCTTCCCAGGAAATCGCTTCTCTATTTCTGCACATTCGTATTTAAATTGTATTGCAACCCATCTTTCAGACATTTCTTTTTCCCCTTTTAAAATTTCAACAACATAGCTCCTATTCCAACCCCTTCGCCTGGGTCCCTGAGTTGTTTCTGTATTCTGAGTAGCCAGAGGCCATAATTGTATCTTTTGTCTTGAACACATTTTTTTTTTCAGGTCTTACTTTCTTTTTGTTAATGTCAACCCTTCTATTCTCTCATTTTATTTACAGTGTTTCTGCCCTTTTTAGAACGTGGGGCTTGCTAGAAGGGTTATTAATTCCCTGCCGCCAAGGCTGGATTAGGCCATCTGTCACGGATGCTCACCTGATAAGACAACATTAACAACCACCAGCACTTAAGAAAAGGGCTTTGTACTCGCTGGTCTCTGCATGGGATTCTTGATCCAAATTCATTGTCTTATTTATTTGTTATAGTGACCCCAAGGCTTGGTATTTCTATTGTTCCCAGCTCACAGGTCTGAGAAGGAGGCTCAGAGAGGTTGATGGGCACATTCAGGTCCGTCAGGGAAGGACAGCAGCATTCAGAACGATCGACACAACGTTTTATCTCACGCTTTTGTTGTTGACTGTTTTCAGTTCTCCTTCTTTAGAACATCCACAATAAACCAAAGATTACAATTAGTACAGAAAACTAAGCTCTGGGAGTCCAACAATCCTGGACATCCTGTGATTTTTCTCACTCCTCCTTTAGGGTCTCCCAGTAGAGGTGAAATCTCGTTTCCTCGCTTAGATCCGTTCAAATTCATTTTTAGAAGTTACAGTTTGACAAGCCGCGCCAATGACACGCTGAAGCTGAGGCTGGGACTGCTGACGCCCCGCAGGTCTGCCACGGTCTCTGTTCCTCTCTGCTTTCCTGGTGTGATTGTCCTGATAAACCAGCCTCGTCTGGGAATAGTGTGCATTTGTTAATTACCTTTGCGGAGCCAGCAGATGGTGTAGGAGGCACTGCGGTGTCGGAGGACCTAAGCCAAAAAGAGAGCCGGGGAGAGGGTGGCATCTGTTTATTTGTTTAATTTCTTTGCGAGGAAATGGTGGGCATAAAAATAAAACCAGTCATCACTAGGCATTTTAAAATGAGGAATGCTTTCACCAGTGGTTTAAAATAAAATCCCCTTTCTGCCTTTAAAGCCTTGGCAATCCGCAGCCGTGCCTGAAACCCAGAACTGGCCATGTTGGACTCAGTGCAGGTCCATTAGCCAGTCTTGGATCCTGGGCAAGTTTACCTGTCAGATGCAAATGAAGGTGCTCCATCACAGGTATAGACAGACCTCCCTCACCCCAAAGGAGTTCGCTGCCACCTTCTTTTCCTTAAGCCAGTAGCCAGTTCTGGTCAAATTAGCAGATGATAGTGGCCTCTCCACAAGTTTGGTGGTAGATGTCCAAAATGTAAACCTACACTACCATCCTTAGAGTCAGAGAACATTCCAGAATATTAACCTCACCAAAATAGAAATATCTCATTTCAGAGAGTATGAGTCTGGGACCCAAAGCAGCTGAAGCCTTTATTGGCGTCACTGAGCTTTTCAGTGGCTGTCTCAGTCTGCACGGGGCTGCTGTAACAGAATGCCTGAGACCAGGTACTTTATAAAGAAACAGCATTTACTTCTTACAGTTCTGGAGGCTGAGCAGTCCGTGAGCTTGGCCTCAGCCTGTGGGGAGCTCTTGTGGTGCACCCTAATGTGGCAGCAGGACAAGCCACACATGCACAGGAGAGCAAGAGAGGCCTGCTGACGTCCTGAGGCCTCTAGATAATGGGATCCATCCATACACGAGGTGGAGCCCTGGGGACCCCAGCAGCTCCCAACAGGCCCCCGCTCCCCACACGGTCACACTGGGGATTGAGTTTCCAATGCATGAACTTCAACATTCAGGCCACCGAAGTGGCTCAAATAGAATTAGAAGTGATGCTCCAGGTCTGGCTTGCTGTGTCCCCTCCCAGGCCCCCACTCATCAGGCCAGCAAAAGAAGGACAGGGACAGGGCTGTGGGGAGGGCCGAGTGGCCAAGCCTGCGCAGGTGGCAGCCACCTGACTCCAGAGGCGAAGACCTCGAGTGACTGACAAATCAGGTGTGGGCGATGGCGAGAGAGGGTGCTGGGCGTGGCTGCCCGGCCTGTGGTCACCGAGCTGCACCAGGGAAGTGAGGGGGAAGCGCCGTGGCTGGGTTGGCGCCTGCTGGGGGCAGGTGGGCTGGGCAGGGAGAGGACGGGGACAGGGACAGGGACACACCCAGGGCCCAGGAGAGAAGCTCTGAGCCAGCATGGTGTGGGGCACGTTGAACAGGCTCTCCTCTGCTCCAAGGTCACTGATGACCTTGGGCTTCCAGACCCAGTGGTGCCTTTTCTTTTACTTCTTTTTTTTTATTTATTTATTTAAAAATTTTTTATTCTAATTTGTTATACATGTTTGCAGAGTGCAATTCATTTCATATTACACATAAAGAGCACAATTTTTCAAGTTGCTGGTTTTATATGAAGTATTTTTACCACAATTGTGTCTTCATACATGTACTTAGGGTAATGATGGCTAACTCAGTCTGCCATTATTCCTATCCCCTTGCCCCCCCTCCCCCTCCCCCTCCCCCCTCTTTGTTCTATTTAAAGCTCTTTCATTCCTCTCATCCCCCCTCCCCTGCCTTTATAAGTCAGTATCCTCATAACAAAGAGATCATTCCACCTTTGTTTTTTTGGGATTGGCTAACTTCACTCACTTAGCATTATTTTCTCCAACTCCATCCATTTACCTGCAAATGCCGTGATTTTTTTTTTTTTTTTTGAGCTTTGTTGCTTGTTTATTTATTTTAGGAGTATCTATACAAAATTTGTGCATGAAATCTGCTACATAGGCTGCAATCATTCTTTTTTTCTTCTTCTTTATTTATAATAGTAGTATGTATCACAATTCATGATGCACATAGATAGCATCTTTTTATATACAACTGTTTGTTTATAAAGTATATTCATACCATTCAGGTCTTCAATCATGCATTTAGGATAATGATATCCATCTCATTCAACCACTTTTCTTTTTCTTTTTATTTTTTTAAATTTTCCCCCCCTCCCTCCCCCCTTGCTCCCTCCCTTCCTCTCCCTTCCCTTTGAATGGTCAAAGGGAAGGGAGAGGAAAGGAAATGCCGTGATTTAATTCTCTTTAAGTGCTGAGTACTTCAGCAGATGAATGGATAGGGAAACTTTGGTATATATACCCAGTGGCGCCTTTTCTGACCCCACCGTCCTCAACACAGCATCACCAGCTTCTTTAGAGACTTTCTCTTCTCAGTGCCCAGGACACTGCCTTCCTCTGGTTGCTCTCCTTCCTTGGTGGCCGGGCCCTGTCCACTAGCTCGGCTTCCCCTGCGGTGCCTGGGAATGGGGGTGACCACAGGGTTCTCTTCCTGGACTCTTGCTCTTCATCTGACTCTTCCCTGGGTGACCTCAATGGACCAGTAATCCTTTTATTTATTTATTTATTTATTTTGGTACCAGGGATTGAACTCAGGGGCACTCGACCACTGGGCCACATCCCCAGCCCTTTTTTGTATTTTATTAGAGACAGGGTCTCACTGAGTTAAGTGCCTTGCCATTGCTTGAGGCTGGCTTTGAACTCGCGATCCTCCTGCCTCAGCCTCCCGAGTGTTGGGATTACAGGCGTGCGCCACCGCGCCTGGCCCTAGACCAGTAATCTTATGTCCCAGCACTGATCTCTGCCTTCATGTTCAGACGCACATAGCTGGTGGCTCACCCTTTGTCATCATCACGATCTCTGGAGCACAGAACTAGCAAATCAGAAGGCTCCGCTGCTGTCACAGGTCACCTCCACAGATGGTAGAGTCCCTTGTGTCCTCGCATGGCCCAGGGGCTAGCTCTCCAAAGTCTCTTCCCATTAAGGGCGTGAGTTCCATGGATGAGCGCTCTGCCATCTTGCCCTAACCAGCCCCCAGAGACCCTCCGCCCACACTTTCGCCTTGGAGGGAGGTGGCAACAGGTTAACTTGGGGAACACAGGTATGGAGGCCTTAGCAACGACCGTTCCTGTTCACGTTCCCGCTGGCAGTGTGCGTGAGTTCTTTCTGTTTCACATCTTTGCCAACACTTGGCATTGTCAGAATTTAAAATTTCTGTCAATTATATGACCATAATTTCACATCGCCTTAGGATCTTGATCTGTATTTCCCTGATTACCAATGAGGTTGAGCAGCTTTGTATGTTTATTAATGGCATGTGGTTCTTATTTATAATGTCCTTTGCCTGTTTTTCTGTTGGTTCGTTTATCATATTGCATTAAATTATAAGAGTTTTTAAATATATCTTGATATTTTGCATTTTGATCCTTTGTTGATCACATGTACGAATTTATCAACATAATTTTTTTTATTATAATGTACTTAAATTTAGCAATGTCTTGTGATTAGTGCTTTCTGTCTGATAGAACATTCCTTTCCTACCTTAAAGCAAGAAGGCTATTTTTCCTTATGTTGAATATAAAAGTTTGAAAGCTGTTAGTATGAAATCCTCTCTCGGCTTAGTGTAAGAAAACTATCTAATTTCACCTTTTTCCTTTACAGTAGGCCCAACAATTTCACCAGCACCCTTAACAAATAGCTGCTCATTTCCCTGGGACCCGCCCACCACCACGACCATGATTAGGTCCTGCGCGTGCTGGCTGGTGGTACCTCTGCCCCCTCTGAATGCGTGGATGTCGCCCATCGTCTGCCTGTCCAACCCTCCTTTCCTTTTATTCTGTGTGACAGTCTTTTCTCTTGATACTGTCCCTTCCCTATTTCCATAGCGTGAAAATTTTGCATATGGAAACTTAATCCCATTGCTGTTGGGATTGTGCCTATCTTAATACCAATTAAGAGGAGGCGCCCTCTGGGGGGGTAACCATGGCTCCACCTTTTGAATGGATAAGTGTCTTATAAAAAAAGCGGGAAAAAACTACCTCAGACCAGCATTCATCCCCTCCTGAGAATGTGGTGCTATCTTGGAAACACAGACAGGGTCTTTAGCAAACACCAAGATTGCTGCCCCCTTGACCTTGACTTCTGGCCACCAGAACTATGAGGAATAATTTTCTGTTTATAAATTACCCCGTCAGCCGGGCGCGGTGGCGCACGCCTGTAATCCCAGCACTTTGGGAGGCTGAGGCAGGAGGATCGCGAGTTCAAAGCCAGCCTCAGCAATAGCGAGGCACTTAGCAACTCAGTGAGACCCTGTCTCTAATAAAATACAAAAAAGGGGCTGGGGATGTGACCCAGTGGACGAGTGCCCCTGAGTTCAATCTCTGGTACCAAAAAAAAAAAAAAAAAAAAAAAAAAAAAAAAAAAAAAAAATAAATTACCCCGTCGTAGGCATTTTGTTATAGAAGCACAAACAGACCAAAACACCTACCTACTGACCTTACAACACATGTAGACATGTGACCCAAGCAGTCAGTTAGCATTTTCCAACCTCTAGTCAAAAGATTAGTTGAAAATTGGTCCTCTGAAACTGACTTACTAAAAGTCAACACAAGAGGAAGCATAGCTGAGTGGGAACAGAGGTAACCCTTTTTTTTTTTTTTTTTTTTTTTTTTTTATTGTATTTATTTTATTTTTATTTTTATAATTTTTAATATGTACAACTCATAGTGCATATATTTAGTATCTTTTTACATACAACTGTTTGTATACAAAGTATATTCGTGCAATTTAGGTCTTCAATCATGCATTAAGGAAAATGATATCCGTCTCATTCAACCACCTTTTTTTCCCCCCTCCCTCCCCTCTTGCTCCCTCCCTTACCCTCCCTTCCCTTGACCATTCTAGTGTTCCTCTAATCCTCCTATGTACCCCATCCAACAATACTTTGAAATAGCCTCCTTATATAAGAGAGAACATTTGGTACTTGGATTTTTGAGACTGACTAACTTCACTTAGCATTATGTCTTCCAACTTCATCCATTTACCTGCAAATGCCATTAATTTATTTTCTTTTATTGCTGAGTAAAATTCCATTGTGCGTATATACCACATTTTCTTAATCCACTCATTTACTGAGGGACATCTAGGTTGATTCCACAACCTAGCTATTGTGAATTGTGCAGCTACAAACATTGAGATAGCTGTGTCACTGTAATATGCTGTTTTTAAGTCCTTTGGGAATAGACCCAAGAGTGGGATGGCTGGGTCATAGGATGGTTCCATTCCCAGTTTTCCAAGAAATCTCCATACTGCTTTCCATAACGGTTGCACCATTTTGCAGTCCCACCAGCAATGTATGAGTGTGCCTTTTTCTCCACATCCTCTCCAACATTTATTGTTGCTTGTGTTCTTGATGGCTGCCATTCTGACTGGAGTGAAGTGAAATCTTAGAGTAGTTTTGATTTGCATTTCTCTAATTGCCAGCGATGTTGAACATTTTTTCATGTATTTGTTGATTAATCGTGTATCTTCTTCTGAGAGGTGTCTTCTCAATTCCTTAGCCCATTTATTGATTGGGTTATTTGTTTTTTTAGTGTAAAGTTTTTTGAGTTCTTTATATATTCTAGAGATTAGTGCTCTATCTGATGTGCATGTATTAAATATTTGTTCCCAATTAGTTGGCTCTCTATTCACCTCACTGATTGTTTCTTTTGCTGAAAAGAAGCTTTTTAGTTTAAATCTATCCCATTCATTAATTCTTGGTAGTAATTCTTGCGCTACAGGATTCTTATTAAGGAACTTGGGGCCTAATCCAACATGTTGGAAATTGGAGCTTACTTTTTCTTCTATTAGGTGTATTGTCTCTGATCTAATTCCTAGGTCTTTGATCCACTTTGAATTGAGTTTTGTGCATGGTGAGAGATAAAGGTTTAATTTCATTTTGTTGCATATGGATTTCCAGTTTTCCCAGCACCATTTGTTGAAGAGGCTATCCTTTCTCCACTGTACATTTTTGGCACCTTTGTCTAATATAAGATAGCTGTAATTAAATGTATTAGTCTCTGTATCCTCAATTCTGTACCATTGGTCCACCAGTCTGTTTTGGTGCCAATACCATGCTGTTTTTGTTACTATTGCTCTATAGTATAATTTAAAGTCTGGTATGGTGATGCCCCCTGCTTCACTTTTCTTGCTCAGGATTGCTTTGGCTATTCTGGGTCTCTTATTTTTCCAGATGAATTTCATGACTGCTATTTCTATTTCTTTGAAGAATGACATTGGGATTTTGATAGGAATTGCATTAAATCTGTATAATGCTTTTGGTAGTATGGACATTTTGACAATATTAATTCTACCTATCCAAGAGCAAGGTAGGTCTTTCCATCTTCTGAGTTCATCTATAATTTCTTTCTTTAGTGTTCTATAATTTTCGTTATACAGGTCTTTCACCTCTTTCGTTAGGTTGATTCCCAGGTATTTTATTTTTTTTGATGCTATTGCAAATGGGGTATTTTTCATCATTTCCCTTTCAGAGTCTTTGTCGCTGATGTACACAAATGCCTTTGACTTATGTGTATTGATTTTGTATCCTGCAACTTTGCCAAATTCGTTTACTAGTTGTAAAAGTTTTCTGGTAGAGTTTTTTGGGTCTTCTAGGTAGATTATCATGTCATCAGCAAATAGTGCTAATTTGAGCTCTTCTTTTCCTATCTTAATCCCTTTAATTTCTTTCGTCTGTCTAATTGCTCTGGCCAGAGTTTCCAGTACTATGTTAAATAGCAGTGGTGAAAGGGGACATCCCTGTCTTGTTCCAGTTTTTAGAGGGAATGCTTTCAATTTTTCTCCATTTAAGATAATGTTAGCTCGGGGCCTTGCATAAATAGCTTTTATTATGTTAAGATATGTTCCTGATATTCCTAGTTTTTCTAGTGTTTTCAACATAAAGGGGTGTTGTATTTTGTCAAATGCTTTTTCTGCGTCAATTGAGATGATCATATGATTTTTGTCTTTAAGTCTATTGATGTGATGTATTATGTTTATTGATTTCCGAATATTGAACCAGCCTTGCATCCCCGGGATAAACCCCACTTGATCGTGGTGCACTATCTTTTTGATATGTTTTTGTATCCGATTTGCCAGGATTTTGTTGAGGATTTTTGCATCTATGTTCATTAAAGATATGGGCCTGAAGTTTTCTTTTTTGGATGTGTCTTTGCCAGGCTTTGGAATTAATGTAATATTGGCCTCATAGAAAGAGTCTGGAAGAGCTCCCTCTTTTTCTATTTCTTGAAATAGTTTGAAGAGCATTGGTATTAGTTCTTCTTTGAAAGTCTTATAGAACTCGGCTGTAAACCCATCAGGTCCTGGACTTTTCCTTGTTGGTAGCTTTTTGATGACATCTTCTATTTCTTCGCTTGTAATTGATCTATTTAAATTATGTATAGCCTCCACATCCAGTTTAGGCAAATCATATGACTCTAGAAATCTGTCAATGCATTCAGTATTTTCTATTTTATTAGAGTACAAGTTTTCAAAGTAATTTCTAATTATATTCTGTATATCTGAGGTGTTTGTTGTGATATTCCCTTTTTCATCACGAATGTTAGTAATTTGAGTTTTTTCTCTTCTTCTTTTCGTTAGCATTGCTAAGGGTCTGTCAATTTTGTTTATTTTTTCAAAGAACCAACTTTTAGTTTTGTCAATTCTTTGAATGGTTTCCTTAGTCTCAATTTCATTAATTTCTGCTCTGATTTTAATTATTTCCTGTCTTCTACTGCTCTTGGTGTTGGTCTGTTCTTCTTTTTCTAATGCTTTGAGGTGTGATGTTAAGTCATTTATTTGTTGGTTTTTTTTCCTCTTAAGGAATGAACTCAGTGCAATGAATTTTCCTCTTACTACTGCCTTCATAGTGTCCCAGAGATTTCTATATGATGTATCTGTGTTCTCATTTACCTCTAGGAATTTTTTGATCTCCTCTTTGATGTCTTCTTCAACCCCTTGTTCATTCAGTAGCATGTTGTTTAGCTTCCAGTTGATGGAGTAGTTTTTCTTATTCCTTGTTTTGTCGTTGATTTCCAATTTTATCCCTTTATGGTCCGATAGCATGCAGGGTAGTATCTCTATTTTTTTATATTTGCTGAGAGTTGCCTTGTGACATAATATATGGTCTATTTTGGAGAAGGAGCCATGTGCTGCTGAGAAAAATGTGTATTCGTTTACTGAGGGATGAAATATTCTATATATGTCTGTTAGGTCTAAATTGTTAATTGTTTTGAGGAGGCTTAAAGTTTCTTTGTTTAGCTTTTGTTTGGATGATCTATCCATTGGTGAGAGAGGTGTGTTGAAGTCCCCTAGAATAACTGTGTTGTGGTCTATTTTACTCTTGAACTTAAGAAGCGTTTGTTTGATGAATGTAGGTGCTCCATTATTTGGGGCATACAGATTTATGATTGTTATATCCTGTTGATGGATGGTTCCCTTAAGTAATAAGAAATATCCATCTTTGTCCCTCTTGATTAATTTTGGTTTGAAGTCTACCTTATTTGATATGAGAATGGAAACCCCTGCTTGCTTCCGCCGGCCATGTGAGTGATAAGACTTTTCCCAGCCTTTCACTTTCAGTCTGTTGATGTCTTTTTCTATGAGGTGTGTTTCTTGGAGACAGCAAATTGTTGGGTCATTTCTTTTAATCCATTCTGATAATCTGTGTCTTTTGATTGGCGAGTTTAGGCCATTAACATTCAGGGTTATTATTGAGATGTGATTTTTATTCCCATCCATTTTTATTTGACTTATGGTCTTTAGCTTGATTTGGTTTCTCTTCTGGTTGGTATTTCCTTTAGTTTAATATCTCCCTTTGTTGATTTTCGTTATCATCTTTCTCTTCTTCTTCATGAAATATGTTGCCCAGGATGTTCAGAAGTGCTGGCTTTCGAGTTGTGAAATCTTTTAACTTTTGCTTGTCGTGGAAGGTTTTTATTTCATCTTCGAATCTAAAGCTCAATTTTGCTGGATATAAGATTCTTGGTTGACATCCCTTTTCTTTCAGAGCTTGAAATATGCTATTCCAGGATCTTCTTGCTTTTAAGGTCTGGGTTGAAAAATCTGAACATAATCTGATTGGTTTCCCCCTATATGTAATTTGCTTCCTTTCTCTTGTGGCTTTTAGTATTCTCTCCTTGCTCAGTGTATTAGGCATTTTCATTATAATGTGTCTAGGTGTGGCTCTGTTGAGATTTTGTTTGTTTGGTGTTCGGTATGCCTCTTGAACTTGGTTTTCCATTTCATTCCTCAAGCTTGGAAAATTTTCTGTAATTATTTCATTAAATAGATTACTCATTCCTTTGGCTTGAAACTCTGCCCCTTCCTCTACGCCAATCACTCTTAAGTTTGGTCTTTTTATGCTGTCCCATAATTCCTGGATGTTATGTTCATGATTATTAACAAGTTTTGCTGTATGGTTTAAATTCTTCTCTAAGACATATATTTTGTCTTCATTGTCTGAGGTTCTATCTTCCAGATGGTCTATTCTGTTGGAGATGTTTTCAATTGAGCTTTTATTTTGGTTTATTGCTTCTTTCATTTCTGGAATTTCTGTTTGGATTCTCTTTAGAGCCTCTATTTCCCTATTGAAGTAATCTTTTACTTCCTGTATTTGTTTTTGGAGTTCTTTGTCAAAATGATCTTTTGCCTCCTGTACCTGCTCCCTCATCTCATTTTTGAGTTCATTCTTAAGTTCCATAAACATTTGGCATATGTAATTTCTAAATTCCATCTCTGGCATTTGACCAACTGTGCTTGCCATGACATCTGCCGATGAGGTATCTTGATTTGTTTGTGTCATTTTCTTTCCTTGTTTTTTCATGTTGCTTGTGTGTCTATTCTTCCTGCACTGTGGGACCTTGACTGTTTCGATTTTACCTTAAAGCCTTATGTTGTTCCTGTAGTACAATGCTATCAGATCACTTTATAATTCCTTTATACTTTTAAAACCTAACACTTTCTATTCAGAAAATCCAAGTTTGGTCACAATGTACAGATTTTGTTATCTCAGATATTATTTCCAATTTACTCTGTACGTTTCTGATAGGGTTTTATAGCTTCAAGTATTGGATACAGAGGTGTTATGTTTGGGAAGAAGGAAGTGTCTTGAATTGTTCTTTCTTGGAAAGTATGAAAAGAGATATCTATTGAAATGGTTTAGTGGAAGTGGTTTAGTATCAGTAGACGATGGAAGAAAGAGAATGGGGTTGACAATTAGGTAAAAAGATCAATTTATATATATAGTAAGTTGGAAAAGAAAAAAAAATGATAAAGAGTAGGAATTGGTGTAAGAGAGAGGAGAGAGAGAATCAAGGAAATAGAGAGTAAACTGTATATAACACCACTTTGCTACCCAATTCAATTGTGCCGGTTCTAGAAATCCCAAGTTTTGCGTATAACTTGTTTTTGGCTCTGTTTAGTATGCACTGGCAGCATGTAAACATGAAAGATGAAGGAGGAAGAAAAGATACAAGGGTGAGAAGGAGTAAAAGAATGAAAGAAAAAAGGGAGCGGAAGCAGATAAACACACTAACAATCAATGCGGAAGGAAAAAAAAAAAAAGCAGAACAAAACAAAGCCAAAAAAAAGAAAAAGAAAAATAAACAAACAAACATACAAACAAAAAAAAAAAAAAAAAAAAAAAAAACCCTCCCTGCAATCCAGAAAATCAAGCAGACCAATAAAAAGAAAGGGAAACAAAACAAAAAAAAAAAAAAAAGTCAAACCCCAAGTCTCAGACAAAACGGGCCCTGGGAAGCCCCCCTCTTTTTTTCCTTTCCAGTTCAAACCAATTGCTATTGGATCACAGTCTGTGATCCTGTCAGTGAAATCAAGGCTGCATCCTAGGCCAGCGGCTGCACGGTTCAGTGAAGGAGTGGCCCAGGGGGACCGTGTGTGTCAGCAGATGAATGGCGCCGGGAAGGGGGATCTTCCAGAAGGCACCACCTCCCCAAGCCCACCCACAGTTGCAGTCCCCTGTGGCTGCTGTGCCAGCCTCAGAAACGCCTTCCCCTGCTGACCAACCAAGTCTCACCCAATTGTGTGTTGTCTTCAGAGAGCTGTAGAGTCCCTGGGTGGATGCAGCCGACGCTCTCCGTCTCCTCCCCTTTGTCAGGACCAGCCCCTGCAGCTTTCAAAGATGGCGGCGCTCTCCTTCCAGTCAACAGTAGCTCCGCAGACTCCCAGACTCCCGTATCCTTGCCGATCGCACCGGGAAGCCACACCGAGGGTCACGTCAGGCGGAGTGTGGATTCGAACTGGTGTGTGGACCTGCGGTCTCCCGTGGCTCCCCAGCACCAATCCCGCCGGCTGTTATCGCTGGTTTTTATCGCCGGTTTCACGCTAGTGTGCAGTGAGTTTGGCTGGGGTTGCAGCAGTAGCGCGGTCTCCTCACCCTGACCTTGTTTCGCACGGCCTGTGCACCGCCCAGGCGGTTTTGCAGGAGCCTCGCGGCTCCAGCCGCTGCAGACAGCTTGTCTCTTTCTCTCTCTGGTAGTGGTAATCAAACCATCCAGGATATCGGTATTTTCAGTCCATATATATATAATGAAAGGCAATTTATCTGCTTTGTTGGATTCTTTCTACGGAACTGTCCTGAAGTGCGGGTTCCTCTAATCCGCCATCTTGGATCTCCCCAGAGGTAACCCTTTGATGGTAGGTTTTGAACACCTGGATCCAGCCATGCCTGAAGCCAGTGACTCTTTGAACTTCTCAGTGATATAAACCAGATAATGTCCCTCTTTGTTAAACACATTTGAGAGGAGGGCTTTTATCTCTTATGATGAACAAATACAGATGGCCAGGCCATATCTACCTGCAGATGAATCAAGAAAACATTCATGGGCAGAGTCAATATTTTCCTTAATTATCTCTCTCTCTCTCTGCTCCTACCCAAAGTATGTGGCTTTCATAATGTGTGATCACAAATGGGGTGGCCTAACGCAGCAGAAATGCATTGTCTCACAGTTCTGGAGGCCAGAGACCTGGAAGCAAGGCGTGGCTGAGGATGTGCTCCCTACAGGGGCTCTGGGGAAGACCTGTTCCTTATTCCCTGCTGCTCCTGGTGGCCACTGGCAAGCCTCAGCTTGTGGCCTCATGGAGCCAATCTCTACCTCCATCTTGACATCAGCTTCTTTTCTCTCTTTCTCTCTCTCTCTCTCTCTCTCTCTCTCTCTCTCTCCCTCTCTGTTACCGGGGATTGAACTGAGGGGCACTTGACCACTGAGCCACATCCCCAGCCCATTTTTGTATTTGATTAGAGACAGGGTCTCACTGAGTTGCTAAGTGCCTCGCCATTGCTGAGGCTGGCTTTGAACTTGCAATCCTCCTGCCTCAGCCTCCCAAGTGCTGGGATTATAGGTGTGTGCCACCGCACCCGGCTCTGTGTATCTCTTGTAAGGACACTTGTCATTAAACTTGGGACATATTTAGACAGTGTAGGATTATCACCTTCTAAGACTTTTAGTTTATGTCTGCAAAGACTCTTTCACAAACACAAATTCCAGGGGTTACAACGTGGACTTGTTGTTTGGAGGACCACCATTTGGCCTCTGACGGAGACTTTTATCTTTTTATTTTCTTTCTGGGGCACAGAGATGTTAAGAACATTTCCAAGTTTGCACAGCTAGCTAGTAATTGGTGAAAACAGCATTCAAATCCCAGGAAGACTACCTTAACCCAAGGTCCTAATCATCATTTTAAACAACCAAAGATTGAAAACCGATAGCCAGAGGGCTTGATCAAGTCTTCATCTGAATGAAGAGTTTTATAAAATGATAGTGGCTGCTTAGATGTCAAAAAGGTGCGATATTTTATGTAAAATTCTGGATTTTCAGCTATGTAACAATAACACCAAAAAGATACCACACCCTGGGACAGTGCTTCTTTGTGGGAGCAGCAACACCTTTGCACGGGAGCTTGTTCCATACTCCACCATGCCCGCGCGCCCTCTGGGTTGGGTTCCCATCATTGCCTCTGCTCTTCTTTGACTCACTGGGACCACCGTTGATGGGCATAACAAGTGGCCCCAGAACTAAACTGAAGTCCCATGCCACCCGGAGACCTCCTCCAGGAAGTCCTACCTAAGGGGCATCCCTGCAGAGTCTCAGAGCAATAGCCTCTTCTGTAGCTTTTACCCCTCTATTGTGCAGGCCAACTTCTGTGACCTTGACCTTGAACTATGAGTAACACCGGACCATACTCTTGCCCCAAAGAACCACTTGGCTTGGCTTTAAGCCGCTCACTTTTTCTCTGCAGGTAAGATTTCTGGGATCAGTGCTGGGGTCACGTTGGGTTTTCAATTTCCCCAAATACCAGACAGTTTTGCCACCTTGTGTTTTGGTGGCCCTTTCCTGTGTCTTTTACCTGCCCCTGCTTGCCATTTGGAATCTCAATTTAAATTCCATATCTTCACTTGATTTGTCCAAATGAATGTCTAAAACATATCACTGAAAGAATTAGAGGACATTTGGGGACAGTTTTGGTATTGGATGGTCTTAAGGAATACTTATCTTAAAAGTGTGTTAATGAGATCATTTGTTAGTTTTTTTTTTTTTTTTTTTAAGTCTTGTTAGAAATGCTTAAGTGTTCATGGGAGAAATAATATGATTTCTTAGATCTTCTATAAAATACTCCAAGAATAGCAACAAAAAATGAAAGTATAGGGAAAGTAAGGGAGGTAGATAGAATGAGGCGGCTAAGATATTGATGACCACTGATGTTGGGGCCAGGGGGATGCAGCACATATTACTTGACCATTGTGGATGCTTAAGAAACGTCATAATAAAAAAGCAGGTGCACGTGTGCATGTGTGTGCGTGCGGCTGTGTGTGTGTGTGTGTGTGTGTGTGTGTGTGTGTGAGAGAGAGAGAGAGAGAGAGAGAGAGAGAGAGTCAGAGAGAGAGATTGAGCCTCACACTCTCCAGGAAGCCTCTGGACGCACAGTCTAAAGTCGGGACTAACCACTCACCAAAGCAATCTCCTATTTTAATTCTCAGCACCCATCTTACTTGATATTTTATTGTTTTCCTACTGGTTTGGATCTGTGTGTGCATTTAATTATATCTCCTTTTGGCACTGGCCCTTCCAGAATTTTGTGTCTAGTTACCCCAACTAGAAACCTCACTCTATGAGCACAGGGACATGTGCTGTTCTCGTCTTCACTGGTTCGTCTCCAAGCAGCCGGTAGCACGTAGTGACTAGGAAGTCAACCGATCAGATGACCAGGCTCCAGCACTCTGAGTCTGCATGGCTCAGGTCATGAACTGTGTCCTTAGGAACGACGGGTAGAGAAGGCTCCTCTTGGCTGGGCCACGCCTCCTAACAGCCTTGCCTCAGTCTGGCTTATCTTCTATGTGAAAGCAGTTTGGAGACTAAGATGGAGACCTGGGGTCTAGGGCCATGTTTTCAAAAGCACTTTAGGAATTCTTAAAAGTATTCCTTGATGATTTTTCTTATACATTTGAAACTACTTTAAAAAACAACATACACTCAAATGCCTTACAGATTAAATTTGAGCTCAGCTAAGGCTACCAGTTAATTACTTTTGGTTGTTAGGCTGTGGCACTTTGGAGAAGACCTTCTAAGGACCTTTCCCAATATTTGTGTCTGAAATGTTTTTGAATGTGTCATTGATTCAGAAAGCCTCTTGCTTTTTTTTTTGTTTGTTTTGATTCAGTTTTTATCAGATTCTCTCACATAAAATTGCTTATATAAAGGCCCTTTTGCAATAGAGGTATGTATGTAGTAGGAGAGGAAAACTGAAATGGAAGACATAGTGTACCTTATACAGCCATCATCCCAACACAGGCAATTGCTTAGCTGACTGTACACTCAAGGCCTGAGCACCTGATTTGGACATTTGAGTTTATGATAAAGAATGTGGGGTTGTAGTTAAATATTAAGAGAGATTCAGCTTGAACTTTTGGACTAGTTTTGCTAAGCCACAAGTATGCTAAGGCTCCAAGATGAGCATCTGAGAACTGCTAGTCCTTTGCAAAGACTTATCTGCATAGAAAAGGAATTTGTTTAATTCCATCCAATGAAAGCAAGGCTTAAAAATGAATGCTGAGGCTTACAGAAAACTGTTACTGTCTGAAAATGACTATGTAGTCTTATCCATTAAATGTATGGCATAAGTTCAAACAAATAGATTGTGTTTACATTAGCATACCACCTATAGTTTGAGAGAGAGTTTCCCTATTAGTGGTCTAAGATTTCACTTGAAGACAATACTTTATAGCTATAAACAAACAAACAAACAAACAAACAAAAAACAGAAAACACTGGGCTGGTGGAGAGAGTGAAATTTAAAGTTAGATGGTCCTGGGTTCAAATTCAAGCTGTGTTTAGTACAACATGTCCCATAGCCATTAACGTCAAAGGTGCAGGCCAGGAACTGGTGGCTTCTTCGGGATCCCTTCTTTTCTAAGTCACACATGGCCAAAGATCCTCCGGGTTCTCCTGTTTTACCTACTGTTTCAGGAACCTTCTCATGTCAGAAAGACACCACCCTGCATATCAGTATATGGTGGTCTCGAGGAATCTAGAGGGACAAGGAACATTCACGAAAAAGCCATGGGTCATCAGGCCTGCCCGATCTGAACCCAAGCGGGCAGCAGCTCGGCTCCTGGAAGGGTTTTGTCTCTCCAAAAGGAGGCTTCCAGGACAATACAGGCCTTATGCTAAGTCAACTGACCAGACCTCACCTCCCGCCACCACCCGCTCCCCGCCCCCCACCCAGCTTTGGGCGCTGCCCGTAATCTTCTACCAAGGACAGTAACAAAGGCCAGTCTATTTCCCTCCACACTGGAGATGCCATCAGGGGAAACAGTGCATGTTTTCTTCAAGGTCAGAAATAGTCCATTTTCAGCCCGAAGGCTGCACTGGTTGAACTGGGAGGCGGTGGGAGCAGATGGGAAGCTGGGGGTGTCCACGGGTTTTCTAGCTTTGGATGGAGCTCCGGTTCTAGTTAGTCCGTGGGGGTGGGGCTCCAGGACAAGGAGGAGGAGGAGGGGACTGTGCCAGACTGGCTGGCTGCACCAAGCACATTCTTGGCAAGCAGACGGAGCCTTTGGATGAGGAATCGCAAGAACCTGCAGGGAGGGTAGTCATTTCTCTGCCCATGTGTTTGTGCAATGTGAAAGGCAATCACATGCTTTATTAGATTCTAAGCCAGAAAGTTGATCCTCTGCAAAAATAAAGCTGAAAAACAAAACCAAAATATCTAAAATAGGTCATCAGAAAAGAGACTCCTTGGCATTGACAATAGAATTTCCTCTTCAAGTTTCCCTTGTCGACATGAAGTCTGTCTTGTGGCCATGCTGGGTCAGCCTCCTGTTCAGCCACCCTGACCCCAGGATCATTCTCTGCTGCCCGCTAGGATCATCTTAGGTAGCATCTTGATAATTCCATTGCAGGGCTCTAACTTACTGTTTCGCCCCATTGTTTGCAAAACAGCCTTCCATTCTTGATCTCGCCTTCAAAGTCTTCCTTAGTCTGCTCCCACACTGCCTTTTCAATCTTAATTGTTCCTGTTGCTTCAGAAAGCTTATTTACAATTAATATTGCTTTTGGTTTTCTGTTCATGCATCCTGCTCTCCAAATCCACATCTTACCTACTGATGAAATGGAGGCTCAGAGAAGTTACCTAACTGATCCCAGTAGCCTCTCTCCCTTCCCAACTTCTTATGTCCAAGTGCAACCCACTCTAAAACATGTACTTTGCTATTGCACTTTCTTCAAAGGCTTCCCAGGAAACATTGATCATGAAAACGACGCTTACTCCGGATTTCCATTTTCATCTGCTAGCACTATGATTTGGGGCTGGTTAGGAAACTTCTCTGAGCCTCCATTTCATCAGCTATGAAATGAGATAAGTTTACAGAGTGCTGTGCAATTTTACTGAGATAATCTTACAGGTGTTCCGAGCATAATGCCTGGCATGCAGTGCTTAAAAATGTCTCTTTATAAATTTATTATTATGCTTACTATGTTCTACCTTATTTATGGTGGCAAGAAATATACTCCTACAGCTGTGTTCTGCCTTTGAAAAAATTCCCTGCAAGGCTCTAGAAAGCCAGTGAGAAACTCCACATAATCACGCGGCAACTTCAGGCTTAAACGTGTTCATCCCCACGCGCTACTCTGCTCATTCACCTGTGCAATCCTGGTGGTGTCTGATTTACCACCGACAGCTCCACTAACCATTATATTTTACCTGCTCCCCAAAGGAGCTGTAAAACCACCACTTACACTACTCTAGAAGTCTCGTTTCCTGCTCAGCTTTCTTTCCAGAACATCTCATCCCACACTTATAAAACCCTTCAGAGTTTTCAAACTGCAAGTCTTATCTGGGCACCGCCCTCCTGGGAGTGAGGGATGCTCAGCACCGTGTCACAGACCAGGAAGGAGAGACTGCGATGAGCTGAGACCACCAGGCTGACGCCATAGCCTGGGTGGGGATGATACAAGTTGTGTGGGCTTGCTGTAGGAGCTCCATGAGGATTCACAAAATAGATGAGTGAATGAAGGGGCGCGGACATCTCCGTTGGCTGAGAGAATTCCCTGGAGTTGGGAGAGGGTGATAATATTCGTCTACAAAGTCCTTTAAACTTTTAGGAAGAACTGTATCTGCCGGGACACCATCAGTTTTGACAGGAGTGCTGTGCACGTTTGCTTAAGGCAAAGTGAGATTGACTGGTTCCTGTAAATGGAACCCCTGGGACAGAGCTGTCTCCTGAGGAGGAGTTGATTCAGGGCTCAGGTGAAGTCATCCTTCCTCGTGTGTGTGTGTGTGTGTGTGTGTGTGTGTGTGTGTGTGACACACAGTACTCTGCCAGATTGACATCCCTTCTGCAAAAGGGACCAGAGCTCTGTCACCTCACATCCTTCCTTTTTTTCCAAGGACAGGATGATAACAAGGGGTGGTTAAAGTGTCCTAAAACAAGGCCTTGGAGACTCTCTCTTGAAGTGCATTAGAGTCTTTCAGGGGATGTCCAATGACCGCGCGTATCCTTTGGGATTTGTGTTTTCCATTCTAACACTGCTAGCTGGGGCGCTCTCTGATGGTCAGTCCCATGAGCACTACCGACTGGCAGCCCCCTTCTTTCATACCTGTGTAGTATCTCATCGAGCCCCTCAAGCAACCCTATTAGGTGGCTCTGTTCCCATCTACCAGTATAAATGAGAAAAACAAGGTACATTAAAGTGCTTCTCCAAGGCGGTACAGCTATTAAGTGGTAGAAGTGGGTATTCAACTAGATGGCCATGGAGCTAGATGGCCAAGTCGGGATGGTCCAACTCCAGGTTCCGTGCTCCTACCCACCACACAACCATCTCTCGGCACCATCTGTGTGATGGGTACATTTACATGATCTTACAGTAAAAGCTTCACTCCTCATCAGTGACGTCCATACTTAGTAGAAGGAATAAATAATACAAGTATCCCTGACATGTGACATGTGCTAGGGACTCTTTCAGTGCTACCTAAAGCTTTATTCCAAGCAGATGCTTGCTTATGGATTCTACTGTAACCTAGGAGACTCACAGGATAGACGGGGCAGCAAGGACCAGAATCCTCAGTGGTTTCAAGATCTTTGTGTTAACAAGACTGTGTGCATGATACTGGGGTGCACTGTTAGAGTATATCATTGTGAAGTACAATCTGGGTGTGTGATAGACAGCAACTGAACTCAAGTTGGCTGAATCCAGAGACGGGAATTTGTGTCTTCTCACAAATGAAATGGTCAGGCTAGACGCAGTGTTTCTTTTTAGAAATATCTTCATCTTTCAGTTTTAATTTCCTCTATGTTGGCATATTTCTCTAGGGTGGTCTCTACAGACTATCTCTCCACATTATCCCAGTTTGTCACATGGACCCCCATCCCCAGGAAAGAGGACATCTTCCTCCAATGTCTATCAAAATTCCTGCACGATCTCCTACTGGTACGGTTGAGTCACAGGCTCAGCCCTGAAGCAATGATGGTGGCCTTGGGGGTACAGTGTTGTGATTGGCTCCAGGCAGCTCTCTAGCTCACTCTCAGCTCCAAGACGAGAAATCAGGCTGCTGTTACCAAAGGAAGGAGGAAAGAGACCCAGAGCAGGGGAAACCAAGTCTTCCATCTTGAACCAAGGTGAAACCAAGTCTTCCATCTTGAGCCAAGGTGGAAAATTCCAGAGAAGGCAGAGTTCTTGAGTTTCCTTAGAAGAAGGCAATGCCTTACTTGAAGATGAGAAAGAAGAAAATTGGCCTCAATTTTTTTTTCATAGAGCAGCACATCCCTCATTCATTCATGGTTTATTTATTAAGCCCCTGCTATGTGGTCGATACTATGAAAAGAACTGAGGATACTAAAAGGAACAAACACCAAAAGGACCTGCTCTTCTATAGCTCCCAGGATAGAGATGGTTCTTGAAGACAGGAAAGACAAAGACACCAAAAATTGCCTTGAAGTTTTACAGATTTACACTGCATATACACAAACAATTTCTGGGTAGGATAAAAATCCAAATGTCAAATATGAAACTGTTAAATCACTAGAAATAAATATATACACACATATGTATCTATTAATTAACTTATGTAATGAGTTAAAGAAAAATATCTTCACTAAAATCTTTTGGAAGATAGTATTATAACTGATTAGAAGAAATACTGTGTAAGCAGCTTGGGTTCCAGGCCAAGGCTCTCAAGGAATGCTTACATACCAAAAGGCAACCAACCCACTAATTGCTCTGCACAATGAAAGGACTTTGGGTGCTCACTAGAGAAAGAAATGGAGGTTTTGCAAGAAAGGAAGAGGTTGTGGAATGCCTTATACTTAATGGCGACGTTTCCTTTATCATAAAACCTTCCCCTCAAACCTTATCCCAACCTCCACAAAGTAATTGGTGTGAGTGAACCTGTTGAAACTGGTGAATAAAGCAAGCCACAGTGGCACAGTGGCAGTGGCTGTGCTGACATCTGGCTTCATTTACTTAATCACAGGGTGGTGAAGGGCTCTCCAAGCGTGACCCCAGAGACAGAAAGCGTAAGAGGACTAGGGTTAAATATGGCTGCGTCACACACAAGATTCTCAATGGTTAACATATCACACACAAAATTAAAATGTCAAAGACAAACTCAAAATGAATTTTGCCATACAAGTGATCAAAGCTTGTCTTTATAAAAATAATATAATATCATTAAAATACAAGGCAAATACCAAGAGAGAGAATATGAAATAGTAATTTTCAAAAGAAAAAAATTGGGCTGGGGATATAGTTCAGTTGGTAGAGTGCTTGCCTTGCATGCATAAAGTCCTGGGTTCAAACCCCAGCACCCCCCTCAAAAAAATCTGTAAATGATCCATAAACATATTAGAAAGCCTAACATCATCAATAATGAAGGAAATATAACTTACAAGAAAGCAATAATGAAATATCATTGTCCATTATATTGGGAGAAAAGAGGAGAAGGAAAATTTCTAGTGTGTGCTAGGTGGTAGGGAAGGGGACAACTGGAGAAATCACTCAGGAACATTTTGGCACTACATCCTAAATCCTTAAAAATGTATCTACATTTAATGAAAAATTCAGTTCTGAGGATTAATCCTAAAGAAATATTTAGGCAAGCAGGAAAGGTTTGAATATGGTGGTATTCACTATAACTTGCTTATAGAAGCAAAGATTTAGAAGCAAAGACCACAGATTGGTTATAAAAACCATGTTGTGGATGAACACAGGGGAATTCTGAGCAGCCACTATTACGACACAAATGAATACAAATAGACGTTCAAGTTAGGTCCATATAGATGTTACAGAGGTACAAAGCAGGCTGGGAAATGATTTGTAGATCGCGAGCCTAAATTTGGTCATACACTCAGACACACAAACATACACATAGAGAAAAAAAATGCCCGGAGAGCATCAAGCAGACAGTTTTGAGGTTCCTTTTTAGTGATTGGACACCAGGGGTGTCCTGGTTTTGTGTGCTGCTCTTGCAGAATTCCACAGACTGAGCAATCGACCCAGAACAGAGACTTACTTTTCACAGTTCTGGAAGTGAACAAGTTCAAGATCAAGGTGCTGATGGGCTCCGTTATCTGGAGGGCTGTGCCCCTGTTCTAAGGTGGAGTCACATTGCCGCATCTACAGAGAGAGGAGTGCTGTGTTTCTCAAGACAGGTGGGGAGAGAACAAGAAGCCAGATGCTACATGAAGCTCCCTTTACAAGGGTTTCAACTGCATTCTCAAGGGAAGAACTCTTGTTGTCTACTCACCTCTCAGAGGTCCACCTCTTAAAACTATGTCATTGGCAACACCCGAATTTTGGGAAGGCACATACAGGTCATAATAAGGTGTTAATTACTATAATATACAGGTATATTTATGGAATACATATTCATTGATAAGATGTATGTACTATATATTTACAAAATATATACCATACATACGTATATTAACTGGTCTCTCCATGTTGTGAATCTCCTAAAAAAGAAAGCTAGATTCTGACATCTTAAAACAAAATAAATAAATACAGAGAAAAGCGGTTGATGGGACCATGGAAGGCAGAAGCCCAGGGTATTTATTGTAGGAGCACAGAAAGGAGACTCATCGTCCCCAAGGGAAACTCAGAAATGCATCTGAGCCACCTTCCTTGGCCATTCCCCTTTCCTTAAGTTTCCTCTCCTACCACAGCATGGCATCCCCAAGCAGTGTGGTGTCTTCTCTCCAAATCTGGACATCGCCAGTGACCTGGACAACCTGGTCTTCTAGGCTCTCATCACGACTTACCCACCTTCTTCTACCTACGCCATTACCTTCATCTGCAGAGCCATCCTCCATTCTTTGACCAGTGAACTCCTTAGACTCTTTAAATGTCAACTTCTCCATGAACACTTTCTAGGTAGAATGAATTGATGTTTTCCCTAAGATCTTGCCTCTTCATTCGAGCATGTTCGACATCCTATTCTTTGCCGTTTGGAGGCCAGAAGTCCCAACTGCATGGCTGCTCCCCGTCATGCCCTGCAAGTCGATACTTGGGAACCATGATTCTGTTGTACCATACGACCAAATTTAAATAAGATACCCTTCATTACTCACAAAGTTGAGCTGGCCACCTTTGTGGGAGGGGGGATATAGAACGTCTTCCGCATCATTGCTTGGAACAAAATCCAATTCCTTCATCATGGCTGATGAGGCCCTCTGGGGTCTGCTACTGCTTTGTGGACCTGTGTTTCATTATTGTTCCTGTCTCCTACCTTTGGAATACGGTCACTGCTATGGTTTAAATGTGAGATGTCCCTCAAAAGCTCATGTGTGAGACAATGTAAGAAGGATTGGAAGAGCAATGATTGGGTTATGAGATCCTTAACCCAATCAGTGAATTAATCCCCTGATGGGATTAACTGGGAGGTAACTGAAGGTTAGTAGGGTATGGATGGAGGAGGTGGGGCATTGGGGACATGCCTTTGGGGTATATATTTTGTATCTGGGAAGTGGAGTCTTTCTCTCTGCTGATCACCATCTGAGCTGCTTCCTTCCACCATACTCTTCTTCCATGATGTTCTGCCTCACCTCAAGCCCTGAAGAATGGAGCCTGCTGTCTATGGACTGAGACCTCTGAAACTATGATCCCCAAACGAATTTTTCCTCCTGAAATTGTTTTTATCAGGTCTTTGGGTCATAGCAGAAACAAAAACAAAAACAAAAACAAAAAAACTCAGTAAAACCACCCCCATGTAGAACCAGAGTGGGATGTGGGACGCAGGGGCATGGGGAAATCACCGCTCCTGGTAGGCTAACCAGAGCCTGAGGACCAGCCACATGCCTGATTGTTAGGGGCAGCCCCGTGTCCTGGGACATTCAAACTGACAGCCTGATGAGGCTCATCCACCCCCTACAATTCAACACTGCCCCCCCTTTTTTTTTCTTTCAGTGTTTATAGGCTACTGAATCTATCAGCCACATTTTTTAAAATTGTTTATTTACTTATTCATCATGCACAAGTATAGCATCTTTTTACATACAACTGCTTGTATACAAAGTATATAAGTACCATTCAGATCTTCAATCATGCATTTAGGATAATGATATCCATCTCATTCAACCACCAATGTTTTTCCTCCCCCCCCTTACTCCCTCCTTTCCCCGCCCTTTCCGTTGACCAAGTGAAATTAGTCAATCTCAAAAATCCAAATACCGAATGTTTTCCCTGATATAAGGAGGCTAGTTCACAGTGTTGTTGGAAGGGGGTACATAGGATCAGAGGAATGGCCACATGGTTTTTGAAAACAGAATTTGATGCCATTTCTTAGTCCATATGAACCTTTTCTGAGGAATTCCCCTGTACTTTCTAAGTCTGATAGGTAAAGCCAACACCCTGATGGAATGATGAACCATAGGTCAGTCTGGGAAATGCTTGATTGGACTTGACTTTCAGGACAGCCCTTGGAATGAGTGGAAGTTCAGAAGACCCTGTGGCTCAGCTGGTCCGGACAAGACCACAGTGGGCATCTATTAGGGGTATATTTGGGAGATAAAATTGGCAGGACCTGCTGATGGAAGGTGAAGTTAAAAAAAGGAAAAAAAAAAAAAAAAAAAAAAAATGGAAAACTTTTGGGTTTGGACTGAGCAAACCAAAACGATGCTGTATTTACTGGGGCAAAGGAGACGAGCAGGGTAGGGAACTGCTTTTGAACCAGCTTATGGTGTATTGGAGGTGGGAAGAAGGAGGGCTCTGTTTCCATTGCATGACATTGGAGATGTCTGATACAGTCAAGTGAGGAAGGCCCCTGTGCACAGAAATAGAATTAAAATGGAGTAGAAAACTTCCAAACCAGTAAATGTATAAACAAATGAAACTCAGAACTCAATCAATTCAAAACCAAAAGATTAAAAAATAGAAAAAAACAGGACATAATAAAGCCTAAATTGTATGGCAGAAATAATTCCAAATAGATCATAATCACAATATATAAAAAATCTATAAATCTTCCAAATAGAGTGGATAAAAATTAAAATCATGGACTGGGCTGTAGCTACGTGGCAGAGCATTTAGCTGGCACATGTGAGGCACTGGGTTCGATCCTCAGCACCACGTAAAAATAAATAAATAAAGGGGGCTGGGATTGTGGCTCAGAGGTAGAGCACTTGCCTAGCACACATGAGGCACTGGGTTCAATTCTCAGCGCTATGTATAAATAAATAAAATGAAAGTCTGTAGACAACTAAAATATTAAAAAAAAGATTAAAACCATGATTAACAGAACATAGTTAAAACAAAAGAACACAGAAAATTTGAATGTTGGCCTAGGATTGTAGCTCAGTGGTAGAGTGCTCGCCTAGCACATGTGAGGTACTGGGTTGATCCTCAACACCACATAAAAGTAAATTAAAAAAAAGGTTAAAAAAAGAAAATTTGAATGTTACTGTGGGAAAAAAAAGCAGGCAAATCCTATTCACAGCCAAACTGTTGCAGGTATATTAATATCAAAAAAGTAAAACAAGGTAAAAGAAAATATTTTGTCACTATCTAATGATAAAAATTGAAACCATCTGGAAGATACAATCATTCTAAACTTCAATATACACAATAATATAGCCTGAAAATACATAAAGCAAAAATAGGGAAAACAACAACCTATACAACAAAATTTAAACTTACCTGTCTCAATAACTGGCAAATTAAACCACAAATCATCTAGGAACTACAATATTTGGGCAATACAGTTAAAAATTAATTTAATAGATAGCAAATCCTTTTATTCAACAAATACACTTCTGTTCAAGAACATTTATGAAACTGACTGCCTGTTAGGCCACAGTAGCAAGTCCTAAACAATATTTAAAAATCAGTTTTGTAGAAACTGTGTTCTTTGACTACAATGAAATTGAGTTAAAAATCAATTAAAATAAAATGAAAACTTTTACTTAAACCTATTTTTGCTAAATAATTTGAATCAGTGGTTAAAAATCTATAATCTAACTTTTCCCTGTTCCCAATACACAGATATGCAAACGTAGAATCAAACAGAGGAGCACGTTTTTCTAAAGGCCTGTGTGAATGCCCAGTGATCCTTTTCCTACTTCTCAGGACACATTTCCTGCTGAACTTTCGTTAAGTTTTGACCTGTCTGTGGCTAATTTTAAAGGGGTATGCTAATCTCTTTGAAGAAATTGGAATCTTAACTAAATTAAAAAGCAGAAAGAATGCATAGGAGTGAAAGTGGGAGAGAGTAACTGTTCCAAGCAAAAGGATCATGCTACTACTGTAAAGCACCAGAAAAAGAATTGCACAATCATCTTTTTTCTCCCTCTCCTAGATGCCGTTCCCAAATATTATCAACATCCTATTCGGTAACATCACAGAATGCCGCCCGGGGCTTCTTAACCCTGCAGTTGGCAGATGAAGGAGGCCCAGCAGCCCATATTCTAAACAGAACCTCCAAGAAAGGCCAGGACCGTGCATTTTAACCTAGGTTCCCTGAGAGGTGGCAGAATGAGCCCTGTCACCACCATGAACCACCACATCACACCTCTCCCTGCCACGGCTTCAATGTGATTTGTCCTCACCAGAGCTCCTCTGGAGGTTTGGTGCCAAGGTGACTGTGTTGAGAGGAGGTGAAACCTTGAAGGGGTTATGGGGCTCCCTCCTCACGAAGGGATCAATGTCATTGCTCAGAGAAGGGCCAGTTTTCACGAGCGTGGGATGTCATAAAGCCGGCCTGGTGCCTTCCTCGGGTCCCCCTTCTACAGGTGCTCTTCAAGGGGATTTGAACCTGCCATTGTGATTCCACTAAACGCATATCACATTTCTTTTTTTTTTTTTTTTCTTTTTGGTACCAGGGATTGAACTCAGGGGCACTCGACCACTGGGCCACATCCCCAGCCCTTTTTTGTATTTTATTTAGAGACAGGGTCTTACCGAGTTGCTAAGTGCCTCATCATTGCTGAGGCTGGCTTTGAACTCGTGATCCTCCTGCCTCAGCCTCCCAAGTGCTGGGATTATAGGCATGAGCCACCGCGCCCGGCATCGCATAACATATTTCTAAGGAGGGTCTTCTGAGGTCAGAGATAAACTAACGAACAGCATGGTCAGCAGTCCTGTGGCCTCTGGACTGGATGCCTTCGAAGTTTTGAAAATAAGTGGAAATCTTGCACAGGGAGAGAGTGTGGGAAAGCTTCCTCCAAGATGCCAGTTTTCATGCCACCCTGATGCCTGAGCTGCCTCTAAGCATCAGGAGTCCCTGGTCATTAAGGCCTGACCAGCCATTCAGCCAAGTCAGCAAACTCAGAGCCAGGACGTCTTCATTACCCGGGCGACAATTCAGGCTCTGCCGTGAAGGCTACATTCCGGAGGAGGACAGGAGCAGGCGTGCAGGCAGCGAGCTGGTGCATAGAAAAGTGCTTCTGAGAAAGCAGCCCAGGGGACATCACAAAAGCCACGTTGACCTCAGCCTAATATTTGCAGTCCCAGGATTCCCCATCTGCAAACAGCAGGGCTGAGCTGGTGGTCATGGACACAGCCTGGCTAATGCTGCCTCTTGCTCTTTATGACTTTTCCAAGAAACCTGCTGTGCTCTGCAGACATGGTCTGTCTTCCAAGCCTCTCTCTCCTCCTTTGTCCCCTCCTTGGGTCCTCCCACTCATACACAGAAGGGCTAGAAAGCAGACACGGGCATAACAATAGTTATTGAGTGATGCCCGTATTCTAGGCATTGTGTTTTCTCTTTGGAGTGCTTTCACAGTGCTTTCTCTTTTGATTCTCATGATAGTCCTGTGACAAGGGGTATATTAACCCCTTTGGCAGGCCAGAATAATAAAGTTCAGAGATGTTCAGCAACATGTCAAAAGTCACACAGCTCATAAGAAAAGGCACTGTGATTGGAACCTGAGTCCAGCTGCTCTCAGATCTCTGCTCTGTCTGCCTCGTCTTTCTGGCAGAAAGCTGAAGCAAGGCAAAGGCCGAGGCTTGGGGCAAGCAGCTGGATGCTCTCTCCAGACCAGAGCCTGAGATGGAACCCCATTCTCTTCCTGCCTACCTGGAACCCACCTCTGGAACCATAGTGCTGTTTGAAGGACAACCGGGGAAGTTCAGGTAGGGACAACTTCTCCCCTGCATCATGCCTCCAGGTAACCCAATATCTGAGGTCCTAAGGATCACACCTGCAGGACAGGAGAGGTGAAAAAGATGACTGATTCCTTTCAATCATCTTTACAAATGGCAATGATGCTTCTGCGATTGTTTTAGTGCTGAAAATAAAAAGACGAATCAGCAAATTATAGTACATGCATGCCACGGCCAAGGTTTGTACAATATGGCATGCCCCTTATTTAATTCTAAATGATGCCATGAAGATGTCGTTAACATACACATTTCATGCAAGAGAAGAGCAAGAATCCAGTGGCTGTCTAAAGCTCACGGTCCATAGGGACCCAGCGCCTGCCCAAGGTTGTACCAGTGGGGCAATGCCAGTCAGTTCCAAGTTCATCCTGGCTATGAGGGTGCCTCTCCTGGGATGGTGGTGGTAGGGTTCAGTTTCTGAAGACAATAAAAAATCAACACTAAAGCTGCTAAAAGTTTTTTTTTTAAATTATTATTACCATTACGTCCTGATGCTGCTGCACAGTCAGTGATGAAATACTCCATTCATCTCCCCCCCCAAAAAAAAACTCTTTTGCTGGTCAAATTTATAAATAATTCTGAAGTTATGATTGAGTTTTAACATATCTGAAAATTTAAAATCATCACATTTGGATTACTTATGCTTTAATAAATGGTATTTTCTACATAGGTGTGGAGTTGGTCCCAGACGCCCAGGGACTCAGTGTCACGGCCTTGCTTCAAGAGTATATTTGCAATGGTTTGCAGTTGCTCAAGCTTGCTTTGGGGGGCAGGTCTTGCCTCTAACCCGTTATACTTTCACTGTCAGTGATGACTGAGAACCCACTGGGTGACGGCTTCTCTGTCAGACATGGAGAAGACAGGTGAAGTCCCGTCTCCCAGGGACTTCATCTCCTGGAGAAAGTGATGCGCCAATTGACTGGGTGAGTGGATACCCAGAGAGCTGGTGAGATGTTATTTCTGGGTGTGTCTGTGAGGGTGGTTTTAGAAGACATGAGTAGACTGAGTAAATAAAGTCTGCTCACCTGTTGTCGCCGGAAGTGATGGCCGCTTGGAGCAACGAAGCCGCGGGAAGAAGTTTAGAGGCGAACTGGAAACAAACAGCTTTTTTATTCTGATAACTTTTCTCTCTGGCTCTAACAACGACTTTAACACGCACCACACACACCACCAAACAACCAACACACCAAAAATGGCACAGACCCGATTAGCAATCTCGGCTCAAGTCTCTCGAGATCCCGGGCCAAGTCCCGTGAGACTACGGAAGGTGGCAATGCCCAAACATCTCCATGGCCCGTAGTCAACCGCAATCTTAGCCATCTCCCCAAACAGGGCTCCTGAACTCACAGACTTTTTTTTTTTTTTTTCCACATGGACAAAGGTAAAGGAAGAAGGATAAAGTGGCACCCATTTCTTCCTGCTGCACTTGGATGTCCACGGTTTTCAGGCTTGGCTGAGAAGTACCACTAGCTTTCAAGATTGTCCAACTTGCAGATGACTCGTCACGGGACTTCTTGGTCTCTATAGTTGCATTAGCCCATTTCGATGGTGAGTCTTCTCTTTGCATCTATGTCTTTTATACCATCTCTAGCCATCTCCTGCTCATTCTGTTACTCTAGAGAACCTTGACTAACACAGGAGACAGACACGGAAAATAAGGTGAAGCACAAAAATAATCTCAAAGAGTGAAAAATGCTCTAAAAGAGAAGAACAAAGCATTTGGAGGAAGCATAATGAGGTGAGAGGAGCCTGTTCCCCACAGGATGGCAAGGGGAGGAGGTGTCCTAATAGAGACAGGAGGAATTAATCTGCTAAAGAGGCAGTAGAAGGTCTTGAGCTGTGGGAAATGGTGGGAGAAGAATTTGGAGAAGGAATAAGGAATCAGTTACACTCAAAGTGCCTAAGGAAACATGGATATTGTTCAGAATTTATTCTGCTTGCCATGTGAAGATTTCAAGGGGGGTATTCTGATACACATTTTCAAAAGATCTCTCTTTCCTACCTAAGGATTGCTTTGGCTATTCTGAGTCTTTTATTTTTCCAAATGAATTTCATGGCTTCTTTTTCTCTTTCTCTGAAGAACATCACTGGAATTTTAATATGAATTGCATTAAATCTGTATAGTTCTTTTGGTAGAATGGCCATTTTGACAATATTAATTCTGCCTATCCAGGAACTTAGGAGATCTTTCCATCTTCTAAGGTCTTCTTTGATTTCTTTCTGTAGTTTTCATTGTCGAGGTCTTTCACCTCTTTTGTTAGATTGCTTCCCATATATTTTACTTTTTTTAAGTCTATTGTGAGTGGGGTAGTTTTCCTGATTTCTCTTTCAGCTGATTCATCATTGGTATATAGGAACACAACTGATTAATGTTTTATAATATCCTGCCACTTTTTTGAATTCATTTATGAGTTTTAGAAGTTTTCTGGTGAGCTTTGGTTTGTTTTGGGGGGAGGAGCTTCTAAACATAGAATTGTGTCTTCAGCAAAGAGGGATAGTTTTGAGTTCTTCTTTTCCTATTTGGATCCCTTTAATTTCTTTCTTTTGTCTAATTGCTCTGGCTGGGGTGTCAAGGACTATATTGAATAGGAGTGGTGAAAGAGGGCATCCCTGTCTTGTTTCACAATACCACACTCAAATTATACTACAGAGATATAGTAACAAAAATGTCAAGGTATTGACACAAAAATAGACATGAAGACCGATGGAACAGAAGACACAGAGATAAACCCACATATATAGCGTTATCTCATACTAGACAAAGGTGCCATAAATATACATGGGAGAAAAGGTGCCCTCTTTAAATGGTGCTGAGAAAACTGAAAATCCATATGTAGCAGAATGATATTGAACCCCTATCTCTCATCCTGCACAAAACTCAACTTAAAGTGGATCAAGTACCTAGGCATTAGACCAGAGACTCTTCATCAACTAGAACAAAAAGTAGGCCCAAATCTCCATCAAGTGGGCTCAGGAAATAACTTCCTCAGTTAGACTCCTAAAGTGCAGTAAAATCGAGAAGCAATAAATGGGATGACATCAAACTAAAAAGCTTCTTTACAGCAAAAGAAACAATCAAGAACATGAACAGAGAACCTACAGAATGGGAGGAAAGTTTTACCGCCAGTATCTTAGATAGAGCATTAATCTCCAGGATATACAAAGAACTCAAAAAACGTTAAAAAATACGACAACAACCAAATAACCCAATCAATAAATGGGCTAAGGAACTGAACAAGTACTTTACAGAAGAAGAAATATGAATGGTCAAAAATATATGAAGAAATGTTCAACATCTCTAGCAATTAGAGAAATGCAAATCAAAACTACACTTGGATTCCATCTCATCCCAGTCAGAATGGCAATTATCAAGAATACAAGTAACAACAAATGTTGGTGAGGATGTGGGGAAGAGGTTCACTTATTCATTGCTAGTGGGACTACAAATTGGTGCAACCACTTTGGAAAGCAGCATGGAGATTTCTTAGAAAACTTAGAATGGGACCACCATTTGACCCAGTTATCCTACTCCTCAGTTTATATCCAAAGGACTTAAAATCAGCATACTATAGTGATGTAGTCGCTTCAGTGTCTATAGCAGCTCAATTCACAACAGCCAAGCTATGGAACCAACCAAGGTGCCCTTACAACAGATGAATGGATAAAGAAAATGTGGTATATATACACAATGGAAAATTACTCAGCCATAAGGAAGAATGAAATTATGGCATTTGCTGGTAAATGGCTGGAACTGGAGACTGTCCTGTTAAGCAAAACAAACCAGTCCTAAGAAATTAAAGGCAGAATGCTCTCTTTGATATGTGGAAGGTAACCCACAACAAGGGAGGATGGGGAGGGGAAGATTAAAAGCTTACTGAATAGACAAAGGGGAAGGAAGGAAGGGAAGGGAATGGAGGGGGATAGGAATAGGAAAGACAGTAGAATGAATCAGACAGAAATCCTATTCTTATATATGAATACACGACCAATCCAACTCCAGATCATGTACAACCACAAAATGAGATCCTAACTGGAACAAGTTATACTTTTTCTATGTATGTGTATAGTATGTCAAAATACACTCTATTGTCATGTATAGCTAGAAAGGACAAATTAAAAAAAAAATCTCTCTTGCTGCTGCAAGGTGAAGGTGAAGGCAGTTTTGGTGAGAAGGAAAGATGCTGGTGATATCCCTGGAGGTGGAGAGAAGGGGTGACTGCCAGAAGCATTTGGGGGTGTAACCTATTGACAAGGCTTGTGATGCTAAGGTAAAGAGGAGCATCCAGGCAGCTCCTAGCTATCTGTCATTTTGGGTAGATGGTGGAGCCCTTTGCTGCAACCGAGAAAAATTGATGAGAAATATTTAGAGGTGGTGTGTGTGTGTGTGTGTGTGTGTGTGTGTGTGTGTGTGCATGTGTACTCTTCATGTTGAACCATGCAGCAAGGTTCAGAGGTGGCCTTTCAGGTGGAATTAGATAACCAGAGCTCTGACCCCAGAGGATTAATCCACTCATGGCTGAGTGGACTAGTGGGAGGGGGGGACCTAGCTGGAGGAACTAGGTCACTGTGGGCATGCCCTGGAAGGGCTTCTCTTCTTTCTGGCCCCTTCCTCTTGCTCTTTCTCTGCTTCCCAGCTGCCATGAGTTTAGCTGCTTTCTTCTCCATGTTTCTGCCTTGGAACTGGCCAACCATGGGCTGAATTAGCAGAAACTGGGAGCCCAGATAAATCTTTCCTCCTCTATGTTGTATCTGCCAGGTATTTTGGTCATAGCAATGAAAAGTTGATGGACACACTCGTCTTTTCCAAACTTCATTTTCATCTGTAAAATAGGGCTGACATTAATGTACAGTTCTGTGCATTATTGTGAAGATGAACTAAGTGATGAAGATAAGGCATGTAGCCCCATCTGGCCAATGCTAAACACAGAAATTGTGAAGCACCCCTAGTATGCATATGATAACGTCTCTGGAGTAAATCTTTAGAAGTGGAATTACTACCCTAAAGTACTATATAAACAACAACAGAGAAAAAGAATAACTTTCCAACCTCCATAATAATTTTCTGCATTTATATTTCCTGAAGCTCCTTAAATTCTTCTTTCTGGTCCAAAGGTGTTTTAAAGGAACTGGGAAAAAAAGAAAAGGTACTAAAAGATACACATAAGAAAATCAATGTGACTTGAGACCATAGCTCTCTATTTGTCAGACTACTGAATTATCAGGGATCACACATTAGAATTTATTCTCAATTCTTCTTAAGATAGTCCACTTCTGCATTCAAGCCTTATCAAGTCTTTACTTTCCCACATCAGGGTCTCATTACTCCTCCAGGAAGAGACGGTACACCTGAGCCCAGTGAACCAATGGATGTCTCAGATTGGCTTTGACACCTGCTGGTGATATGACCTAAGCTACTTTGAGGCAAATTTCACCTGGACCTGTTGTTCTGGGTTTGCTCTCCCCATTGGTACAGCGGCTCTTTCCCAGAGGTGTTGGTTGCCCATACTGCCAGGCCTCAAAGGAGCTTCTGATCATACTAACGTCACTTAGAGGATTGAGGGAGCTCAGTCCCTAGAAGAAGCTGGTGTCTGCACTGGGAGCTGGGCATGAAGTCAAGGAAATCTTCAGTCCAGCATAAGAATAAGTCAACCATGAACTGAAACGAGACCTCAAGGTGAATGATGGCGCCTGTCCCATTAACTCGCAGTGGCTTGAAAAGCCCCAGGAACTTCGGCATGTGCAGCCGGGAGGGCAGAGCAAGGAAAGAGGCAGGCGCTGGGAACAGCTTAGGAACCTAGTTTGCACTGATTAATTTCCTCATCAAATTAAAATTAATTAGCCCGGAAGCCAGTTGAGTTGGAACATTTGTTTGTTAATAAAAAAAAAGAAAAAAATAGCGCCTAACAAGGACCCCTTTTGAGAACATTGGAAATGATTTGGCCACAGAAATGGCATCATGGAAGGAGCCAGAGGTAAAGGAAGAAAGTGATTCGTCATAACTGCCTTAATTCATAGAAACTGAGTAGACTCCTATGACTGTAAAGTGAGATAGTGTATAAAAATATGTTGCAGCCTAAAAATGCTCTAAAGTGTACAGCAATATTATTCAGCTCAAAACCTAAATTTAAAAATGATGAATGGAAGCCCAGAGAGGTTAGATAACTAGAGCCAAGACACACAGCAGGTTAGTGGACTACTGTAGGACTGGAAGCTGTGTCCTCTGACTCCCAGTTTTTCTCTTTCATAGCCTGATACCTTCATGACCACAAATATGGTGATTCCCATTTACTGGGCATGGAGTGGTTTGCACAATTTTCTCACTAAATCTTCACAAGAAGCTGGGGCAATCCCGTGATCCCCTTCATTCTCCAGGTGGAAGGCTGAGAAACTCATTCATGTCACAGAAGTGAGAGGACAGGGAGCTGCACACCTCTGGTTCTAAAGTCCCTTCTGAGCCAGGGCACTGCGCTGCCTCCTGGAGATGCCCTCAGGGGACTGCTCTCAACAGTGTCAGAAATTCTGTGGGACTGACCCCTGGAAAGCATTTGCTACCTTGCAAAAACCAGGTCAGCTGCTTCACAAGCCTTAATCACGTCATTGTCACAATCCAGGGGGATAGACCTTATTACACAGAGAGTGGGACTTCACCTGATAGAAGCCAGGGAGCTAACCTGAGTCCAAGTAGCAGGACTGCACTTTTGCCTGACTCCAAAGAAATCCCCTTTGTAGCCTGCAGCTTTCCCACACGACTGCCCTTGCAGATACTGTAAATAAGTTAATAATCATGTCATTTATGAACAGTCTATAGCAACAGCCAATCTCTCTAACTGACCACCGAGGCAGATGGCCTGGGGTCGAGGGAGAAGAGAGAGGAAATGGCACTAGTGTGAAAGGAGGAAACATCTTTCACGAGGCATTTCCCAACTTGAACCTATGAAATTCTAGTATGTTGAGAGATTGTAAGAGTTCTTCAACGAAACACTGATTTGGAACCAAAAAAAAAAAAAAAAATTTTGTAAAATAACAGCACAACATCATATTGATGTGTATCAGTGTGCTTGTAGGTACAGGGAGGTATGTGGGCGTGCATTCTTGCAGGACCCCTGGAATCTCTTTGGGTTTTGATTGGTTAGAGTAAAATGCAAATGAGATAGAGCACTTCTTGAATTTATTTAACCTCTTCCTACCTTATCCCCTCTCTCTCAGAACACTGATCACTCTGTAGAACAGGGTAGCAAACTTACCTGTAAGGACCATGGAGTAAGTATTTGAGGCTGTGGGAACATAGTCTTTGTTGCAATTCCTTCACTGACAAGCAGCATGAGATTAACCATTGATAACCAGACAGGAATGGGCACAGCTGTGTCCCAATAAGACCATGTTTACAAAAATAGGTGGTAAAGGGGGGTGGGTGGGATTTGTTCATATCTTAGATTTCCAAACTTTAACCTAAGACCACATTTGTTCCCTCAAATGCAGGTTAGATGATGGTGCCTCTAATAAAACACACAGATAACTGGGTTTCTCCCACTTCAAGTATCTGAATATTGAGTTATTACATGGGTAAAACCCATGTAATAAAGGTATCTGTGAAACATTGGAGGAGCCCTTTAAGACTTAAGAATGATACAATTAATTTTCACAGATGAGAAGAAGCATAAGGCATACTCTTATACAAAAAATGCAAAGCAGAGGGCTGGGGACATAGCTCAGTTGGTAGAGTGCTTGCCTTGCATGCACAAGGCCCTGGGTTCAATCCTCAGCAGCACCACCAAAAAAAAAAAAAAAAAAAAAAAAAAAAAAAAAAAAGAAAGAAAGAAAGAAATGCCAAGCAGGGCTGAAAGTGGCTTTGTGGTAAAGTGCTTGCCTATGCTATTGTGTTTGGATATGAGGTGTCCCCTCAAAGCTTCTACATTAATGCAGGGATATTCAGAGGGGAGATGAATGAATTATGAGCGCTGTAACCTATTTTGAATGGACTGACTGGGTGCAGATGTAGGCAGGTGGGGCATGGCTGGTGGAGGTGGCCCACTGGGGATGTGCCCTGGAAGAGGGAATCAGTCTCTTCCCCTCTCTCTGCTTCCTGCCCTTCTGCCATGATGTTCAGTGTCACCTTGGGCCCAGAGCAATGAGTTGGCCCACCACAGCCTAAACCTCTGAAAACTATGCACCAAAATCAACTCTTTCCCCTCTCACGTGTTCTTGTCAGGTGAAAATATAACTAACACAAATACATGAGGCTGTAGGTTCCATTCCTAGTACTACAACAAAAGAGAAAGAAAAACAGAAACAGAGTAGATTCTGTTATTAGTCTCCTAAAAATAAATAATATGCAAAAATCAGTGGTATTAAAATCACCATGAATAACATTTAACTTCTCTTAATAATTAAAATAATAATTATGTGAGGACTTGAAGTCTACATCACTACCATGACAAGGTTTCTTCCAAAATGGCCAATATGGAGATTGGATATAAAATACCAGTAGCCACTGCATTAAAATCAAGAAGAAAACCAATCTTTGCCATATTTATGTGTATTTCACATGCCCTGGGCTTCTAATAAAATCTGAAACAGAAGTAAGTATTGTAAGCATAAGAAAGGATAGCATTATATAAGGGTAATATAATTTGTTACTTACGAAAATCCAAGTGAATCAACCAGAATGCTATTAGAATTGATAAGAATCATGACTATAGAGAGCAGAGGGATGATAAATATATAAAATTCAGTGGCATTCTTCCAAGTTAGCAAACTAATTGGAAGGTAAAAGGAAAATATAAAACGAATGCATAATGGCAGTTCATTATAAAATATCAAGTTGTAATCTTGACCAAGAGAGGTATAGGTGTATGGCTTATACATCTTTACAAAAGTACGACTACGGTATGAATAAAAATCTCCCTCAGCCCAGGAGCAGGAAAGGGATTGAAACTAAGCATCACCCCAAAGGAGGCTTCGTGGACTCTTCTTCCTATGGGGTGTCAACATCAACAGAAGAATGGCAGTCAGAGACTGGGCCTTTCGTCTCAGTGAGTGGCCTTGCTTGTTATGAACATTCTAGGGTCATTAACAGACAGGAGATTGTATTATGTAGTAAAGAATTTCTCTGCTCTTTGTCCATATTCCCTGGCACAGAGTTTTTAAAACCTTTGTGACCTCCCAAGTGATAAAAGTATCTCTTTTATTCCTAAGTCCCTTAGGCCATACCTGAGTTTATGCCAATGAGGTCACTCAGAGTCAGACCCTTGATAGCTTCAGGATGGGGCCTGGTCACCAGAAAGACCAGCCATGTGTTTGGACATCTAGGACTTTGAGCCAGCCCGACCTCCAGCAAAGGGTCGGTTGAGGGCCTGGAGATTGAGTTCAATCATGGGGCTATTGATGTAATCAATCACGCCTATGCAATGATACCCTAATAAAACACCATGCATCTCTTCTTGGGTTAGTCCTAAGCTGCATCCTTTATAATAAAACTGTAATTACATATATAACATTTTCTTGAATTCTAGGAGTCATTTTAGAAGACTACTGCATGAGAGAGTGTCGTGAGAATCCCCAAATTGTAGCCAGTTTGTCCCAAGTGCAGGTGGCCTGCAGACTGGAGTATTGTGGGGGGGGGGGGGGGGGGTGCCCCTTCATTGGTGGGATCCTCACTAATTCTGGGTGATTGGTGCAGGAATTGAACTGTGGTGCACCATTTGGTGTCAGAATAGATGAAAAAACATCTTCCTCTGAGCAAACAGTCATGTTTATTTGCCTGTTAAACTGTTCTACAGTATATCTCCTAGCCTCTAATGACAGTGTACATTCTTTTATATGAAATCCTTGGGGGCTGATTTTTCTTTTTTCAGAATTTAAAATTTTTAGAAAGGTATATGCTAAGATACCTGACAGACTCAGCCAGCACCTCATAATCAATCACTAATATTTTTACAGTGTTACCTACTGAGATCAATAAGGGCTAGGAGTAGCCTCATTTCAGTTCGAGTGAGGGGGGGCTACCATGTGTGTTCAGTGGTGCTTCAAATTCAGAATTTCCTGAAGTTCAGATCTGTGGGCAGGGAATCCAGGACTTCCACATGAATGTGGCTGAGAGTGTTCTGGAAGGAAACTGCAGCACAGCCCCAACTCATTTGGCCAGGAAGAATTTTTTTTTTTTTTTTTTTTTTTTTTTTTTTCCCCAGAGCACAGACAATGGTAATGGAGACAAAACAATATTTAAAATGTGTACATTCAGAGTTCATCTTTGGAAAATTCTTTCAATCTTGTCATATAAAATCGTCAACAGATGGCTTCGCACTCATCGGTGCCTAGTCAAAGCAGAAGTTCTTCGGCTAGGAATATAGAGAAGTCCCCATGTCAACGTGGAAAGATACTCAGAGGGCCAGGCTCTCCAAAGGAAGGAGTTTATTTAGGAGCGAGTGACGGAGGATTGTCGTGGGATACATGTGCCATGTTGAGCCGTGGGGGTGCAGAGGCATACCCAGGGAAGCAGGGTTTAAAAGACAAAAGGAGAATTACATAAGTTGTGTTGAGACAAAGAGAATGGTGGTGACAGGGGCTCAGCCCAGTGGAAGCAGGTCAAACAAGTGTTCTTATATGTCCAGCCAACTGTCCCTGGGACTCGAGCTGCAAGCTGTGCTTTGGTGTCCTTTTGCAGTGAGTTCTGTTATCAGACTAACCCTGCATGAACAACCTTCAGAGAGCCTTTATGTTCTTTTTTTTTTTTTTTTCAATACCCTTATTTCAGTGAATAATGGCCCCCAAATGCAAACTCATTGCAGTATAGTATCATGATTGTTCTGCTTCATTGTTAATTATTTTTTGTTAATCTCTTACTACACCTAATTTATAAAATTAAACTTGATCGTAGGCATGTAGGGGAAACAGGATATATTGGGTTTGGTATTCTCTGGAGTTTCAGGTATTAAGAGTCTTGAATATATCCCCCAGAGACAAGGGATAAGGCAGCATGTACACGTATCATTCAGAAGAGAATCACGCCAGCATCAGAACCACAGCTTCTGTATGGCACAGATTTGCAATAATATCTCAGCTAGACAGAATAACAGAAGACACCCAACATTCCCAGCCCTGGTCTACACTCGCCTTCCTCCAGGTATTCAGTCAAACAATAATACGGGTACTGCTTGGAAGGGATTTTGTAGATGTAATTAAGCTCTTAAAATATGGAGACTATTCAGGAGGAGGAGTAGAGTCTATCTTAATCACATGAGCCTTTTTAATGTTGAGAGGTTTTTTTTCCTGCCTGGTTGCAGAAAAGAAAAATCTATAGACTTGTCCCAACTAGCTTAGGGAGAACGCAAATATCTACATCATGAGCTTTTCATTGCAGCAACCTGGCTGCAGGCAGCCTCTTGATGCTGAGAGTGGTCTTGGGCTAACAGCTAGAGAAAATGGGAGCCTCATTCCTTTGGCTGCAAGAAAACAAATCTGGTAGCAACCGATGAAGCCAGTGAGCATGGAAGACACACTGCACCCCAAGTAAGAGCTGCCATCGTGGCTGACACCTCGAGTACCACTAGGGGAGACCCTGAGCAAGTCTAGCTGTGCTGTGCCTCGACTTCAGACCTACAAAACTTGTGAGAGCATAAATTGGAATTGTTTGAAGCCACAAAATTGATGATAATCTGTTTCACGGCCATAGATAACGCCTACCGTACCCAGCAGGGATGAGATCTGCCCAAGTCACGGGCCTTAGGCAGCACGGACAGATCTGGCACGCCCTGTCCTGACAAGTGGACGTTCCGGCTGAGAGAGTATTCAGAATGGCCACCAAGGAAGTGAAGCAGTCCAGACACAAGTGTTCCAGGGACTCAAGACCCTGCATGTTCTTTGATAAGTCAGGGTGGGTATGTAATACAACAGTGACTCGATTACCCATAATTATGTACTTCAACCGTATTTTATTATATGCTTTGGATTATTTTTGTGTGTGTCCTAATTTTGTCTATTCGTCAGAATTATTGGTTGCTTTAGTCAGCTTTCTTGCTGCTGAAAGCCTTGATCAGACAGTTTTAGAGAAGGAAACGTTTATTTGGGAGCCCACGCGTTCAGAGGTCTCAGTCCAGAGACAGCTGGCTCCCCTGCTCAAGGCCCAAGGTGAGGCAGAACATCATGGCAGAAGAGTGTAATAGAGGAGAGCAGCTCAGAACATGGAACCAGGAAGCAGAGGGAGAGAGAGCTCTCGCCATAGCAAAATACAAACACCAAAGGCACACCCCAGTGACCCCCCGCCCTCCAGTCACAGCTACTTGTCTGCAGTTACCACCCAGTTAATCCCTACCAGGGGATTAATGCCCTGATTAGATTCAGACTTTCATAACCAAACCATTTCACCTCTGAAACTTCTTGCATTGCTCACACATGAGCTTTTGGGGTACACCATATCTAAACCATAACTTGGTTATACTAGTTAAAATATGCATTATATGTGGCTAGAGATGATAACTAAAATATTGTGCTATTTTCCCAAAGTTTGTGACATTTGTGATAATTTGTTAGATTTCTGAAACATATAATTTGATATATTTTTTCATTTTAAATATTCTTTTCTTGTTTAATTTTATATTAGCTATTTTGTATTATTTTATAAAAAGAGAGTCTCTCAAATAGCACAAGATTCAGTAATTAGGTAAGCCTTAGGACATGCAAGCAAGAAAGAAGAAGGAAGAAAGAAGAGAGAAGAAAGACTCTATGATTTTGTTTCCCCTAAAACACAGCTTGAGGAAATCCAGCAGTAGTAGCTATTGTTCTTTAACAGCCAGTACCCCCGTCCTGGCTCCCCCTTTCTTTCTCAGATTTTATTATTTATTTGTTCGTTTTCTTGTTGTTCAGTGAAGGTTGCCATGCCAGGCCCCAAAATGTAACTGCTACTTTGCCAAAACCAATCAGCAATTCCTTCCCCTCCCCTCTGCTTGGAGAAGGCACGGTCTCAAGATGACAGCTGGCCAGTGGGTTGTATGGGAAAGTCTACCAACAAAAACAGAACAGAACTTGAAGGAGGAACTGCCCTGTAGAGCTCTTGGACTTGTGAGAGCATAACGTGATGGTCTGGTCAGGGCTGAAGCAGTTGTCTGCTCGACACTCTGCAGGCGGGTCAATGGAAAAGTGCAAAGCCTGGAAGACATCATGGAGCTGGTAGACCAAGCCAGGAAGGTCCTGCGGCAGGCTTTCCTGTTATCAGGGATCAAGGGTGAGGGTGTTCTGGTGTTCTGTTAGTTGGAGCAGAAAGTCTCAGGATATAGTGGGAATGCCAGAAATGGAGACCACAAGGCTTTTAGAAACTTCCAGAAGCCAAGCTAATGCATTTGGTGGTGTGACTTCATCCTGGAAGATGACTTACTGGGGGTGAATAAGAACTTTATATAATAATGTCCCATCAAAATCCTAAAGGTACTTTTTTTTTTTAGAACATTAACAAAATGATTCAAATGATTCCAAAATTCACATGGAAATGTAAGCAGAATAAACAATTTAAAAATTCAAAAGATGTATTGTTATAACCAGTCCTTCAAAATATTAAGATATGTAAAACTATAATGGGCGACTGTTTGTAGTTCACGTTCAAGTATATCTGACAGGTGAATGACAACGGAAGGTACAGAAAATACCCCATTGCCCAAAAACAACAGAAGACATGCAAATTAAATTAATATATGGTATTTCATTTAATCATACAACTGAAAAAATAATTCTAGATTCACAATGCTCATTGATGTATGTGCAAAGTTTACTTTCATATTCTGCTGGGGGGGAATAATATAAGTTGGGAAGACTTTTCTAGAAAACTGGAAATGTGTAGCAAAAGCCATAAGTAAGTCTGAACACTTTGATACAATTATTCCACTTTGGGCAATATGTCCTAAGGAAATAATTCTAAATATGTGGAATCCTGTATGCAGGCAGATGCTTATTACTATAATAATGAAAAATGAAAACAAATTTGGTTTGCAGCATGCAGGGGGTGTTTAAGTCAATTACGGCACATTTGTTCTCATGCAAGTATTAAAAATGATAGTTATGAAGTCTAAATTAACAATGAGAAATGTCTATAATTTAACGTGAAAAACGATGATACAAAATTAGATACGGCATAATTACATCTTTGAAAAATAGCCACTATGGTATGTGAAGTGAAATGTTGGAAAGAAATGCAACAAAATATAAACAATAGTTGATTTGAAGAGTGGGATTATTATTTTTCCCCCCTTTTTAACTCTCTCCTTGCTACTTTTGTAGCGAATATTTTTTTTTTTTTTTTAATTCAGCGTAACTGTCTTCAAAAATGTAAAATGTGTTGTTACTCAAGCTTCTTGGGAGAAATAGAACCAAAAAAGACCTACAATAAGAAAATGGCTGTTTCCTCTCTTCAACCCTCTGAGCATTAGTGGAATGTTTTAAATATTTGGAAATGGGTCCTCAGAGGAGAAAGGGAATTGGCTGAGGTCTTTCAGTCGCTAAAGCACGGTGATCAAAGGTCCGACAGGCTTGTGTCTTTGTCTCAAATCTGACATCGACCAGTGTCCCATCCCCTGTGTCTCTTTTGACACGTCTGTGGAATGGGGTTGATGATAGCCTTGTGGGGTTGCTCTGAGGACCAGGTGTGACTCTGAGCAGAGCTGATGTCAGGATTATTGGCACCAAGGCCCAACCCGTGCCTCTGGCCTTGAAGTGGGTATACCGTCTTCACACTTACTTGACTTCTTACAAAATCATGCCACTACACAAAATGAAATGGACACAATCACGTGATGTTGAAGAGGAAGAGTCCACCCGCACCCCAGAACAGCAGCTCCTTCTCTTTCCAAAGACCTCCGTGTGGTCAGGGCAATCTGGTGCCAGGGAGCAGCCTCCTCCAGGGAGGGAACACAGGGCTGCTCTGTTCCCCCACCCTGGGCTGGTCCCCCTACTTCTCCTAAGGCCAGTTTCCCCGAGGGTGTCATATGTCTTCCCAACATGGACCACTGCCACCTGGGGAATGGTGTGCCAAGGACAGAACAAAGGTTCTGTTTAGGCTTTACTACTCGTAGAGCCAAAACCAAGGCTCAGGTTCCGTTTTGAGTTTCTCTGTGTTACGTCTCTGTTCACATTAGCACGTATTTTTGAAGAATTCAGATTAGAAACCTCTCCTCATCCTCTCCCTCCCCCACAAAACCACAGCTCTGCCTGGACACTTCTGTTCCTCCATCAGTGCATGGTAGACCTTCTGCTTCCTTTTGGTTGAGAAAACCTCTCTTTAGTTTGGGAAACACATTTCTTCCATAAAATTGGAGTGCATCCCAATAACCCCACATGGCCCCACAGAGAGAGGGTGTTTCCATTTTACTAGTAGACACTGACACTCTGACTTAGGGTTGGGAGGGCCATTGAGGGCCATGTGACGCTCCTTTAGGATTCTTTAGAGCCCTTGATCATATCACTGCTCAGTGGTGACCTTGTACCTCCTCTCTACTCCACAAGCTACCTCTTCCAATTTCAAACAACTTCACTTAGCTTGAAAGCTCTTTCTATATGAACTGAGTGGGCATATCACTTTCTTATAGCAGTCTTTATGTTACCGAATAAGAATGTTAGTAGGATTTGTACTGGCTAGAAGAGCATATCTTGTGGGTTATTCAGTCCCAGGATAGGAGGTAAGAGACTCTGGAAGACTATCTAGCATTTTCCATTTGTTCCTCCAGATTCATTCTTAATTGTCCTTGCCTTTCTCTGTGACAGAAGAGGCTATTATGGATTCCACCACTGGCCATCCTTGTCTTCTGACTTCTTGTTGCTTTCCGTGAAATCACGACACGTCTTGTCCTGAATTCTTCCAAAAGCAGGGTCCAAAAAAAATAGGGTTCATGGGCAGGTAGTTTATTTTAGAAGCAATAATAGGAAGCAGGAGTGAAGGGTTGTGGAGAGTAAAATAAAGAAAGAAATAAAGCCAGTATGTAAGAGTCTATTGTCACGTTGGCTGTTGTAGGGAACAGAGGGTGTGTGATCTTGGTTCTGGGAAGAAACAGCAGATGTCTCAGCATTTTCCACCAAAAGGTGAGAGGGAGAAGCAATTAATCACTGCCTCCAGTCACAGAAGCAGGGAAGACCTGGGTGGGAGTCGGGCACAAGAGGGAAGAACAGCAATACCCAGGTCTGCAGCACTCTTAGCAGTCAAAACCTGCATGGAATTGTTCACCAAGCTCTGGCTAGAAGTGCAGATGAAGACAAGAGAATGTGAGTTGGTGCACGAGAGCTCACCATAGACTGTGTGTTCAACCCCTCAGCTCCCTCCGTGTAAGGTCACTACAGGTTATTTGTATCATTCTGCCCAAACTGGGATCTGAGCCAACCAACTTCTGGCTTAGAAAATCCATCTCTGAGTGCTCCCCATGATAAGAGACCTGAGGTGCCAAAATAAAACCTGTATCTGGACTGACAAATCCAGTACTGCAGGGAATAGCAACTGTAAAACTACCAGATTCAGAAGCATCATAAAACTGAAAAAAGAAACCAAGACTTTTCTCAAGATGAATCTGAAAATAAAAAAAAATCTAAACTATATGGTTAAAACAATCATAATGAAAGAGCCTATAAACTCCAAGAGCAGGAGAATTTTTTTGCTGAGGAACTCTAATAGAATCGTCTTCCAAAAAAAAAAAAAAAAAGAATCTTAAGTATTAAAACATCAAAACAATAAAGGCAGATATGTTATCTATAAAGAACAAGAAATTATAAAATAAAAACATGCAGATATGAACCAAGAACACAACAATTTGGGGGGGGGTGAAATGTCTTGGTTTAATAAGCTATTTATTTTTGAAAAGATTTATATTTACAGAATTATTGGGAAGAAAGTACAAAGTCCCCATATGTCTTGCTATGGTTTGGGTGTGTTTTAATCATTAATGTCTCCCAAGGACCCATTGTGGTTGAAGGCCTGGTCAATGTGCTGGTGCTGTTGGGAGATGGTAGAATCTTTGGGAGGCCATTAGGCCATTGAAGTTGTATCCTTGAAGGGGATTGTGGGCCCTCAGCCTCTCATTTTCTCTCTGTTCCAGTTTGAGACACGGGTTCCTACATGGATGTGCTAACATCCGCTGCTCTCAGCAGAAGCCAAACCAATGGGACAGTTTCTTCTTGAACTTTGACCCTTCAAAACTGTGAGCTAAGTAAATTTTTTCTCCTTATAAAGTAAGTTCTTTAAAGGATTTTTTTTTTTTTTTTTTTTTTTGGTGCTAATGCAAAGCTAACAGAGAAAACTGTTCCTAAGGAATGGTATCTTTGCTACAAGTATACTTAAAGAGGTGGAGGAGCCTTTGGAATTGGTTTATGGAAGGAGAGGAGCAGGCTAGAGAAAAACCTGGAATGCAGCCAGCAGCGTGTTCTAGGTGATTCTACTTGGGATTGCTGCTTAGATCAGAATGCTAATAGAAACATGGACAGTAAAGACCATGCTGATGAGGACTTTATTGGGGTATGGATAAAGGCCACTCTTTTTACCTGATGGCCAAGAATATGACCGCAGTGTGTCCATGTCTGAAGATACCGTGGAAGGCTGATGTTGGGAATGACGAACCAGTTTACTTGGCGGAGGAGATTTCAAAACAGCAGCATGTTCAGGCTGTGGCTTGGGTATTGCTGGCTACCTTTCGTCTGTTTTGCATTGAGAATCAGGAGCAAAAAGACAATAATGAAAAGATTTTACAAAATTTTTAGCCTGCCCAAGAAAGGACTGCAGCCAAGGAGATAGTGATTGCTAAACAGATTAACGTGGATCAAAAGAAGCCAAGAGCTTAGCACGGGGACAACAGGAAAAATGCCTCCAGGGCATCTCAGAAGCCTTGGGGGCCACCTCTCTCCATTAGAGGCCTAGAAGTACAAATTTGTTTTAAAAACAATCTAGGGCAGAAATGTTTCAGGAAAGAGCCTCAAGAGTACGCAAGAAATTTACTCCCCATATTTAACTGCCAAAGCCCTCCGTGGCCACAGGCAGGGTTGAAGCAGGCCCAAGTATAGCTCGTGCCATGTCTGGCCTTGGTGTTGTCCATATGGTTGGTGCTGGTTTAGCAGGTGTGCAGAACGTGAGTTTGGAATTGGTTTGTGGGAGGTGTGGCAGTTTACACTGAAACTTCAGACTTCAGGGGACAGCCCCGGAGGTCAGACAATGTGCTGCAGGGTTAGAGACCCTTCAGGGAGGCCCCAGTGGAGAATGACAGAGGGCAGCTGTGGGTATGAAGCCACAGTGGAGATCCCAAGATGGTAGCGGTGTCAGCAACAGGCAATGCTCACCAGGGAAACCTGCAGTCCGTATGCAAAACCAGCCTCAGAGAGTAACTAGGGGAGCCATGACCATCAAAGCCACAGGAAAAGTGCTTTCCAAATTTTTAAAAAATATTTATTTCTTTGCTTTTAGTTGTACACAATGCGTTTGTTTTTACGTGGTGCTGAGGATCGAACCTGGGCCGAGCACAGTGCTAGGCGAGCGCTCTACCGCTGAGCCACATCCCCAGCCCCATTTCCAAAATTTGAGGGCTCATCCTTTGCCACAGTGTGCCCAGATGCTGAGTATGGAGCTGAAGCACTTGATGATATCCTGGGTAGATTCCAGTCTTGTTTCAGACGAATTCTTCCTTCCTATTTCTCTCCCCTCCCCTTTGGGATACGAATGTGTTTCCTGTACGTGTCCTACCATTGCACTTTGGAAGTAGGGGTTTTAGTTAGCTTCCGCATCACCATGACCAAAATACCTGACAAGAACGATTTGGAGGAATAATCTTTATTTTAGTTCACTGTTGCTGAGGTTCAGTCCGTGGTTGGCCGACTCCATAGCTCTGGGCCTAAGGAGTAGCAGGGCAACATGGTGGAAGTCCAGAGGAGAGCAGCTCAGGACATGACAATCAGGAAGCAGAGAGAGCTCCCCAAACCAGAAGCCAAATGTAAACCCCAAAGGCACCCCCCAGGTGTAACCACACCCTGCCTGCCATTACCACCAAGTTCATCCATATCAGTGAGTTAATCCACTGATTAGATTATAGCTCTCAAAAATCTAGTCATTTTACCTCTGAGCAGTCTTGCATTGTCTTACACATGAGCTTTGGGGGAACATCTCAGACCAAAACCATAATAGTAAGTGACTTGATTGTTTTATTTTTAAAGGGGACTCGAAGTTGAGGGTTTGCCTTGCTTCACACATGAAACTTTAGAGTTGGACACTTGAGCAATGCTAAAACAGTCAAGAGTTTGGGAATTTGGGGAATGAAATTAGTGTATCTGCATTAGGAGAATGACACGAATCCTTGGGAATCAGGGATACAATGCTATGATTTGAGTATGTTGTAATTCTTTAATTAGGTTGCCCAATGGTCAATTGTGAAGAGTTGGTTCACAGGATGATGCTACTGGGAGGTTGTGGAACCTTTGAGAAGGGAGGTCCTTAGGTCTTTAGGGAAATGCTCTCAAAGGGAACTGTGGGACCCTGGTCTTTCACTCTGCTACATTTTGAGACATGACTATTCACACGTGCCCCTACCATGATGTGCTGCCATCTACTACCCTCAGTAGAGGTCAAACCAATGGAACCACCTAATTTTGAACTTTAAATCTCTAAAACTGTAAGATAAATATGCCTTTCCTATTTATAAAGTTAGTTGCTTCAGGTATTTTGTTACAGGAACACAAAGATTTTGTTCCAGAATATTGCCCAGGATACCACATTATATTTATTAGTCATGTCTTCTTAGTCTCCTCTTGGTTATGCTTGGTTATGACAGCTTCTCAAGCTTTTATTTCATCTTTTGAATATTATAGTTTTCAAAAGTTTTACAGAGTGTCCCTCAATTGGGATTTGTCTGATGTTTTTCTCATGATTAGAACAAGGTGACATATTTTGAGGAGGAAAAGCACAGAGGTACAGTTCCACTTTCATCACACCATATCAAGAATACATATTATCAAGATTACTTACAGAAGGATAAGTTTTTATGGCCCAAAATCAGTTCTGGGAGAGGAAAAAAAAAGTAAAAATTTCAGTTTCATAGAGTGAATACAAGAGCAAAGTTACAATTAGTGAATAAGAAGATAGTAGTGAATAATTCATGCAAAATTCAGTGTAGAGAGATCAAGAAATGAAAAAGACAAAATAGGAAACATGACTGATAAGTTCCCAGAGGTGTTAATGGAAGCTTCAATTAGCAGAGAATAGAAGAATAACCAAAAGTCAGTATTTCCAAAGTAGCTGAATCATGGCTTAAAGAAAGACACGATCTCTCAGTTAAAAAGTGCAAACTAGGGCTGGGGTAGCACGTGCGAGGCCCGGGTTCAATCCTCAGCACGACATAAAAACGGATTGTGTACAACTAAAGCAAATAAATAAATATTTTTTTAAAAAGTGCAAACTAATTCTGGTAACTTGTGCCAAACTCCATATTAAAAGTAGCTAGACAAATTGGACAATTTTTTTTTATTAATGTCTTTCCTTGAAAGTTTGAGAGAGCTATTAAGGCATGAAGAGTAATGAAGCCAATATCCAGGAAATCCAAACAACTGGGGGCTGGCATTTGAGGTCACTTAACCTCTACAGTTTTCCAGTGATTCTGGAAGAGGCAAGTGAAATTCTAAGAAGCTAAGCACGTGCAGAGAGGAAGACAAACATTATAGTCCCTGGCATGTATATAAGGAAAGCACCTGGAACCCATCATTGCTTGAACCAGAGGGTACAGCTCTTAAAAGTGACAAAGTAATTTAATTTGGATCAAGATGATCCCTGATTTCTGGTGCCTGAGCTGCTTGCTAAAATAAATATAAATATTCTTTTGGAGAAAACAAAATTATCATAGACCTCATGGTCTTCAGACAAGTTTTTTTGTATGCAGTACCTTTTTTGCCGTGACAAACTACCACAAATTGGGTGGTAGTTCTGGAGGCTGTGAGCCCAAGATCCAGATTCCCATAATTCAGTGTCTGGTTATAGCAAAATCTCTGCTTCAGAGATCGTGCTTTCTGGCTGTATCCTCACATCATGTGTGTGGGGGGGCCAGTTAGCTCACATGTATATTTTTGATAAGGGCCATAATCCCATTCAAAAGGGTGCAGTCCTCATGACTTAGTTATCTTCCAAAAGGCTACACCTCAGAAGACTATCACCTTGGGGACTAAGTAGTGATGTTTTGGCCTTTTTCACACTGTTAAATATTTAGAATCATACTGTACGCAGTATTTTCAAATTGGTTTCTTACACTTAGTATGATAGCTCATTTCCTTTTATTTAGCTATGCCACAGTTTACAGGTTTACCTACTGAAGGATGTTTGGTTGTTTTCAAGTTTGGCAATAATGAATATAATTGTGGAATACACTAAAAAGAAAGAAGTTGAGCTGGGTGTGGTGGTGCACACCTGTAATCCCAGCACTTGAGAGGCTGAGACAGGAGGATCGCGAGTTCAAAGCCTGCCTTAGCAATGGTGAGGCACTTAGCAACTCAGTGAGACCCTGTCTCTAATAAAATACAAAAAAGGGCTGGGGATGTGGCCCAGTGGTCAAGTGCCCCCAAGTTCAATCCCTGGTAGCTCCCCCTGCAAAAAAAAAAAAAGAAGTTGAAAAAGTAAAACCTAGTACCATAATTTTAACATAAAAGTAAATTATTAAATTTAATTAGTTTAACAACAATGCTAGATACAAGATTAATATGCAAAAATTTATAAAAATTCTATATTATGTTCACAAATATTAGGAAATTAAAGTTAAGTAAAGATGCCATTAAAATCACATAAAATATTAAAATCTAGATTCTAATAAAAGATATGCAGACTTCTACATATAAATTATAAAATTTGGAAAGAAGGAGTCTTTTAATAGTGGGGCCTATACCATCTTCATGGATTGGTATAAAACCTCTATATTATGCTCACAAATATTAGGAAATAAAAGTTCAATGCACACTTTGTAAGCATTTAAGATTCCTCCATATCTTTTCATGGCTTGATAGCCTTTTTGGAGCCTGAAATCCAAGATGAAGGTGCCAGCAGGGTGGTTCCTGGTCGGACTCTTTTCTTGACTTTCAGATAGAGCATTCTTGCTGTGTCCTCAAAGAGCCCTTTCCTTATGCACATGTGTGGAGAGAGAGACAGGGAGGGAGGGAAAGAGAGAGATAAGAGGGGGAGAATGTTCTGGTATCCATTTTATTATAATTGTACTAATCCTATTAGATTAGGGCCCCATCAATATGATCTCTCTCAAACTTAATTACCTCCTTAAAGCATCTACCTAGGGATTTTTTTTTATGAATTTTGGAAAAGCACAGTTTAATCTATAAACAAGGTAAGGCAAAAAGGCAGAAATCATCATCATCAGATATAAAAAGGGAAATAAGTTTTCAGATCCTACAGACATTTTAAAAAATCAATAAGAAAATATTTTAAATGATAATACATGAATCCAGTAAATTTGAAGATTTAGTCTTCTAAAATATGACTAAAAATTGATATAATATGGAAAAAGTGAATCGTATCATTATTGAAGTAAATGAAACTATAACACAAAAATCCAGACCCAAAATTTTAGCCAGTTAACACTTAAAATGCTTGAATAAAAAAAATCATGCCAAATCTACCTTTTCTTCAGAAAATAGCTTTTCAAAGGCCAGAATAATCTTGAGAAAAACTCCAAATCAAGTTAGCAAATAAGTCATTTATCACATAAAATGGGTAGTGTATGACCTCTATATTGGGCTAGTTCCAGAAATGTAAGATTGGCTTTATATTCTGAAATCCATCAATGCTATTCAATGCATGATATTCACAGAGAAAAGTGGGGAAATGCAATAATCAATTTTATAAAAACAGCAAAATCATTTGATAAAATTCAACATCTATGTATTAAAAATGCATGTAATGTATTAGAAATGGAATACAGTTTTTACCTTTATTTGATGAAGAGTATTATGTTAATTGGCTTTCTGTCACTGTGACAAAATACCTGAAAAAGTCAACTTAAAGGAGGAAAGATTACTTTGGCTAAGGTTTCAAAGAATTAAGATCACCATTAGTTAGCTTTCTTTTTCTTGGGTCTGTGATGAGTCAGAACATCACAGTGGGGAGTGTATGGTAGGGCAAAGCTACTCACCTCATGGTGGCCAGGAAGCAAAGAGAAACAGAGAAAGAGGCTGGGTCATAATATACCACTCAAGACCATATCTTCCAAGATGTATCTTCTTTCCACTAGTCCCCACCTCCCAACAGCACCACACACAATGATAACAATCATCATGCTTAGTAATAGAATGTTGAAAACTTCCTCTGAGATGATACATGAGACAAAGATACTGTGTTTTTGTCCCTGTGACCACAATACTGGAACAGATCAATTTAGAAAAGAAATTTATTTGGGCTCACAGTTTCAGAGGTCTCAGTCCATGGTTGGCCAACTCCAATGCTCTGGGTCTGAGGTGAGGCAGAATATCATGCCTGAAGGGCATTGTAGAGGACAGCTGCTCAGCTCAAGACATCCAGGAAGAGGAGATAGAGATCGATAGAGATAGTTAATAGGAATATTAATGAGTAGAATGACTTTGGAAAATAGCATAACAACATATGTTACATATATACCTAGCCCATGACCCCAAAATGTCCATTCCTGAGTATATTCTCAATAGAAATATGTGTACATGTGCACCAGGAGACTGGTAGAAAAATGTTCATAATAGTTGTGTTTATCATGGCCCCAGACTGGATATAAACCAATGCCCATAAATGAAACAAAATATACAGTATGTTCTTACAATGGAATACCAGTGCAGCAAAATGAACAGACCACAGCTGCGTATAACACACATAACTCTCACAAATCATATTGAAAGGAATCAGAATGTTCAAAATTATATTTCTTTGTTTATTTGTTTATTAGTGCTGGAAATTGGAGCCAGGGCCTCTCACATGCCACAAGTGTGTGAAGCATATACTCTACCACTGAACTGCACTCTCAGCCCCTACGCTTCCACTTTTTAGAGGTTAGGTAATAGTTACCTTTGGGAAGGAGACAGGCAGAGTGTAGTCAGTGTTCTATTTTCTGACCTGGATATGGATTATATTAGTGTTTAGTGATAATTTACAGAATTGTGATAAATTAATAATACAATTATAAATCATGAACTAAAATAACAGGGCTTATGAGGAATAATGGGGTTGGAGTAGACCAAAGTCCATAGGACTTTGTAAATGGAACACTCCTCATCTAAAATACCAATGTACACTCTGGCGGATTCCTGACAGCTGTGTTAGACAGCTCAGGGAGGTGGAGGCTGATTTAGAGTATATTAAAAATGCAGGAAAACAATGGAGTGAGAATGTCAGCTCTTGGGACATTGACATTACAGATAGTAGAGGAGTTCTGGATCAGGTAGGCCCAGAAAAAGGCACAATCTGCCACGAACCAAGAACTGAAAATCATGCAATGGAGTGTTGGACTTTGCTGTTTCAAACACTGATTAAAAATAGGGTTGACAAGGACCAATGGAGCATGTTCCAAGATGGGCATGCTGTGGGCCATATAACAACCCTAACAAATGGAAAAGAACTAAAATCTCACAGAGCGTGTTCTCCAAACACTATTGAATCAAACTAGAAAACAGTAGCAGAAAAATAGCAGGACAATCTTCAAAGACTTGGAAACTAAGGAATCAATTCATGGGACAAAGAAATCTTAAGGAAAAAATTTTAAGAAGCCATTAAACTAAACAAAAATGAAAATATACTACCTCAAAATTTCTAAGTTCCTTAATAAGAATCCTGTAGCAGAAGAATTAATACCAAGAATCAATAAATGGGATAGACTCAAATTACAAAGCTTCTTCTCAGCAAAAGAAACAATCAGTGAGGTGAACAGAGAGCCTATTAATTGGGAAAAAATTTTTACCACATGCACGTCAGATAGAGCACTAATCTCTAGAATATAAAAAGAACTCAAAAATCTTAACATCAAAAAAAACAAATAACCCAATCAATAAATGGGCCAAGGAATTGAACAGACACTTCTCAGAAGAAGATATATAATCGATCAACAAATACGTGAAAAAATGCTCAAACTCTCTGGCAATTAGAGAAATGCAAATCAAAACCACTCTAAGATTTCATCTCACACCTGTCAGAATGGCAGCTATTAAGAACACAAACAACAATAAATGTTGGAGAGGATGTGGAGAAAAAGTCACACTCACACATTGTTGGTGGGACTGCAAAATGGTGCAGCCAATATGGAAAGCAGTATGGAGATACCTTGGAAAACTTGGAATGGAACCACCTTATGACCCAGCTGTCCCACTCCTTGGTCTTTACCCAAAAGACATGAAAACAGCATACTACAGGGACACAGCCACACCAATGTTTATAGCAGCACAATTCACAATAGCTAAACTGTGGAACCAACCTAGATGCCCTTCAGTAGATGAATGGATAAAGAAAATGTGGTATATACACACAATGGAATATTACTCAGCAATAAGACAGAATAAAATCATGGCATTTGCAGGTAAATGGATGGAGTTAGAGAATATAATGCTAAATGAAGTTAGCCAATCCCAAAAAGCCAAATGCCAAATGTTTTCTCTGATATAAGGAGGCCAATTCACAGTTGGGTTGGGATGGGGAGCATAGGAGGATTAGAGGAATACTAGAATGGCCAATGGGGAGGGAGGGGAAGGGAGAGGGCAAAAGGGTGAAGAAAAAAAAAGATGGTAAAATAAGATGGATATCATTACCCTAAGTGCAAGTATGAAGTCACGAATGGTGTGAATATACTTTGCATACAACCAGAGATGTGTAAAAATGTGCTCTATATGTGTAATATAAAATGTAATACATTCTGCTGTCATTTATAACAACTTAGAATAAAAAAATAAATTTAAAAAAATTGGAACATAAAAAAAGAAAAAAAAAATTCTAGAATGCAGGTAAAGCAGTGCTGGCGGGACAATTTATAGCACTGAATACTTTCATTAGAAAAGATGAAAAGTCTCAAGCCAATAATCTGTTGTCTCTAAAGTTGGAATAATAAAACAAAATAAAGTAAGAAGAAGAAAGGAAATGGGAGAATAGAGTAGAATTCAGTTTATGTAAAACACAAAAAAATAGAGAAAAATCTACAAAGCAAAGATCTAATTATTTGAGAAGAACAATAAAATTGAATCTACGTCAAGGTCCGCAAAGAACATAGGAGAAGCCATGTCAAGAACGAGGGTGCAATCAGGAGTTCCCAGGCTTGGCACCAGAAGCATGATCCAGAATAGAAAATCTGATAACATTGACATCATTAAAATGAAATCTTTTTGTCTGTGAAAGGCTCCATGAAGGGAGTGAAAAGGCAAGTTACTGAGTGGGAGAAGATATTTGAAAACCATTTATCTTACAAAGAACTGGGTACACCGTGTATGTAAACAGGTCTCAAAACTCAACAGTGAAAAAAATAAACAATTCAATTAGAAAATGGACAAAAGACATAGAGTGACATTTCACCAAAGAGATAAACGGATCACCGATAAGTTTATGGACATATACTCAACACAACTGGCCCTCAGAGAAATAAAAACTAAAACCACAACAATCTGTCTTTAAAATGGTCTGTATTTACACACCCCTTAAATTGGCTAAATTAAAAAAATAGTTACAACACCAAATGCTGGTGAAGATGAGGAGACCTTCGATCATTCTTATACCACTGCTGGCAATGCAAAATAGTCTTGCTACTCTGGAAAATAGATGGACAGTTAAGAAAAAATATCTCAACATGCAACTATCTTACAACCCAGAAATTACAATTCTGGGCATTTATTCTAGAGAAAGGATGACTTATCTGGAGACAGAACACCTTTACATACATGTAAATAGCATACTTGTATATGATCTCTAAAATTTGAATCACTTAGATATCACCCACTTTACTGGGTAAATGGTTAAAACAGACTATCATGTCATATAATTAAGCAATGTAAAAGGAACACATAAACAGCAACCTGGATGAAACTTCAGAATATTTTGCTGAGTGAAAAAAAGATAATTCCAGAAGGCTAGATACTGTATGATTCTATTTTTGTACCATAGCTGAGATGACACAATGGTAGATATGGAGAACAGATTAATGATGGGCAGGGCATCAGAAAGTGATGGGGCAGGAGGAAAGCGATTTGGCTATCAAAGTGTGTGTAAAGGGTCCTTGGGGGATGAGCTGTTCACTGTCATGACTGCACCAATATCAGTATCCTAATTGTGAAGCTGTATTTAGCTTTGCAAGGTCACCACTGGGGGAAATTGGGTGAAGCATACATGGACTCTCATGTGTTATTACTCACATCTGCTACGTACATACGATGGTCTCAAACCACAGCTTAATTTTAACAAGTAGAGCTGAAATGACTTCTGCCTATGCAGCAATCTAGCTACTGGCTTTTTCCAATCCTGGTAAAGGGTAGGATTCCACTCTTATCCTTTTCCCAGTGTTTTTTTTTTTTTTTTTTTTTTTGCCTCAAAAAATTGACAGACAAACCCAAACAACTTATGGTATGTTTTGCATCATTTCCCTATTTCCGATTGTGTGTGGTGGGTCTTATATCAAACTCACATGTGAATATTCAGCTATAGGATGCATGCGAGAGTATCAATCAGTGTTTGTTACCCAAAGGGAGTCCCTTGATCATGTGCTGAAGTCACATATTAACAAAGAGTTGGAGGAAGTGACTGCCAGCCATTAAGCCCTTACCATCTTACCATGCACTTGATTATCGTCAGCTCCTTTACAAAGTGAGCACTAGCATTTTCTACCTGTGTGATCTTGGATAAATTCCTTATAGTCTCTCTTCTTTTTTTTTTTTTTTTAAATATTTATTTATTTGCTTTTAGTTGTACACAATGTATTTATTTTTACATGGTGCTGAGGATCGAACCCGGGCCGCGCACTTGCTAGGTGAGCGCTCTACCGCTGAGCCACAACCCCAGCCCCATAGTCTCTCTTCTTGAACTTACTTATGAATGAAGAGTTTATCCTAATCTTTGGTAAAAACAAAGTGCTTATTATCATAGAACCTGTCATAGAATGAACATTTCAGAACATGCAGTCTATTTATTGATACCATCATCAGCTATGTTTGCAGGCAACCCCAGGAAGGGTTTCCACTGTTAGATGCTTGTCCAGTTCGAACTTCAATTGAACTTCAAGCTAAAAGTCTCCTTATGAGACTGTAGGCCTGACTATTGTAGCCCAGAGTGGGTCTTGGCTCTCATCTCAGAGCAGCTGTGAGCCTTCTTTGTTACCCTGAGGAATGCTCTGCTCACTGGAAATGGAATGCAACACGTAGGCTCAAGAGCTGTGGCTGTCTTGACTGCTGCTTCAAAGTGTTGAAGTGACCTTGACCCTGCCCTGTTCACCTGTGGATGACACCTTCCTTCCAGCTCTTTTGTTCCCTGTTGGTCTGCAGAAAGACCGATGAGATGCAAGTGGTCGGAAAAACCTGAGGCTACCATAGAATCTGAAGCAGTTAAAAACAAGCAATCTTAGCTGTTATTTTGAGAATGAAAGTTGAACATCAGCTGAAACTGTACAGGTACATTGCTGTGAGGATAGATTTATAGATCAATGGATCAGAGTCTAAAAATAGACCCCCATTCATGTGATCGATTGATTTTTTTTGTTGTTGTTGTTGTTGTTGTACCGGGGATTGAACTCAGAGGCACTTGACCACTGGGTCACATCCCCCACCCTTTTTTTTGTATTTTATTTAGAGACAGGGTCTTACTGAGTTGCTAAGTGCCTCACCAATGCTGAGGCTGGCTTTGAACTCACAATCATCCTGCCTCAGCCTCCCAAAGTGCTGGGATTACAGGCATGTGCCACCGCGCCTGGCTCGATTGATTTTTGACAAGAGTATCTCAAGGTAAGTAATTCAATTGGAAAAAAAGATAGTTCTTTCTATTCATAGTGCTTGACCCACTAAATATCTATTTGAAAAAAAAAAATAATTTCAAACCCTACTTCACAAAAGTGCAAAAATATTAAATAAATTGATCATAGACTTCAATATAAAAGCTGAAACTATTATATTCTAGAAGATAGCATAAGAAAAGAATCTTCGTAGCATTGACTTAAGCAAAGATTTGTTGGGCAAAAGCATCAAAAACAGAAAATCTAAGAGAAATATTGACATAATACATTTCATCAAGATTAAGAATAATTGTTCTTTGAAAGACATGGTTAACAAGAAGGAATGTCATAGACTGGAAAGAATTTTTGCCAAGTATGTATTCCACAAAGTGCTTGTATTCAGAATGTATGAAGAACACTCATAACAAAAAGACAACATAGGTTTAAAAAAAAAAACAAAAAACAGTAACAACCTAGGCAGAAGACTTGAGGAGCTATTCCAAAAAAAAGAAAATATTAAAATGGCCAGTAATACATATTACATCACCAGTCATCACCAAAATGCAAATTAAAACCACGATAGGAGACATGACTTCATGTGTCTACCATGGCTGCAGTAAAAGTGACTGACAATAAAAAGACTGACCAGAATGTGGGGCAAATGGCCTTCTCTCCTACATTGCTAGTGCAATGCGAAATGCTATGGCCACTTTGGGAGAGTGTCGATGAGCGTATGCAGGTAAATATACATTTACCCTGTGACTCAGCAATTCCATTTTCACCTATTTTTTTTTAAATTTATTTTTCAGTTGTAGTTGGCCACAATACCTTTTATTCATTTATTTATTTATTTTTAAGTGGTGATGAGGATCAAACCCAGTGCCTCGCGTGTGCTAGGCGAGTGCTCTACCGCTGAGCCACAACTCCAGCCCCAATCCACTTTTACCTACTTATTCAAGAGAAGCATAAAACCTGATCATATCACAGTGTGTGAGCATTGTTATAAACAGCCCCACACCTGAAGAAGCACGGATGCCATCAATCAATGATGAATGGGTGAGCAAATTTTATGTCATGGAATGCTGATCAGTAATAAGATAGGAGTGGCATGTTAGTGCATGGGACAACGTGGATAGAAGTCTTCGAGTCATTTATTCTAAATGAGAAAGTCAAACACAACGTAGTATGTGCTGTCTGATTCCCATTCCATGAAGTTCTCGAAAAGGCCAAAGTGTACTCAGAAAATGCAGAGCAGTGGTTGCTTGAGGTCACAGGAGATGGAGGACACACAATACCAAAGGCAAAAGGAGCGAGTCAGTCAGGGAATCCTGCTGGGTCTTGACTCGAGGGTGGTGGCATGATGGTAGCCAGTCTCCCAATATGTCAAGCTGCACTTGATTTTTAGTTGTCGACAGAACTTTATCTTTATTTATTTATCTGTGGTGCTGAGAATTGAACCCAGTGCCCTCACACATGCTAGGCAAGCGCTCCAGCACTGAGCCACAACCCCAGCTCTCAAGCTTTACTTTTAAAAGTTGTGAATTTAATACCTTAATAAACAAAAAAAGAGAAAAAAAAAGTAATGCAAGTTAATTACTGGGAAAATTAACATATGGTAAGAGAGAGAGTGTACTAAGATGTGAAGTTGCATAGGAGAAGGAAAAATAGAGTGAATGACATAACAGAAAGCACAGTGGATGGTGCTATGGTGACCGATCTGCTCTCTGAGGAGGAGGGAGGCCCTGCTTCGCAAGGAGTGAGCAGACCATCACATGATGGGGGGCTCTGCCTGGTTAAAGATATTGACACTACCAAGATTAACACTGGTTTAACCCCCCCTTCCTAATTAGGGCAATCATTCACACTTGTTTTGGTGTAAGCGCTTTATAATGATTATGTAACAGGAAGTGGCATTCAGCTAAATGGTCATGTACATGAATATGTCCCTCTTTAAATGTTGAGCTCAAGAAGTGTCAGACAAGGCCTGTAGGAATTGGCCTTTGGCGACATGCTGTGCATGAAATGGTTCAAGTTTGCCACACTGAAACAGTTTTAATAGATTCATTGAATGGCTAATTAGCCCAGTCCTTGTGTTTAATATTTCACAGGATGGAAAATGATACAAGACCTATAAACAAGATATTTTAATTCTTGAAACTTATGATTGCAGATGGCACTTTATGACAGGCACCTTGGAACCAACCGGGCCTGTACTAGAGAGGGTGGTGAGACAAGGGATAGGAGAGAGGTTGGCACACTTTTTTCTGCAGAAGGCCAGAATGGAAGCCTTTGAGACTTTTAGGGATGTACAAGCTGGGCTGCAACACCCAACTCTGCTCTCGTAGCGTTAGAAGAGTCATAGATATCACATGAATGTGGTTTAGGAAAACTTCATTACACAATCAGGCAGTGGGATGGATTTGGATCATGGGCTGCAGTTTGCAGACCCCTGTTCCTGAAGGGTGATAAGCATTGAATGTATAAATTCCAAATTGCATCTATCATTATATATCATGGTAGACGCCGTTGATAAAGAAATGAAGCAGTTACTATGCTAGAGAAAAATGAGGTGAGGGAAAATAGCTTTTGATTTTCATTTGTGGGGGGAGAGAGGAGAGCAACAGAGTTGAGTATAGCACATCTATGGTCCTGATCTCACATCATCAGTGAAGTTTACACGAGTCAAAAGACGCTTCTGCCGCGTGGATTTATTGTGGAGACCAGTAGATAAGCTCACGGATGCACCCAGGCTAACATGTTGCTAGTGCAGCAGTGCAAAGGAGAAAACAGCAAGGAGTCCCTGGTTGCTGTTGGGTTTGCATGTATGTGCTTCGAAGAAAGATCTAGAAGCCTACATGGCAACTGTTAGCAGTAGTCAGCCCTGAGGGGTACATTTTGGGTGGGCAGGTAGCAAAGCCTGGAACACTTCCACTGTTCTAGACTCTTGTCCCCTTTCGGAATAGTTTATAATAAATGTGTGTTACTTCTATAAAAGTAACAGTGTTATCACTGTTTTCTTGTTACTGAGGATAGCCCAAGCTCTCTGATAAGGACTCTGAAGTCACTGCTAAGGAGAGATCCCAAATCATTTTGGTCAGGCTGCACTTAGACCTCACTGTGCATGAAGCACACACACACACAAAAAAATCAGCTCCAGATGAATAAAGATCAGAATATGAAAGGCAAAAATTCAAGACTTGAGAAGACAATGTAGAGGAATATCTACTTGACCTCAGGGTTAGAACAAGGTTGAAAATACTGATTGCACTTGACTTCACTGACCTTAAGAACATCCATTTGCTAAAGAGAGTAAAAAAGCCAACAGTGGAAGTATACATCCAACCCATCTAACAGAAAAAAGGGCTTACCTGCGGACTAGAACTGCAAATCAGCAAGCAAGAAAGAAAAAAACCTCAGTAGAAAATAATGCTTGAAATAGGCATCATATAAAAGAAACTAAAAAGGCCCAAAACACTTGGAAAATTACTCAGCCATATTTATAATCCAGGAAACAGAAACTATCAGGAGATTGGCAAATAATACAAGGACTGACCACACCTGGTATAGAATAAGGTGTGGAATATCAGAGCTTACAGAAATTGCTAGTGTGAGTGTATATGGGTACAAGCCCTTTGGAGAAGAGATGGCGTTACTTCTATGTGGAAGGTGGGTATGTGCTATGATCCAAGCAATTCACTTCTGGTAATATATCCTAGAAACCGGTGCATGTGAACACTAGAAAATGGTAAAAAATGAAATAATGCAGTGCCTATCAAAATGGTCATATACTCATACAATAAAAATACTATCCAACAATGAAAATGAGTTGCAGCTAAGAACTACATGGATGTGTTTTAACAAAGTGACACTGAGCAAAAACAGACAAACAGACACACAAGTAAATGCAGTTTTGATTCTATTTATTAAAAGTTTCAAAACTACATTGTTTTGGAATTCGCGCCTTTATGGTAAAACTGTACCGAAATGCAAAAAGCAAGAAGAGTGGTTGCTGCAGAAGATGGGAGGATGGTATGCATGAAAAGACATGGAAAGGTTTCTGGATACTATCTATTTACTTCTTCTTTTTTTTTTTTTTTTTTTTTTTTTTTGTGGGTATCGGGGATTGAACTCAGGGCACTCGACCACTGGGTCACATCCCTAGACCTTTTTTTGTATTTTATTTAGAGACAGGGTCTCACTGAGTTGCTAAGTGCCTCGCCACTGCTGAGGCTGGCTTTGAACTCGCGATCCTCCTTCCTCAGCCTCCCAAAGTGCTGGGATTACAGGCGTGCGCCACCGCGCCCGGCTCTACTTACTTCTTATAATTGTGGCGAAATAGACACAAAAAGTACCATCGTGACCCTTTGACAGTCCTGCAAGTGCAGCAAAAGCACCGAGAACGCTGGCTTTGCTAGGCACTGTCACCACCATCTGCCTCCAGGACTTCTCACCTTTGCCATCAAAAACTCTGAACCCACCAAACAGGAACTCCCCAGACCTCTCCCACAGCCTCTGGCCACCACGCTTCTCTGCTGTCTGTCTCTACTCTGGGTACCTCATGTGATGGAATCATTGCCCTCTGCACTGGGTTACTGTACCGAGCACAGTGTCTTTGCGGCTCATCCATGTTGTAGTGTGTTGGGAGTTCAAGTTGAAGGAGCTCCCACTGTGTGCACATCTACCCCATTTTGTTCACTGTTCATCCAGGGACGGACACTGAGTTGCTTCACCTTTGGGTTCTTGTGAATAACGCTGTTATAAATACAAACATGGGTATAGAAATATCTGAATGCCTCCTTCCAGTGGTTTGTTTTTTTTCTTGACAAAGAGTTTAAATTGCAGCGTGAATTGATGGTGACTTTATTTTCTATGTGTACATTGCATCCCACAAAGAATTTTTTTTTTTTTAAATCCTGCAGATCTGGAATTATTACCATGAAAAATTTGATTCTCTTTTTGTATTTCTTCCCATAGTCCTCTCACTTGTCCTACTATTGAAGCAAGCTCTGTTTTCTTTTCCATTTTCCTTAAAATAAACTTAATTGAGGTATAAAACATGTGGAAAGTACATAGGTAATAATCATCAGATGGATTATTCACAAAATCAATACCTTGGTTTGAGTGTGTGTGTGCTTGCATGGGTGCGTCTGTGAGGAAATATGATGGTTACCTTTGTAGGTCAACAATGTCTTAAACTGAAAAATCAAAAACAATATGGAATTTGTCATCATTTCAAATATCCATCCAAGGCTCACTTTGTTTTAAATTACCTTGGGCTTTAATAGTACCATAATGTTGCTTTGTATTGTCTCTACTACTTAGGACTTGTAAATTTTTTTAAATATTTATTTATTTACTTTAGTTGTACACAATGCAATGCATTTATGTTTACGTGGTGCTGAGGATCGAACCTGGGCCGCGCACGTGCAAGGCTAGCGCTCTGCCGCTGAGCCACAACCCCCGCCCATGAACTTGTAAATTTTGTTTAAATTTTGTTATGTTTTATAACCATGTT